>SJYX01017255.1:0-30433 GCA_006410675.1 Oreotragus oreotragus
CCCAGGGATCGAACCCAGGTCTCCCACATTGGAGGCAGATGCTTTAACCTCTGAGCCACCAGGGAAGCCTAAATGGGAGTTGCTTAGACTTCTATTTCTTAAACTTTTAACTTAAAGGTTAGAACAACTTGAATTTAGGCTATGAAAGGAAGAAAGAAAATGATGGGGAATATTCTCCTGGTGCCAGACAGTAGCGAACCCAAGAGGAAATGAGGAAAGAGAAATGAGAAGGCAGAGAGCCATGCTGAAAGAAGCTTTGGATGCCATATGACAGGCCTTTTGAATGTGCAGGTTTGGCTGCCTGCCCAATGCACCATGTGCCCTACATCCCTCTGTGCATTGCTAGAGAAGCAGGAAGGCATATCCTTGGAGAAAACATCCCAGCGCACCCAGAGAATAAGGGAAAGTCATAATTAAGGTGATGAGAGAGACACCAGCCAGGGGGTAGTAGAGGTTACAGCTGTTGTGGACAAAATGTTCAGACAGCAAGGAAGTTTACACAGGTAGAGCCAGATGGGGTTTCTGTTTCTCAGCTGTAGACAAATATCCTCTCTGCTAACCTTCTGCCCTAAACTCACACTGGCTGCTTGCTTCTGAAGTATGTTGCATATTTCTTTTTTTTACCTCAAGTTTGGGTATTTCATAATTCTTGCTATTTGCAAAACCATTATGATTTAAACAGGACACGTGAAAGATCCATTATAAACAATGCCTGAAGAAAATGTCTATTGTTGCAAGCCCAGGTGAGGCACAGAAAAAATCTTCTACTGCTGCAGCACTGGGGGCACAGGAAAGATGAAGATGCATCACTGTTTGCTGGACTGTTTCTCTTGGTTCTTCCTCCAGGCATGATCACTTGTGAACTGGTGCCTTTGCACACAAATCATGCCTTCTTCCATTAGAAATTCTAAGAGAACAACAATANGCACAGAAAAAATCTTCTACTGCTGCAGCATTGGGGGCACAGGAAAGATGAAGATGCATCACTGTTTGCTGGACTGTTTCTCTTGGTTCTTCCTCCAGGCATGATCACTTGTGAACTGGTTCCTTTGCACACAAATCATGCCTTCTTCCATTAGAAATTCTAAGAGAACAACAATAGCAGCAACTATCTTTGTTAAGAGTTAAACAGGTCAGATGTTATGGGAAGTACCTCAGGAACATTATCTCTTTTATACCCACAGTGATAATGAGAAAGTCAGATGATTCTTCCCCATTTCATAAACAGGTCATTACATGGCTTAAGGAAGTCATTTTGTCATGATCATTCAGTCAGCAATTCATATCTAAAACTCAAACACAGGTGAGCCTATTTTCTAATTTTTTCCTCTTAGCAACAATGCATATTTCTTTCACGTTTTTCTGTAAAGGCCTTTGTCTTCCTAGGGAAGTTCATAGAATTATGCAGTCTTTAAAATCTCTTCTCCTCAGGTTACCTGATAAAAAAGCAAGGTCTAATTACATTTAATTTGAATATGGCAATACTTGGAGATTCCCATATTTTGCCTTTCAAAATTCATTTAGGTAACACTTGAATCTCATCATTCTTTTCTTTTTTCTCTGCATAGCGGATTGCAGTGGGTTGAACAGTGGCTGGCAAAAACACATGGCCAAATCCTAACTCCCAGAACTACTGAGTATTACCTTAGTTAGGAAAAGGATCTTTGCAGAGGTACTTATTTAAGGATCCTGAACTGAGGTCATCCTGGATTAGGTTGGAACCTAAATCTAAGGACTGGTGCCCTATAACGGAAAAGAAAAGGAGACTTGAGACACCCAGATACAGAGACACAGAGGAAAAGGCTAAATGAGGATGCAGGAGGAGATTGGAACGGTGTGGCCACGGGCCAAGGAAGACCTGGAACAACCAAAGGCTGGAAGAGGGCAAGAAGGATCCTCCCCTAGTCTCTCAGAGGGAAGGGGGCTCTGCTAACACCCCGAGACAATGAGAAAATAAAGCCACCATGCTTGTGGTAACTTTCAGTGGCAGCAAGTTACCTAGAAAACTGATACACAGGTATATTTTGATGATGCAGGTATCAAGGTAGTTTGGCAAAAGTTATGAAGGGAAACTGTGTGATTTGTGACTACAACTGTGTCTTAGGAATGTAACTTTGTACCTTAGTTTCTTACTGATGTAAACTGAGAAACCACAAGGTATGAGAAAGTGAAAATGTTAGTAGCTCAGTTCAGTTTAGTTCAGTTGCTCAGTCGTGTCCGCCTCTTTGCGACCCCATGAATCGCAGCACGCCAGGCCTCCCTGTCCATCACCAACTCCCAGAGTTCACTCAAACTCATTTCCATCGAGTTGGTGATGCCATCCAGCCATCTCATCCTCTGTCGTCCCCTTCTCCTCCTGCCCCAATCCCTCCCAGCATCAGAGTCTTTTCCAATGAGTCAACTCTTTGCATGCAGTGGCCAAAGTATTGGAGTTTCAGCTTTAGCATCAGTCCTTCCAATGAACACCCAGGACTGATCTCCTTTAGAATGGACTGGTTGGATCTCTNCACTCAGCTTTCTTTAGAGTCCAAGTCTCACATCCATACATGACCACAGGAAAAACCATAGCCTTGACTAGACAGACTCCTCTTCTACTCCTGTGTTAATTCCAAAAACACTACCTAAAATCCTCCTGGATGTTAATCCTCTTAGGATATACTTCCCAAAATTTCAGCCTCTGACATGCTGACCTTTCCTTCTTAAGTGTCCATTAATTTGCAAATGTTGCATTCCTGCTGCCTTTCGAATAGCCTCTACCTCCACCTCTGGACACGTGTCTTCCTCCTCCCATTCCTTAACGGTAAAGGTGGCTAATCTCAGTCACCTTTCTTTGGAAGAGATTTTCTAATAACAGGATGCTACCTAAGCAAAAGATTTACAACCACACCCACATAAATGCTGGCAGCAGTATCTTTAGTTCTTCTGCTTCTCACATTTGGGAGAAGTAAAGCACCAGTGTCTTTGTTTGGCCTCAGGAAATATAACAGAGGGTGATATGTATGGCAAATGGTCTTCCCAAGTCAAGAGGGTACTATAAGATTTTCTATTGCTTTGCAAAACTTTACATTGTGTAATGTTATCCCCTCTTCCTCATTGCTGGTATCCTCTCTCTCTCTCCTCATTGCAAAAACAACACAAAAATATGTACTCACAAAATATATGTGAATTTCATCTTACTGCTTGTCTTTTAGTCCACTGCCTGATAACCTCCAGCCTCTGAACAGCCCAGCCAATTCCCTCTTTCCAGTTCACATTAATTTTTTGATCTCTTATGACCAGCAAAATCTTAGAAAGCTAACGGGTGGCTTAATGTAATGGAAAACACAGTGATCTGAGAGCAAAAAGATCTGGGTTTTAAGCATGATTATGCCACTTACTGGACTTCCAACGTGGTTCTGTGGTAAAGAATCTGCCTCCCAATGCAGGAGACATGGGTTTGATCCCTGGGGCAGGAAGATCCCATGGAGTAGGAAATGGCAACCCTCTCCAGTATTTTTGCCTGGGAAATCCTATGAGCAGAGGAGCCTGGCGGGCTGAAGTCCATGGGGTTGCAAAGAGTCGGTCATGACTTAGTGACTTAGCAACAAAAACAACACCACTTATTAGCTATTCTTAGGCAAGCTGTTTGTTCTCCCAATTACAAAATTAAGAAGGTAGTCCTTGACCAACCAACCCTCTTCCTAAGACCATCAAGAAGCTAAACTAAAAATTTCTATGTGAAAGTTAGTAAGAAATGGAAACACATCCATAAAGGCAAATTTCCCTTTGAATGCTCTCTTCTGATGTACATGCTGCCTAAAGGAAACCTCTAAATTTAAGCAAGTGCAGGTGAGTCCCAGTCAGGGGTCCCTGACCTCCTGGAAACCTCCGACAGCAGACTCAAGCCTGAGTTTTCTGTTCATGGTTGCTGATCCACTGGGGAGGGAGGTCTCTGGAGGAATTAAGCCTCTGCTGAGACCTCACACTGTCTTCCTTCCTCTGCTCTAAGAGACCAAACTAAGGGCTGCTGTTTGCCCACGTTCCTGAGAGATCTGTAAGAAAGTGGCCTGCTTGTGCAATCCCCTCCCCTTCTGTTTACTTTTGGGAGCCTACTCTGGGAAGTTCATTCTTCATGAGGCTCATCTGGTCCCCCAACTTGAGACCAAGTGGGGATGACCACCTGCCTTGCTGATCCCTAACTGAGCAAGTCCCCTGCAAAGGAATCTGCCCATTGCTCTATTTCCACAGGAAAAGAGAGCCACAGAGCACGGGGGATGGGAGCCCAGGGAGACGCTGTTAGCAGCACAGGTATGGAGTCAGGGGAGCCACCAGCTTCTTGGAGGAGGATTCCCACCCTACGACTCAGCTGAGTACAGGGCAGAGAGGAGTGTTGAGTGGGACTTCCAGAGATGAGCTTGCCCAGACTTTTGCCTTCTTGCAGGAGGATATCTAAACTCAGCCAAGTGGCAATTTTCTGGATGGTCTCAGGGGTGGGGTCTTCACAAGCTCCCTGGGCTCCCTTATTCCAATTTTTGAACATTTCAAAGATCCAGAAGTTCTACCATCTAGTCAATCAAAATCTCAATTGCTTTCCCTTAAACCTATTTCATTCATTCTTCTATATATCAAATCCTCCAATGCCTGTAGTGGCCAAAGCATGAGATGAGCTGTTTCTCTTGTAGAGTTATCAGCAGGCGTGAATAACGGCAGCTCACCACCCACCTCATGAAACCCTCCACCTTCTCGAAGGCATCTGGCTCTCGCCCCATTCCATCTCTAGCCCTTCATATCTTCCCAGGGTTCAGGAAGATCCACGAGGGGCATCCACCAAGTGGATGCCACACTTGATATCTGGAGCAGGAGCCCAGCACTGCCCCACCTTCCTCCTACCCTCTTGTGGAGTATTGACTTGTTTCTCTTTGGGTCTCCGGCACCCAGCACAAGTCAGGCACACAATATATAGCTGATGTGAATGAAACAGCCCCTTTCCTCATGTAACTGCCAAGGTTACTTGAGGCTTTGTTAATTCCTGGGCAGGTCCCAGAAAACATAAAGGCAAAGGGAGATCCTTAGCATCAAACCTCACAGAAAACAAGGGAAAGGTATGAGACAGGTGAGTCATCACTAAGGGTTTTCAGGGGTACAGAGGAGAGCCTGAGAAGTTGGCTTGGAAATGAGTCACCCCCAAAGGGCCTGGAGGATGAGGGCACATGTCCAGGCTGATAGGAACAAGGAGAGCTGGCCCACACCTTCTACCATCTGAAAGCGTGGGAACGTCGAGTAGGCCAATAAGGGCAGTGTGCGAAGCCCCTGGGAACTGAGACCCGACCATCTGACCTCCAAGGCCACCACTGGGACACTCACTACCTGTCTCTCAGCACCTAAGTCCCTGGCATCCGTATCAACCAGCATCTGTATATGTCCTGCTTTTGAGGCCCACAGCGGTGGGAGGGGAAGAAAGAGCCACAAAGCTGAGGATTAAGCCTTAGGAGGACAGTGGCCTTCCCCTCATCTGTCTCACTCTTTTAAGTTGAGTCTCTTCCTTCACTTTGCTAATAATGTAAAGTATCAGCTAAAAATTGCAATGCATGCATTTCATTTGAGTTTTATTGCCCTAACAGACAGCATTAGATTACAAAAGAGGACATTTTTCTTCTCAGTTTTAGCTTATTCTGATGATTTATGATTAGATACAGCAAGAGTTCATAAACTTCCCTGACCTGCTGACAGTTTTTACAGGCTCCCAGATTTATTTCCATCTCAAACTTAACAGCTTTCATGTGACTGATATTCCCAGCATCGCGGTGTGGCCAAGCCAGGGGCTGAGAGAGTGCCTCTAATCTCCATGTTACTAATTTAAATGAAGTCTTGGTCTGTTGTTTAAAAAAGACATCAGTCATCCCGGGGAGGTTCACAGATCCTCTTGTAATGTAATGTCAGCCCCTTCTGAGATATGAGGTTTATAAAGCCTCACGATGTTGAGTGTTGGCAGACATGCCAAGGTCACTGTGTATGGCAAAGGGGGCGGGGAGGGAAATGCGCTTCAGAGCAGGAGCGAAGAATTCCAAAGAAAGTGTTCTCCTGAAGAGACGGGGCATGACTGTTAAGAAGGGAACTTGAACCTGGAATCTGGGGGGGAACTGGAGACCGGAAGGCAGAGTCGAGTTCTAATGGCGAGACCCCCTTGCTCTCATCTGAGTGTGTCTCATCTCTCTCTAAGGCTAAAGAGGCCTGAGAAGAGGCAGCCCCTGGTCCCTGAACTGAACATCATCCTAGGCACCCTGGACTCTCTGCACAGGGCGCACTGTGCTGTGCCCCGGGTCTGGGAAGAGAGACCTAGAAAAGTCTGCCCCTCTCTCCACCTGCAGACAGTCTGCTGGGCTTGAGAAATCTCAGGAAAGAAGGCACTTCTGTCCAGCTCTGGGGGCCGCCCCAGAGGCAAGGCAGGGTACAGAGGGGAGGGGCGGAACCCCATCCCCAGGGCGAGGTGGAGCTAGGAGAAGACAGATTCCTTGTGCCAGGCCTGGCCTGTTCTCACACATTCACACGCCCGGGTGTCTGAAGGTCACTTCCAATCAGACCTTCACTGGGCAGGAGTTGCCTTTGTGTTATTTGAAGATCAGATAAGAAGTGACAAGTAGCAATAAGCTCTGGCTCCCTGGGGACACGGGCTGAGGGCCTGGGGGCACTTCTCATTCCCCTGGGAGAAGAGGGCTGGGATAAATGCTTTGTCCACAAGCTCCGTGGTTAGAAGGGAAGAAGGGCCAGCTCCACGGCTCACTGAAGGCCCAGGTTCTCCAGAGGGAACTTGAGCATAATGAAGATTTGCCGTTTGCGACCCTGGACCAGCAGGGGCCCAGGGAATGAGAGCAGGTGACACTGTTGCTCCTCTGACATTCACCCAGTTGTGCTAACTATATGCCAGGCTCTGGGCAGGATCTCAATCAACCATCACGGCCAAAGACAACTGAGGAGAGTGAATGAAGTATGACTGCCATTTTACAGATGAGACAACTGAGGCTTAGGGTACTAGCCCACGACCACACACCTAGTAACTGGTGGAGTTGAAGGTCTGATTCCAAGGTCTAGTGTCTTTTTTTCTTAATTATTACACACATTTTTCTTTTCTTTTTAAATATTATTTGTTTATTTGGCTGTGCCGGGTCTTAGTTGCAGCACACAGGATCTTCGATCTTGGCTGTGGCATGCAGGATCTCCTAGTTATGGCATGTGGGGTCTAGTTCTGTGACCAGGGCTCAAACCCAGGCCCCCTCCATCGGGAGTGCAGTCTTAGTCTATGGACCATGAGGGAAGTCCTACCCAAGGAACAGCTTCTAACCTACCGCATCCTAACACCAACTAAGAAGACTACAGATGATACTATTAATAATAACTAACTCAGGTTTCTTTGGCTATAATTCTTTGGAATTGACCATTTCCTCTTGCCCTAAAGAGAGATGGAGAAACAGTGGTTTCTGTCAGTGTTTCTCAGAGTGGTTCAGCGCCCACCACCATCATGGGTCATACCTGGGATGCCAATAATCCAAGGCAGTTTCCTGGTGGGAGCCCTGCCAAGCACTGCTTAGCAACACATGCCCTGGGAGACGCATATGTACAGGACATTTGAGAACCACTCATCTTTTCAAAGCCTATCCTTGGTGTCCTGGAGGACTTCAGCAGTCAGGGAAATTACACAGTTTCTCAGAAATTCCTGACTTCTATCCTGAAAATGCAGTCTCTGTATTTGCTTGATGTGAATCCCTAGGAGCAGATGATCAGGAAAAAAAATAAGCACAAACATACATTTCAAAGTCACTTCAGAAAGGTTTGGAAATTATCCACCATTCCTTGCCATTTATCTCTTCATCTACAGCATCCATAGATAATGGTGATAGAGAAACAGCTGGATGAGCCAGATGTTGGCATTTGTTAAGAGCAGCCATTTCCCTGTTAGAATACCAGATGTCTCTGTTTGGGGGTGGGGGGGATTTTCTCTGGAAAATCTGGTGAAGTACATAGCACGCTTTCTCAAAGAGTGTTGTGTGGACCAGCATCACCCCGAATTTCTGGGGCCATCTGTTACAGGCGCAGATTGCCAAGCTCTACTCCAGGTCTCCTGAATCGGACACTCTGAAGGATGGGGTCCTAAATCTGTATTTGCAACAAATTCACAGGATGACTCATGCATAGAGTTTCTCTGGCAGCTCAGATGGTAGAGAATCTGCCTGCAAGGCAGGCAAGGCAGGTTCAGTCCCTGGGCCAGGAAGATCCCCTGAAGAAGGGAATGGAAACCCACTCCAGTATCCTGGAGAATTCCATGGACAGAGGAGCCTGGCGGGCTAGAGTCCATGGGGTTGCAAAGAGTCAGACATGACTGAGCGACTAACACTTTTCCCTGGATGACTGACACATACGCTCAGATTTGGGAATACACCTGGTACACCTGGGAGAAAGGACCTGGGTTTCACAATCAGATAGGCCTCAGCTCAGAACTAAGCTCCACAGTGAAACCCTCATCCACTGTTGCTTGGAATGGAAAATGGAGCAACCACTTGGAAGAGCAGCTGGACACTTTCTTGCAAGATTAAATGTCTACTTACTAGACAGCCCAGCAATTGCATTCCTAGGACATTTCCCAAGAGAACATGTCCACACAACAACCTATACACAAATATTCAGAGCAGCATTACACACAGTAGTCCCAAATCTGGAACAGCTCCAAGCCCATCACCTGGGGACTGAATGAATAACTGTGGGACATCCACACAGTGGAATGCTCCTCAGCAAGAAAACCAACAAACCATTAATATTATACCAAAGGACGAATCTTGAAACAATACGCCAAGTGGAAAAAACCCAGACACAGATGACTACATACGGTATCATTCATTTCAAACGAAGTTCTAGAAAAAGCAGTGACGTAAAGCAGAGCACTGGATGTCTAGGTCAGAGATGGGAGAACTGACTACAAAGCGGCATGTAGGAACTTTTGAGGGTGATGAAAATGTCTTGTATCTTGATTTTGGAACTGTTACATAGGCGAGTGTATTCATTAAAACTCATCAATCTCTATACTTAAAGTGGGTATACTTTATTGTATGTGAATTATAACTTGATGAAATTGATTTTATATATTCTTTAAAGTTCAAAAAAGCCCCATCATTTATGAGCTATGTGACTTTGACCAGATTACTTGACTCCCCTGCTCCCTTCTCCTTATCCCAGTTGAAGTACTCTAATCCATTATTCCTCTCACCCCAAAACCAACCTTCCTACTTTAAAACTCTAGAAGCCCCACCGATTATGTAAAGCTGTCTTTTAAAATAAATAGGTAAGTGTCATGCTTCAATGTTTATATCAATTTGTAAATGTTCTTGCTGATTTAAGGATGTGTTCGGCAACCCACTCCAGTACTCTTGCCTGGAGAATTCCATGGAGGGAGGAGCCTGGTAGGCTACAGTCCACGGGGTCACAAAGAGTCAGACACGACTGAGTGACTTCACTTCTTCACTTCACCATCTATGATGGGATCATGGCTGATGAAGGTTAGCAGCAGTATTGCATGCAGTCAGGAAGGATTTAGGTGCTTCTGGCCAATAGCAGACAGAGGCCATGTTTGCTTGGGTTTCATTTTGACCTGGCAGGAAAATCCCAAAGCCAATGGAGAACAAGACTGAGCTGGTGTTCAAGGGCAGGCATATTTATAGATAGTAAGTTTCAGCCCAGAAGAATTAAGCCATTTATCCAAAACACCCACATGGATAGCACGCTATGCTGGAAACCAGGCTCTCCTTCACTGTCCACTTGCACCTGATGGTTGCAGCCCCTTCATTCGGGGCATTCTCAGTAAGCCCATATTCAAATTATGTGCCAGACACAGAGGACAGCAACTTGGGGTTAAGAACGGGACATTTTAAAATATATAATTCCTGCCCTCCAAGAGTGCAGTGAGTATACAGAGCACAGATACACACGAAAAAAATAAAAGTAACATTTCATAATGCTCTGATATCCGCAGATGTAAGATGCTATGGGTTACAGAGGAAGTCAGGATCAGCTCCTGCCTGAGAAGAGTAGGAAGGCTCCACAGAGGAACTGACACTTTAACTTCTTCTGAAACGGTGATTAAATGCGCGACAGACAGAGAAAGGGGGAAAGAGGCTTTCTGAGCACAGGGAATAGCATGTGGAACAGCACAGAGGCCTGAAAAAGCCTGATAAGGCCAGAGAATACAAACAAAATCAATGACAGGAATGAAGAGTGAAGAGGCCCACAATAGCTAAAAGCCTTGAATGAAGGCAGTGGACACCCATCATTGGGAGCTGCTCTCTTCCCACCTGCTACAGATGGAGCGTGGCTTTAAAGTGCTCACACTTGCACTGATGGCTGGAGACCTCCCTTGGCTGACTGGTGCCGCCTCAGCTAGAGACGCCGGGGCGTTTAGAAGCCCCCACCTCCGGAAGACCCGCAGCCAACGGCTGACCTGCCTTGCCTCTCGGACGACTTCCGCAATGATGCAATCCTTGCTCCAGGGCGCCCCCTGGCATCAGACAGGCTCTCGAGGCACCATCTGTGTCTGAATTCCCTAGCCTTATCCAGCTTCCCTAAGCCCCTTACAGGCCTCTTCTTAGAGCCCTTCCTCAACAAATCACGAGCGCTGCTTCAGTGGCACCCCACCCCAGTACTCTTGCCTGGAAAATCCAATGGACGGAGTAGCCTGGTGGGCTGCAGTCCATGGGGTCGTAACAGTCGGACAGACTGAGCGACTTCACTTTCACTTTTCTCTTTCATGCACTGGAGAAGGAAATGGCAACCCACTCCAGTGTTCTTGCCTGGAGAATCCCAGGGATGGGGGAGCCTGGTGGGCTGCCGTCTATGGGGTCACACAGAGTCGGACACGACTGAAGGGACAGCAGCAGCAGCAGCTTCAAGGAAACCCAATAAGAATCCAAGCCAAGGCGCCTGGGCTTCGGTCTCTAAACAAAACATCACACCAGTTGCAAACTGTGTNGGGGGAGCCTGGTGGGCTGCCGTCTATGGGGTCACACAGAGTCGGACACGACTGAAGGGACAGCAGCAGCAGCAGCTTCAAGGAAACCCAATAAGAATCCAAGCCAAGGCGCCTGGGCTTCGGTCTCTAAACAAAACATCACACCAGTTGCAAACTGTGTCCACTTAAACCTTTGCTGTGGCCCCGGGGCTGCCTGTATTTTCTGTTTGTGTTTTTCTTTCATTTTTCCCTCACTTGTGCCCCCTCCAGACCCCACCGAGGAAAGAAAATAAGAACTCTGAAACGAGTCACCTCCACTTTAGAACGTGGCTTTCTGACTGCCATCTCTCTGTGGACAGATCCAAGTCTCCAGAAGGCAAGGGACTCTTGAAAGCAGCCCTCGCGCCTTCTTTCTCTGCCTCAGAACGCTTCGGCTCGCGGCCCCTCTTCTGTTCTTTGGGATCCAGGGGTCCTTCCTGGCCCTGCCTCGCCCCCGCCCCCGCCCCACTGCTGTGTCCCTCTGCCCGCTGCTGGTGTGGAGCTGGCGACTCATCTGGCCATCCGATTCTGCCCTGTTCTGCTCTCCACTAGACTGTTTCCCCTCGGCCCTTTCTACAGCAGATCTCTCGCCACTGTGCTCTCCTCCTCAAGAACCTCTGCTGGCTCCCTACTGCCATCAGAATATGGTGATTTGACCTTTCAAGTCCATTTTCAATCTTGCCTCAATATACCCTTCCAAACGCTCCCTGCTATTTCCTGGTACAAACCAGGTAGTAGGGGCATAGGGGAGAGGAAAGTTAGGGGCCTGTTGGACCAATTACTGCTACTTTTTATAACTCAGTGTGCATGTGTGTGTGTGTGTGTGTGTNATCCGATTTTAACACTTTGGTCAACAACAGACAAAGTCACAATTTAACAATCATATGACTTCACAGAGGACTTCTGGGCTTTTGAATTGTTGACCAATTTGAGAAAAAAAAACACCAGATTTGATGCATAAAATAAAGGTGATTACATACAAAGGAAATGGCAAGAGGGCTTACTTAATTTTTTAAATGATTAGGCATATAGAAGTCATTACAGAGGCAAAGGTTTTTGTTGTTTTTGTTTTGTTTTTGTAAAGGAATCTGCTTCTCACGTCTATTTCTTAAGTGACCTGGGGTAACTTCATTGACATGTCTTTTGTGGGTAATGTGACACCATTTGAGTTACCTATTGAGGTTTTTCTCTTTTACTAGAATTAATTGTAGACTCAGTGTACTGGAACATTTGAAAATGAACATGTATGCCTAAAGAAGGATGAGGGTTTCAGAAATATGTGCACATTTAAAGTGATATATTAGCCCCAAATATCATTAGACTATAGATGGAAAAAAGTGGGAATTTCTGTGTAGCTTTTACTTCTAAACCTCTTCATCTAAAGTGACAGAGCTACTAGTCACAGAAGTGTAATAGTGCACCTCTACATCAAAGTTTTAAATATATCACACACACGCGCGCAAACCAGGTTATCAGGTTGCTACATTACTTATTTTGATTCAATGGTGTGCTTCACAGCCTTGCAGTCAATTCTTTCTACTCTCTAACCAAAATAACTACTATAATTTGAGTCTATGTTTGGCTCTGTAGACTCTAAGGTAATAGTAACAGTAAGCATCCCTTGAATAATGCTTTATCATTAATAAATCATTTTTGCATACACTATCTCATTTGACACAGCACAGGTATCCTGGTAGGTGATCAAGTATTATATTATTCATATTTTACAAATGAAAGTAGAGAGTTTAATGGACCCACTCAAAATCCCTAAAAAGCACATGGTGAAGAACAGAGATTTGAACTCAAGCTTTCTGACTCTTAAATCCTGCATTCTTTCTACTAAGTCACTCTTTCTCTTAATCCCTTACAGTTTTTAGACAGCTTTACCTTATTCAAACTACCTTCATATTCATTATCTAATTTGATTTCTCAAAGCAACAGCACAAGGCAGGCAGAGCACATATTATTGTCTAGATTTTATAGGTAAAGACATTATAAACGATGATGAGAAAAGTGGCTACTGTCATTCAGACAGTAGTTCTTCACACACAGGCTAAAATTTTCTTGTAATCTTTAGCAGCAGCATCTGATGTAAAGCATCAGATGGTTCTCCTTTCCAAGTCATATTTCATGGTCCAGTATTACAACCCACCCCTAAACCTACACCAGTTTTTGCTTTGTTTTGTTTTCTTGGTAGGAAAATATTTGGAGGGAATGCAGGTGGAGATGAAGTTAGGGTTATTAGTAGAAAGGGAGGAAAAGTTCTTAAATTTTAGACTTTAAATACTAAAGAAAACAGTTTTCTCTGCATACAAAGACTTTTTCACCTCTCATCTTGGGTTTTTCAAAGTTTAATGTGTATACAAACCACCTGAAGTTCTTGATGAAATGAAGATTCTGATTCAGTGCATCTGGAGTGGGGCCCAGCATTCTATAAAGCTCCAAGGTGATGCCAATTCTGTTGATCACAGTCCAACCTTGATGGGCAAAGGTCCATCCTATTTCTCAATGCCATAATTATTTTTACTATTCTCTAAACTATGAATCTCTAGGGTGAAACAGAGAAATTAAACATAAAACATTGTAACAATATTTTTTGAATACTCTGTACATGTGGGACTTCCTTAAATGCTGTTCTGTGCTAGGCTATTTATAAGACCCTAGTATTTTCCGACATATTCTCATCTCAAGATCCAGGATGATGCTGAAAATATGGTCCATGGACTAGCAGAGCCAACATTACCTGTGAGAAACATAGAATTTCAGGTCTCATCTCAGACCCCCTGAATTAGAATTCACATTTAACATGATTCTTCAGATGATTTTCCAGTACTCTGAATTTAGAGATTCACTCCTTTAGATCTTTTTGCCCATGTGTACTTACATAGTTATCATTATGCTCATGTGGCTGGTCCTCCAGCTCACTGGGAGGATCTAATCCTCCACAATCCCAGAATTCACCAAAAGAATTCAGCAAAAGAGATGATTTAAATGTGGAGTGAGACAGGAAATCTGCATTTTTTAAAACTTGCTTTGAGGTAATCCCAATGATTGGCCAGATGTAGAAATCTAATAGTGGAGATGAAAGTTATGCTACATATGGCTATAGCCAGAATGGATGGTTTCTAGGTAGGGAATCATATGAGATGTTATAAAACTTTCAGCTATGCAGCAGAGGTTCCTTTTTCAGACTGACTCAACCTGTGAACTGTTCTCTACTTCTAAAACCAAGATGGGTCTGAATTTCTGCCACCCAACTCCCACTACAGCACTAATGCATTGGTGTGACAGTGCTGAGAGCTTTGTTACCACGAATTAAATTTTTTTCCCCAGATACAGAAACCTAAAGCAGGCATTTTAGTGTGTCTTACAGAAAGACAATGTCCTATATATTTGACACAGTAAAGCAAAAATATAGTTTCTGAAGATTCTATTCTTAAAGTCTAAACTTCAAGCAGATTCTAACAGAGTCTGACATTTAGCTAGCATAAGTAATTCATTTATTCATTCAATAAATTTTTACTGATCATTTACTCTGTGCTAGGCACTATAATGGCACTAAGAACATGTAGGTGTTTGCTTTCATAAGGAAAATAGTAAAAACATAAACATTTAAGACAATTACTGAGTGTGATATCTGCTTAGGAGAAGAACAACACATTAGTTATAAAGAGAATGTCAAAGAATTTGATACAAGAATGTAAAGATTTCAGAGCATTCTCTGTAGTCCAATGGATAATAACGAGAATCCCATAGAAGCAAACCAGCACATCAGGGCAACAAAGAAGAAATGGATCTGAACATGACCTAGAGAGCTTTCCTGAAATTTCCAAAACCTTCTTAGTAAGAGATTATCAAAGCTATTAGTTGGATAGCCTTAGTTATATAATTCTATTGTACCATTTGCTGTTTGCTTTCTACTCATTCATCCTTTAATTACTTGTCAATGTCTATTTAGTTTACACTTCACAATGTAAGTTATTTCCCAACAATACTATTTTTTATAAAGCCTTTAATTGAATAACTCAATTGGTTGGTGGATTGATTGAGCACTTATATGCCAAGCAATGAACTAAGAATATACACATAAGTAGGATACAGTTTCTGAACTTTTATGGATCTTATAGTCTAGAGACTGCACATAATTAAAATGAAATTTTATTACTTCTGTTATGTGGCTTCCTGAAGGGAGTGTCATCTTGAACGCTTCAAAAGAAAAAGTTATACTGGCAAAATGATGATACAGGTGAGATGAGAAATCCTGTTTGAAGAAGAAAACCAGGATGTGTGAAGGCCCCAAAGCAAGTGGACAAGACATATTCTTGAAATATAAGTAGTATTAATTTAATCTACCTACTACCTAAAGTAGAGTGATTAGGGGTTTAGGGACAGGAAAATAAATTGAATGAAGGGTTTTGCCATGCTTAGTTTGAACTTTATCCCAAAGGCAATGGGAAGTCTAGCAGGAAAATTAACTCAATAATTTCAAAATTTAGAAATAGCATTTTTGTAGTAGGGGTAAATACCTAGTAGCAAGAGGTCCAACTGGAAAATTGGGAGAAATTGTTGGTCACTTTTTGGTGTTGTACTCCCATTGCCTGAAATATCAATTTTATTAAGAAAATAACCGCTGTAATTTATAACCTACAGGTTTTCTACAGCTACAGTTAATAATGTGTTAGCTGTTACACAGCCAGACTCTGGGAGAATGGTCCCCTAGGAGAAGGTGCACGGACACATGACTAAAGCAGATTAGGAAATCTCTCCCTAACAAGTTGTTGTCATACCCTTTTGAAAAATTAACACCTCAAATGAGTATGTTGAGATAGGAGGTGACATAAGATGTGAAAGATTAAGACTAGCCTTGGTGAGGGACCTCCCTAGTGGGCCACTGGCTATGACTCTGAGCTCCCAGCGCAGGGGGTCTGGGTTCTATCCCTGGTTGGGAAACTGGATACCACATGGTGCTGCTAGGAGTTTGCATGCCACAACTAAAGATCCCGCATGCCGCAATGAAGATCAAAGATATCACATGCCGCAACTATGACCTGGCACAGCCAAATAAATAACTATAAACATTAAAAAAAAAAAAAAAAAGACTAGCCTTGGTGAGAGCATTTAAAAAATCTGCCTGGCTGCTTGCTGGAATGGATAAAGATGGCATGGAAGTCGTCTACAATCAAATCATCAGCCTCCCTCAAACTTTCACTATGGAAAGCTGACATATGGATTAATAATAATTAAAATGTATGGAAAATAAGGATATCAATAATAGCTAATGCCATACGAAAGACTCTGTTTACATGTTCTCTTTTAATTCTCATGATAACCTTTGGCAAAGATTTTATTTTTAGAGCTACTTTAAAATTAGAAAACACAGACTCTTTGGAATAATGGCAAAAATATTTGAAGTCATGAGATGCTGAGAGATGTGGACTCTATTTCTGTTCAATTAGGCCATGTGCAAAATCTGTGATTAAACTATCCCTCCACCCCCTACATGCCATGCAAGCTTCTAAAATGTCCTGGAGGACTCATATCCCAAGCTAGTGCCCCAAGGACAAATTCAGGACAGCTCATTTCTCTTCAGAAAGTTTGCTGGGGATCTGATGACAGATCTGGGGAGGCCAAGAGTGAGGTGCTGGTGGTACAAGGGCATTTGTACAACACTCATCAGAATGGCCAGCACGTCTGCTTGTGGACATCCTCCCATGGCTTAAAGACTGTCTGTGTCAGTTGTTGTGAGTCTCTTAAGGATTTTTAAGGTTTGGAGGCCAGTAATCATGTAGTTACATTTTGTAGTCTTCATTTTCTAGATTACTGATTTGTTTTAATGACAAGGTTACTGAAAGAGTTTATATTTACTTGATGAGGCTATTATGGAATTATATGCATGGGAAAAGAATATGTTTCTGACCTAAATTTAAAATTTTTTTTGTTTAGTCGCTCAGTAGTGTCTAACTCTTTGTGACTCCATGGACTGCAGCCTGCCAGGCTTCTCTGTCTGTGGGACTTCCCAGGCAAGAATACCAGAGTGGGTTACCGTTTCCTTCTCCAGGGGATCTTCCCAGTCCAGGAATTGAACTGGCATCTCCTACATTGACAGGCAAATTATTTACCAATGAGCCACCAGGGAAGCCGAAATGTAAGATACTCACATACAAAAATAACTATCTATATTACCTGCTACACTGCTTTATACTACATTGTATATTTAAAATCAATATCCAAGTAAGGTTCTGAAAAGAAAACATAGCAAGAGTTTTCTATATTTTCCTGCTCTTTGAAAAGGGAAACTAAGAATGTTAAAAAGTAAAAAGAAATAATGTATGCTAAAAAAAAGNACTATCTATATTACCTGCTACACTGCTTTATACTACATTGTATATTTAAAATCAATATCCAAGTAAGGTCCTGAAAAGAAAACATAGCAAGAGTTTTCTATTTTTTCCTGCTCTTTGAAAAGGGAAACTAAGAATGTTAAAAAGTAAAAAGAAATAATGTATGCTAAAAAAAAGAGATTAAATGATTAAACTTTAAAAGAAAGTCATCATAACTGTCATGTGAGTGTATGTTCCTCGATTCTTTGTCTCGTCACAACAAAGATTTGGAGTGATGGACATTAAAGCCCCCTCGGCGAGTCACAGCTCTCAGGTCTTGGATAGACCGTGTTCTAGCTCTCAGGTCTTGAATGGACCATGTTATAGCTCTTAGACAAATCAGTGTTACAGCTCTATTTTATTTAGAAGATAGCAGGAAAATCCATCTTCGAGGCGTGAGGACACGTCGATCTAAAGACACGAGGAGAAGAGCGCCCCAGTGCGCCGGAGAAAGAGAGAGCCAGCTTTGGCTCTTCTATTTATATGTTTATCTTTCCCTGGGCCTGTCCTATGTAAATTGGGCCAGCGGGAGTGTTGTTCGTTTTACCCGAGGTCCTCACTCCGGTCCTCAGACCTTCTTTGTTTCATTTTCCCGGGCTTTCCCCTTCCTTGTCTGTAGTCACCGCCATTTTGGACTCCTTTTCTCTGTTTTACCTACCTGACAGTAACCTAACACTGACACCATGGTTTCACATAAAGATGCTGGCCTGTATTCGCCAACGCATTCTTTACATGTGCTCTCTTGGTACAGAGTCCAATCTTGCTCTGCTCACCACACGATGGGCCAATGAATCCAAGAGATGAGGGTTTGAGACAAGGAAGAGGCTTAAACCAGGAGCCAGCTGACCAAGAAGATGGCACGCTAGCACCTCAAAATAATCATCTTATCTGAGTCTGGATGCCATGTTCTTTTGTGGATCAGAAATGGGGGGAGGTAAGGAAGCAAAGTAAAAGAGCCATTAATCTTGCAGAAATTTCCTGGAATGGCAAGCCTCAGGCAGGGTATGTGTTAATTTCTTCCTTCCTGCCATCTACAGGTGGACAGGGTTCTGAACAAAGGCAATTTAGCTTAATAGGCAGAGGGGCAGGATTCTCTGAGGCAGCCATTCTGTATGACTATAATAACAAAAGTAATGAAAAGAAAGTAAAAAAGAAACTTCCAACATGGAGTCAGAATTGGCTTCTTCTCTGTGACACCGTCTCTGCCAAGGATACTCTTCCTGCCTCTATTTTCTTGCCCTGGTTATAGAGGGGCAGGATTCTCTGAGGCAGCCATTCTGTATGATTATAATAACAAAAGTAATGAAAAGAAAGTAAAAAAGAAATTTCCAACATGGAGTCAGAATTGGCTTCTTCTCTGTGACACCGTCTCTGCCAAAGATACTCTTCCTGCCTCTATTTTCTTGCCCTGGTTCTATTTATCCTTGAGGTCTTAGCGTAAGCTTCCTGGAGCTTTGCTGGCTTTGCAGATTTTTCTATGTTGGCCAGTCACAGAGTCGGACACAACTGAGCAACTGAACTGACTGACAAGTAAGACAATGAAAAGAAAACATAGCAAGACTTTTCTTTATTTTCCTGCTCTTTGTAAACAGAAAATGAGAATATTAAAAATTAAAGACTGCAAAAATAAATAAAAGTAATCAGTAGAATATGTTAAACCAATATTGTTTAAATTATCACTAAATGGTCAAGACCCCTTACCTGCAAAGGTAACAGGCTTGACTGTTTCATATCCATATACTACCAAGACTGTCTTAACAGATACTTTTGATACTACCAAGACTGTCTTAACAGAACCTTCTGGAGGTCCATAAAAGAAACCCCAGAGAAAGACTTTTCTGAAACTTCAACTGTAGATTATATAATCTCTACATTCCCTCTGTAAAATGTGAAGTCATACTAATTCTAACACACTAACTGAAAAGGGCAGATGATAGCTACTTGCAATATATGCTTCTGGAATTCAACTTAAAGAAATGAATTTAGTTTAACATTATGTATTTCTTCCAAACCCATGAAGTCAGAGTCTAGGCTGGACATATTAATAATTGGGTAAGTTATAAAATCAGAAGTAAGACAGATGGAGCTATAACATCAGTGGAGTTTAAGAGCACTATTAGGCAAGGATTCAACTTGTAAATGAACTGAAAGAGTCTGGCTAAGTGATAAAACCCAATCTCCAATGAACAAGGGGATTTCAGACTCTTCAGAGTCTTGTTAGTTCTCCTTAGAATGTTTTCCCCATCCCATCAACATACAAAATGCTGCTTTTTTATGGAAGGATAGTTGATGTACAATTATATGTATATAAGTTATATGTACAATATAGTGATTCACAAGTTTTAAAGATTATACACTATCATAATTATTATAAAATATTGGCTACATTCCCTGTGTTGTACAATATATCCTTGTAGCTTATTTATTTTACACATAATACTCTGTACCTCTTACTCCCCTACCTCTATATTGCCCCTCCCCACTTCTGTTTTCCCTCTGCCCACTATTAGCCACTAATTAGTTCTCTTTATGAGTCTGTTTATTTTTTTATATTCACTAGTTTGTTGTATTTTTTTGATAGTACATACAAATGATATCATATATTTATCTTCCTCTCTCTGACACTTCACTTAGTACGATAATCCCTAGTTCCATCCATGTTGCCACAAATGGCAAAATGTACTTCTTTTTTTATGGCTGGGTAGCATTCCATTGTATAATTATACCACATCTCTTTTATCCATTCATCTCTTGAACACATAGGTTGCTTCTGTATTTTGGTAATAGTAAATGCTATTGTTTGAACATTGGGATGCATGTATCTTTTCAAATTACTATGTGGTTTTTTGTTCTTTTATAAATATAAAATATTCCTTACATGAGCTTTCTATATATGGTGCTGATGTTAAATCTGACTTAGGCAAGAGAATTATAAAATGCCTGCTAAACTGCTCTCAGCCTAAGGGGCTAAGTTCTCAGTGTTCCAGGTATAGAAAGCTACTGAGGATGTAAAACCTTTTGTGGAAATGAAATGTATAGAAAAACTATTGTTCTCGTTGTTTAGTCACTAAATAGTGTCCAACTTTTTGTGACTCCATGGGCTGTGGCCCACTAGGTTCCTCTATCCATGAGATTTCCCAGGCAAGAATATTGGGAGTGTATTGCTGTTTCCTTCACCAGGGGATCTTCCCAACCCAGGGATTGAACCTGCATCTTCTGCATTGACAGGTGAATTCTTTACCACTGAGCCACCTGGGAGGCCCAGAAACTCTAACCGTGAACAAACCTGACAAGGCATGAAGCACAGTTGAGAAAGATACTTCCGGAATGTGGGAAGAAAGATTTAGAAACAAAGTTAAATGAAGATGGGAGCAGCTTAGCTCATAGAAGTGAGATCAAACACACCATAGAAAATACATGTTACAGTGCAATTGCCCTCTGGGAGTTACAGGATTATGAAAGTCTAACTTAATTAAGGGAGAAAATAGGTCACATTTAACAACTGCATATGTGACACATCATTTTGACTATAGAAGAACTGAAGAGGAGAGAAAAATTAAGATATCAAAAATACAGGGAAGGGAACCATACAATTCATCAATCTCTTCTCTTCCATCTATATCGAGTATGTTCTGATTTTATATATATATATAATTCACCATTGTTCTAATCTCTCTCATTAAAAAACACTTGCAGTATTCTTGAAAAAAAAATTTCAGGTGTCAAAAGAAACAGAAACAAAATGATCCAACAATTTTTTTTTAAAAGGACTGAATTAAGAGGTAATAAATATTCTTCTTCTCATAAAAATATACCTTGCACCTACTTTCCTTTCTCCCCCTGTGTCATCAAGTGACAGGTAATCAAGTACTTGTGAACCCTGCATGAAATTCCCCCCTTTTCAGGGCTCAATGTCCCTGTGGGGTCGAGCTAATTACAGGTACATTTCCTCTGCAAGGCAGTCACACTCTGTTCTATTGAAGGCACAATTAATTATTGAACAAAGCTAGCTGGAGATTTTTGCTCATATGGCCATGGGTTGCAGGTAGCTTTGCTGTCACACAAGGAGCAGAGCCTCCTCTTTGAGTGTCTTTATGAAAGGCTTTGCATTATAGCTGAAAAGGATCAACCCCTGTTTCCAAATTTTGCAAAGGAAAACACACAAAACAACCCCCCCTAATTTCCTGTATAGAACAGTAAAGACAAATTCTCTCTCATGTAATCAAGAATAGGATTATGATGAGGTGGTTATCTAGGTCAGATGTGAAAAAGATGAAAAAGAAGACTTGGGAATTAATACCCATTGTAGAGCAAATTGGA
This sequence comes from Oreotragus oreotragus, assembly GCA_006410675.1. NCBI lineage: Eukaryota > Metazoa > Chordata > Mammalia > Artiodactyla > Bovidae > Oreotragus > Oreotragus oreotragus. The sequence goes on from SJYX01017255.1 coordinate 21,709, forward strand.
GTCTGTCCTTGAGTCTGTGGGCTTCCCTTGGGCTTCTCTAGTGTCGCAGAGGTAAAGAATCTGCCTGCAATGCAGGAAACCTGGGTTGGATCCCTGGGTTGGAAAGACTCCCTGGAGGAGGGCATGGCAACCCACTCCAGTGCTCTTGCCTGGAGAATCCCATGGACAGAGGAGCCTGGCAGGCTATACAGTCCATGGGTCACACAGAGCTGGACATGACTGAAGCGACCAGGCGGCAGCAGCAGCTTGAGTCAGTGAATGCAGCAAGGANCTGGAGGAGGGCATGGCAACCCACTCCAGTGCTCTTGCCTGGAGAATCCCATGGACAGAGGAGCCTGGCAGGCTATACAGTCCATGGGTCACACAGAGCTGGACATGACTGAAGCGACCAGGCGGCAGCAGCAGCTTGAGTCAGTGAATGCAGCAAGGAAGTAGTTCTGCAGGTGCCAAAATATGATTTGACCCAGAGAGAGGGCCCAGATAGGTTATGGAAGAATAAAGTTCTTTCCCTTAAGATGTATTTAGGAACTTAATGGGAGATATTCCCAAAGCCCCATGGAGTCATAGACGAGTGCAGAAAATCCTTGTCCCATGCTTCAAGCCATAGTCTTGAGCAAGGGTCTGTAAACTATTCTGTAAAAGGCCAGATAGAAACTATTTTAGGCTTTAAGGGTTAAATCATTTCTGTTGCAACAAAAGTCTGCTCTCTCTCTCTTTTTTTTTTAAAGCAGCCATAGACATCATATAAATGACTAGGCATGGCTGTATTTCATTAAAACTGTATTTGCTGCTGCTGCTGCTAAGTCACTTCAGTCGTGTCCTACTCTGTGCGACCCCGTAGACGGCAGCCCACCAGGCTCCGCCGTCCCTGGGATTCTCCAAGCAAGAACACTGTAGTGGGTTGCCATTTCCTTCTCCAATGCATGAAAGTGAAAAGTAAAAGTGAAGTCACTGAGTCGTGCCCAACTCTCAGCGACCCCATGGACTGCAGCCTACCAGGCTCCTCCATCCATGGGATTTTCCAGGTAAAAGTACTGGAGTGGGGTGCCATTGCCTTCTCTGAAAACTGTATTTAAGGGCACGGAAATTTTAGTGTCCATATATTTAAAAAAATTCTTTTGATTTTTTTTCTAACCACTTAAAAATTATTCTAAGCTTGCAAAAACAAAAACATAGTGAGGTGGGTTGAATTTGGCCCAGGGACTATAGTTTCCTGACACCACCCTCCCCCGACTATTGGGAATCCCTGTGTGTACACCAATTTTTCTATTAATTTTGAAGTCCCTCAGGTTCTCTAACTGTATGTAAATGCTTCCTTTATTCTAGAAGATCTAGCTTGTCCTTTGATCTTTAGATGACTTGAAATATCATGGATAACCAGATTATTCAGGGTTCAAACCATTTGTTTACTGTCATTAACAAGTTTACTAAAGTTAGCCATGAAAATCTACACTTATAGAACAAGCCTGGGGAGGTCTTGAAACTGGTTTGATTTCATTACTTTTCTGAACTGAGGGGATAAAAAAGAATTATCTTTAGTTTCAGATCATCAATAGTATTTTTCCCTTAAAAAACAAAACAAAACAAAACTATTTACTAGTCAATAATGCATCAAAGGGATAAGACATTTTAATTAATATTAATACAGTTCATTTCTCGATTATAACTTGAATATAATCTATTTCCTCCCTTCTTCTTTTCTTTTATCTGCCATATATTCCATAAAAACAAGAAATCATAAATACTATACAAACATTTAAATTAATTACAAAAGGGAGATGATATGAAAATAACAATAAGAAAACAAGATGAAAGCAAGAGTGTGTCTATATATGGATTTGATGCCATAAATCTCACACAGTTTGTTCAAAATCCATTTTTAAGGTGTAATTTATATATGATTTCCTCTATTCTTTTTCAGACTGGTTATAAATTTGGCTCTAAGTATAACAGTTAATACAATGAAGGACTCCTGATTATTTGTAAAAATTCATTGGGTTCATTTAAAAAAACAAACCATTGCTTAGAAATAGGACAGTAGAAATACTGAAATAAAAGAGGAACTTCCTCAAAGGGTCCTTTCAGAGGAAACTATGTAATGCAATAAAAAATCTCTCAAAGCAACATTACAGAAAATGCAGTGATTTCAGAGGATAGCTTCTGTAAATCCTTAAATATGTGCCCCAAACTTTTACACCAAATTGTCACTTAGTAAAAGCAATTTTACAGGAGAAACTTAGAAATAGGACAGTAGAAATACTGAAATAAAAGAGGAACTTCCTCAAAGGGTCCTTTCAGAGGAAACTATGTAATGCAATAAAAAATCTCTCAAAGCAACATTACAGAAAATGCAGTGATTTCAGAGGATAGCTTCTGTAAATCCTTAAATATGTGCCCCAAACTTTTACACCAAATTGTCACTTAGTAAAAGCAATTTTACAGGAGAAAGGTAGGTGTGTTGTGGGACTGAGAGTTAATATATACAATGTCATTCAAGGAGAATGTGCTCTGGAGGTTAAATTTAATCCAGGGGAAAGGTATATGATAATCAGTGGCTCAAACTTCAGATAATCTTGCATTTGTATTTTTTTCCATGTGAGGTTTAAAATGAGAATGAGAGGATATGAGTTTGCAGTTCATCCCATAAATAAGTGCCTCATTTACTGCTTTTATAAATTCTCAACAAATAACAAGCTGTAAGCATTAATAATAAGAGTGAGTTTTGACTTAACATCATCTTAAGTCAGGCTCCCCCCTCCCTGGGATTCTCCAGCCAAGGGTACTGGAGTGGGTTGCCATTTCCTTCTCCAGGGGATCTTCTCGACCCAGGGATCAAACCCAGGTCTCCAGCATTCCAGGCAGATGCTTTCACCTCTGAGCCACCAGGGAAGCCCATCAGAACTGGTGCCTAAATAAAAGACTATTCCATAGGTTAGTCCAAACTTCACCTGGTAAATTAATTTGAAGGCTAATATGAAATGGAGGCCCATATTTTCATACCACAAAATACAAAATTATTTAAAGATGCTATAATCAAACACTACCCTAGTCTGGTCTTTCAGAAGTATATCAATATAGATCCCACTGTCTATCTAGATTTGCATAACAATATTTATGGTGTTCACTTAAAAATTAATATGTTGTATATTGAATCTGTATATATCTATATGAGAAAATGTTAAGAGAATATCAGGTATCAATGAGTTAAATGTTTGGGGCTAGTTACCAAAATAAATGATATTTTATAAGAAAAATTGATCCATAATTCCTCTTTCTGGAAGAACTAAATAGCAGGCCCCATTGGGTAAATGCTGTGTCATTCACAAAGGCATAGTTTTGTATGTAAGAAAATTCAGTCTGTGGAGTAGGAGAGGACACATGCAGTTAATTCTAAATAATTCGGTAAAAATATTTAAATGGGATTTAAAAGGCAGTAGAACCTCAGAACCCAGTGACTGTTGTGGAAAGGAGGAGGGGTGAATGCAGACGACATTTCTAAGAAATGATTTTCTGACTTTTATTAAATTAGCATCAATAGCTGGAGATGCATAATGAGTTCATGAAGGTTAGTTCATGCCCGGTGCCCCTCCAGAGAACCAGATGCTAAGGACAGGTTATTACAAGTCACAACTTTGCATTATTCCTGAAAGATTTCTTCACAAGGTGCTACAGTATTAGGAAACTATATTTAAAAGCAAAGCAACACAAAAAGCACACAAAGAACTATGGGAATTTAATCCATACAAAATATTGTCCCAAGACATTCAGATACCGATCTGCTTTAGACATAATTATTAAGTCATTTAATGCTTCTATATTGGTTGCCTTAGGGGAGTGTCCTATTAAAATGAAATATACCTTATATATAAACCACAGAACTATATATATAGTATATATATATATATAGCATAATATATATATGGTATGGTTATAGACTTTATAGAGATGGACATATTAGCCAAGACCAGAGATGACCCTAAACAAGTTAGCTCTATGCCACTATTCTTACAGTGTTTTTTTTTTTAATTTATTTACTTTTTAATTGCAAGATAATTGCTTTAGAGAATTCTGTTGGCTTCTGCCAAACATCAACATGAATCAGCCGTAGTTATACAAGGGAGGGAGGTTCTAATAATGTTTTAATAACAATACACAGGCTTGCCTTTTGGATCCAATGGAATCACAGAAGCATGAGGATATTTTAAATGGTGTGCTGTATCTTAAGGCCTGGAGAGTTGCTTACCAGTTGGTGTAAGGTGTCTCCAGGTGATCACAGGTTCAGGACGGCCATTGGCCATGCAGACCAGGGTGACATTGCTGCCCTCATTCACAGTGACATCTGAAGAGATGTTGGAGATCTTTGGTGGAACTGTTAAGACAAAAACAAATGGAATAAGTAACCACATCATTAAAAGCAGGTTTGCAGTACTGGTCCATGCAATTGGAAGTGGCAAATCTAAGCAAAGTACTTTTCTGACTTGAACCATTTGAATTTTTGTGTTAAGAAGATTACGTACTTTAGGACTTCCTTACAAGTTCAGTGAGCAGATGTAAAGGGTGGGTCTTACTATAAGGTGAGAACCTTTCCACTATGGTCAAGCACTATAGGAAGTACACAGAACACAATGAAAATATCTTAGCTCTTTTATGATTCCAAGGGACCTGGTTTGGTTATTAGAGTGTGTGCACAAGTATAAGCATTAAGAATAGATTTTTCTTATCACTAAGTGCTACTTACATTTATTTTCTTATGTAGATAAAATGAATGTATTTCCTTCAAATGTCAGGAAAAGAAAAGCAACGTTATTTAATATCAGATTGCAAGTTGTGTTATTAAGATGCAGTAATCTGGTTGTTTACAATCTAGCCACATAATGAAACCCCTAGTTAATCACTACAACAGAAAGCCTTAAATATCATCTTGGTGTCTGACAGGTCTGATGATGTTACCTCAGAGGTTAAACAAGGAATTTATAAGGCCTATGTCACAGGAGGGCGTGCATGTGTGCTAAGTCTCTTTAGTCATGAACGATTCTTTCCAACCCTATGAACTGTAGCCTGCCAGGCTCCTCTGTCCATGGATTCTCCAGGCAAGAACACTGGAGTGGGTTGTCATGCCCTCCTCGAGGGGATCTTCCCGACCCAGGGGTCTAACCTGCATCTCTTGCATTTCCTGCATTGGCAGGCAGGTTCTTTACAGTTAGCACCACTGGGAAGCCCNCCTATGAACTGTAGCCTGCCAGGCTCCTCTGTCCATGGATTCTCCAGGCAAGAACACTGGAGTGGGTTGTCATGCCCTCCTCGAGGGGATCTTCCCGACCCAGGGGTCTAACCTGCATCTCTTGCATTTCCTGCATTGGTAGGCAGGTTCTTTACAGTTAGCGCCACTGGGAAGCCCCAAGTTCAGTTCAGTTGCTCAGTTGTGTTCAACTCTTTGCAACTGCATGGACTGCAGAACACCAGGCTTCCCTGTCCATCAACAACTCCTGGAGCATACTCAAACTCATGTCCATCATGTCGGTGATGCCATCCAACCATCTCATCCTCTGTTGTCCCCTTCTCTTCCTGCCATCTTTGCAACTGCATGGACTGCAGAACACCAGGCTTCCCTGTCCATCAACAACTCCTGGAGCATACTCAAACTCATGTCCATCATGTCGGTGATGCCATCCAACCATCTCATCCTCTGTTGTCCCCTTCTCTTCCTGCCTTCAATCTTCCCTAGCATCAGGGTCTTTTCAAATGAATCAGTTCTTTGCATCAGGTGGCCAAAGTATTGGTATTTCAGTTTCAGTATCATTCCTTCCAATGAATATTCAGGATTGATCTCCTTTAGGATGGACTGGTTGGATCTCCTAGAAGTCCAAGGGACTCTCAAGAGTCTTTTCCAACCCCACAGTTCAAAAGCATTAATTCTTCGGTGCTCAGCTTTCTTTTAGTCCAACTCTTGCATCCATACATGACTACTGGGAAAACCATAGCTTTGAATAGATAGACCTTTGTTGGCAAAGTAATGTCTCTGCTTTTTAATATGCTGCCTAGGTTGGTCATAGCTTTTCTTTCACCTATGAACTGTAGCCTGCCAGGCTCCTCTGTCCATGGATTCTCCAGGCAAGAACACTGGAGTGGGTTGGCATGCCCTCCTCGAGGGGATCTTCCCGACCCAGGGGTCTAACCTGCATCTCTTGCATTTCCTGCATTGGCAGGCAGGTTCTTTACAGTTAGCACCACTGGGAAGCCCCAAGTTCAGTTCAGTCGCTCAGGTGTGTCCAACTCTGCAACTGCATGGACTGCAGAACACCAGGCTTCCCTGTCCATCAACAACTCCTGGAGCATACTCAAACTCATGTCCATCATGTCGGTGATGCCATCCAACCATCTCATCCTCCGTAGTCCCCTTCTCTTCCTGCCTTCAATCTTCTCTAGCATCAGGGTCTTTTCAAATGAATCAGTTCTTTGCATCAGGTGGCCAAAGTATTGGTGTTTCAGCTTCAGTATCACTCCTTCCAATGAATATTCAGGATTGATCTCCTTTAGGATGGACTGATTGGATCTCCTAGAAGTCCAAGGGACTCTCAAGAGTCTTTTCCAACCCCGCAGTTCAAAAGCATTAATTCTTCGGTGATCAGCTTTCTTTTAGTCCAACTCTCGCATCCATACATGACTACTGGGAAAACCATAGCTTTGAATAGACAGACCTTTGCTGGCAAAGTAATGTCTCTGCTTTTTAATATGCTGCCTAGGTTGGTCATAGCTTTTCTTCCAAGGAGCAAAGGTCTTTTAATTTCATGGCTGCAGTCACCGTCTGCAGTGATTTTGGACCTCCCCAAAATAAAGTCTGTCACTGCTTCCATTGTTTCCCCATCTATTTGCCAAGAAGTGATGGGACCAGATAGGATGATGGGAAGACCCAAGACCTTATGTAAATTATAAGTATTATCTCAATAACTCCTTATAATAAGTAAACAATATACTATGAGGATTTTATTTATGGGTAGGAAAATAAGTTATAGAAGAGGCTAGGTGACAAGCAGAAAACAGATGTAAATCTAAAAAGACTCCAGGGCCCACACTCTTAAGCCCTACTTGAATGAAACTCCATCTTCACAATCCAGGCTACCAGATGGCCCAAAATAATGGGAATTACTTTTTGGTGATGTGAGAAATGAGTCCCCAAGGGCTAGCTATACTGCCGTCTGACTTCCTTCATTAGTGTTCAGGGCAGCAACATTAGATTTCATACTGGTGGGCTTACGTGGAAAGTGAATTACTTACTCACAAATTTCATCACAGAGGTTATGCCCTGATTACAAATTGCAGAGTTTATGCTTTGACTGTAATTTTCCTTTTCCTATTTTTTTAAACTCTTAGTTGCTTATGCTGTCCCTGAGAAACTATGTGTCAGGGGGAGGGAAGAAGACAAGAAAGCATGAAGGAGTTCAATATAAAACAAAACAAAACAAAACAAAAACTTTTATTTTTTCCCACTCTTGCTGCCCATTAGAGACTCTGTGCAGTGACAAATAAAACAGGAATATTTCCTGCTTGTAGAAACAGCTGCCTGACAACCATAGGATTCTGCAGATCTCTGTTAGCAGTTATTGATGGTACCTGGGCAAGTGACCAGGGCAGTGTGTCAAAGGAGGAAGTGGGAGGAGAATTCTCTTGAACTAGCATTCTTCTCACAATGGCATCTTATATGGCCTCTGTGTAGGAACCAGTCATTCCAAACCAAACAGAATGGCAGAAATAGAATGTAGTTTATTCCTGTTACTTATTAATTTCCATAGGTAGAGTTTCTGTTTCCCCTTTGGGTTAAGAGTAGTTTTCTCATATTCATATATTGACTTATAGTCTCTTAGACTTTTACAAGGAGGACCTGAAAAGTTATACCCATTTAACAGGGAAGAATGTGAGGCCGAGAGTAGAATAATGGCTTATCAAAGGTGATCCCATCAAGAAATATGGCTAGGCTTAGAATTCAGAGCTCCTGTATGTCCAATTGTCCTATTGTTTAATAGTCACACTTTCTCTTTCCCAATTGAATAAGCTATGGCTCTGATTATGTCCCATAACATCTACAGTACTACTCATGATGGTGTTCGAGAACAAGACTTAGACATCCTAGGAATCTTTCCTCAACAATCTAAAATCTGTAAAAGGAAGCTGTAGAGTAATTACAAGAGCTCACATAACTTAATTCATTATTAATTCTGAATTCCAAGACAGGACACAAAGTACCACATTAACAAAATGAAAAATAAAAGCCATATGATTATCTCAATAGATGCAGAGAAAGCCTTTGACAAAATTCAACATCCATTTATGATAAAAACTCTCCAGAAAGAAGGAATAGAAGGAACATACCTCAACATAATAAAAGCTATATATGACAAACCCACAGCACACATTATCCTCATGGTGAAAAATTCAAAGCATTTCCCCTAAAGTCAGGAACAAGACAAGGGTGCCCACTTTCACCACTACTATTCAACATAGTTCTGGAAGTTTTGGCCACAGCAATCAGAGCAGAAAAAGAAATAAAAGGAATCCAAATTGGAAAAGAAGAAGTAAAACTCTCACTGTTTGCAGATGACATGATCCTCTACATAGAAAACCCTAAAGACTCCACCAGAAAATTACTAGAGCTAATCAATGAATATAGTAAAGTTGCAGGATATAAAATCAACACACAGAAATCCCTTGCATTCCTATACACTAATAA
>SJYX01017255.1:34498-47038 GCA_006410675.1 Oreotragus oreotragus
GATTCTCTCTCCTGCCTTATTTCATATTCCCTTCGAGTTGTACCAACCAATTGGATCAAACAACTTTGGGTTCCTGGAATACACCATCTTTGTTTACTCCTAGGCAGTTAACATTCTACTTTTTTTTTTTTCTAATGGAATAGTTTTCTTTCAACTCTTCATATGGTTGTTCCATTTCCTCCTTCGGGTTTCAGCTTGTCAGCTTGTTTTCTCACTTGTTCCAGGAGATTGTCTTGTCAGACCCCCAACCCCACGCCAGCCCACTCCTGATTCCATACGGGGTGCCTATCTTGTTTTGTCATATTGTAACCTGTATTTCTCCACACAGCACTAAACCATAATTGCTAGATTATTTACCTATGCCTGCCATTAAACTGAAGGAGGCAGACAGGAGGGCTTTTGTTTTCTTGACCACTAAATCTTACAGAGCACAGTATTTGGAATATTAAGTGCTCACAGAGTATTTGGAAAAAAAAAAAAAAGAATGAAAATCTTCTCCCCAACTCTTTTCTGAGCTCAAGAAGTCATCTCATTAAATTTTTGTCAAGAAGGAGCCAGCTCCTATTCTGAACAACTGAAACAACACAGCTTTTATCAGTGTGTCTTTAGTAAACAATCCAGTTATCTATTTTCGTATCAACTGGAAAAAAAAATTAGCCATGGGGCAAAAAATGTGAATTACAATAAACTTGACGTCCAGTTTCCCCGATTATAGACATTTCTGAGTTTTAATTTCTTTTTTCTTCTATTCTATCAGGAGTTTTATACATAACATACATGCATGTATATAAATATATATCTTTTTTGTTTGATAGCTTGAAAGTTCCTTCCTAGTTTCCTATAGCAATTCATGTAGTCTACATTTACACCATCACTGATAACATTAAAGTGACAAATCAAAGTTTTTATTCTGTTACCAGTAAAATTTTAAGAAAGATTCTGAGAAGTAAAAAGTGTTTTTATTATTATTGGCATTTTACAGATGTGTACATAAGGCACAAAATGGGCGGGGGTGAGGGGGAATCATATTAGCTAAGGAATTATAGAGCTAGTCTCAAAACCAAAAGGCTTACAAATCTTCTATACTTAATTCCTTCTCTCTATTACACTTGCTTTTGCAAAAGTGGTTCCAAATAGTTTTTAATCTATTTTAATTCTCAGTAAGGATGACTACTCAGGAAATACTGTGTAACATGATAACTTTATTTACATCAGCAAACATAAGTTATTTATCAAAGTCACTGAAATATTGATTTATGCTCAATTCTTGGGTTACTACAGTACTCTGAGTAGTTTTCGTTTGTTTGTTTTGGTTTTCTCTTTCTGGAGTATTTCTTAACAATTTTTATTCAAAGGATATTAGTGCTTTTCAAATTTATTTTTATTTAAAAAATATTTTATTGGAGTATAGTTGCTTTACAATGTTAGTTTCTGCTGTATAATAAAGTGAATCAGTTATACATATGATGTATAAGATTAACAGCTGGTAAGACATCATGTGTGCTGTGCTTAGTGGCTCCATGGACTATAGCCCACCAGGCTGCTCTGTCCATGAACCTTTCCAGGCAAGGATATTGGAGTCGGTTGCAATTCCTACTCCAGGGGATTTTATATATCCTCTCTTTTTTAGCTCTCCTTCCTAGCTAGGTCACCAAAGAGCACTAAGTAGAGTTCCTTGTGCTATAGAGTAGGTTCTCATTAGTTAGTTACCTGGTTTATACACAGTAACGTATGTCCTGGGTGTTCATAGGAAGGACTGATGCTGAAGCTGAAACTCCAGTACTCTGGCCACCTCACGCAAAGAGCTGACTCACTGGAAAAGACCCTGATTCTGGGAGGGATTGGGGGCAGGAGGAGAAGGGGACGACAGAGGATGAGATGGCTGGATGGCATCACCGACTCGATGGACATGAGTTTGGGTGAACTCCGGGAGTTGGTGATGGACAGGGAGGCCCCGGCGTGCTGTGATTCATGGGGTCACAAAGAGTCGGACACAACTGAGTGACTGAACTGAACTGAATGTATGTATGTATGTCAACTGCAATCTCTTAATTTATCCTACCCTTTTTTCCACCCTTGGTATCCATAAGTTTTCTTTCTACACATGTGTCTCTATTTCTGCTTTGCAAATAGGAGGAAGCATGTAGTCCTGACCACTGTACCACCACAGGTAGGTCCCAATGTCTTAAATTTTTTGTTTCTCTTTCTCTTGTGTTTTCTTCTATTGCTTCTGGGTATATTAGATCCTTCTATAACATCAGATCAGTTAAATGTTATCTCTGTTCCTTTTTTTTTGTTTGTTTTAATGATCTGTTTCATTAAAAAAATTGAACTCTTTACATCATATGTAATATACTTATGGTGTGAATTGTAACTAGATTTTCTCCCATATTTTTTAGCCGATTTCTCCAATACCATTTACTAAATAATTTAATATAAAATGTGTATATCATTTTGGTTTTCAGAATTACCTCACATAGTGTCACCTATTTGGCCAATGTAATATTTTCTGGGAAATGTAAATATAAACCTTACTTATCACAGCAAGTAATTTATCAAAAGTTTTGAAAATATAATTCAGTAATCTTTCAGACACCACACTATTATTAGGTGTTGCTTGTCTCAAAATTAATTGTTTATTAGAATAACACCTCTTAAAATACAGAGTGAAAAACATAATTTAGATACCCATTTTTCAGGACATTAGCAAAATTCATTATTCAAAGTAATCTTCAGGGTTTCCATTGTTAAAATAACTTTACAGTGAATATGATGCACCCAAAAGTTATTTTAAAATCTGAATTATTAAATAGGTAGTATTTTTTCATTGAAATTCACATACAGTTGAAGTTAAATGCATGCTTTCCCCCTTTTATTTAGTACAAAGTGAATGGAAGTTTCTAAAATAATGCTAGCATCTAGTTGCTCTGGGATAAATGAACTCCTTCAGCTATGCAATGAATCAGCATTAAGATTAGGACACAGCCAATCAGACTCTGGCACTCATGGTTTTATTGTCCTGTGTCACTTTTTTGGTGACTTTCTTATCCACTATCTCTACTAGATCTCTAGGGTTTGCTCTGTTTTTTGGGGCCTCAGAGCTGCCTCTGCATTTTTGTACAGTTATCCAGGTTCAAACTCATTCCTTCTTCTCTTTTGTATGAGACTAACATTTCTTGTGTCTGAACAAAAGTGGAAATGCAGGCAAAGTCAAGGATATAGTAGAGTGTTTTACCTGCCCCAATCTGTGCCTTCTTCTTCTGGTAAGACAGCTTAGTTTTCCTTTGGAGAACTCCTCTCATCTCACTACCATTGGTTTGCTGGGATTTTCAATCAGGTGACCTTTTTTTTTTTCTCAGCCAATAAAAATTATCTAAGTTATACATTTCAGACTCTCTCTCTCTAGAACTGACTTCCCCAGTAGCTCAGCAGGTAAATATTCTGCTGACAATACAGGAGACACAGGAGATGTGGGTGCAATCCCTGAGTCAGGAGGACCCCCTGGAGAAGGAAATGGCAATCGACTCCAGTATTTCTTGCCTGAAAACTGCCAAGGACACAGGAGACTGGCAGGCTACAACCCAAGAGGCTACAAAGAGTCTGAGACAACTAAGCACACACATCCCCTAGAACTTGGTTTTTATAAAAAATAGACGAAGAAGAAGTGGAAACTGATTGACTGTGTTAATGGCTCCAGTTTTCCACTCTACCATGTTTCTGCAACCTGTGCCATGCCCAGACCCTCCTATTGTGGGGGGTACACATTTTTACGTTGCTGGAGCACGTTATTTGTTTTGGCCAAAGCTATCAGTACAGGTTATATAAACAGAGTCTTGACAAGTGCTGGCCCAACTGGACTCCCTTGGTCTTCTGCCTCTGTTATCATCAGGAGAAGAACATGCTCAAATGAGTCTTTTGATCCCAGGAGAAGGAGGATGGGAAGAGGCAAATAGGATTGCCAGATAAAATATGACATACTCAGTCAAACAGGAGTTGCAGATAAAAAACACATTTTTAAAGTATGAAGTGAAGTGAAGTGAATGTTTCAAATATTTCATGGAATATATTTATACTTAAAAGTTATTCATTATCTAAAATTCTAATTTAACTGGAATCTTATATTTTCACTTGATGAATCTGACAACCCCAGGACCACAGTCACCTGTAGTGAAGCCCAGCATAGACGTGTCCTGACTTGTACACTTGTGAGAAATAAAGAATAATTATTATTGCTTTATGCCCATGAATTCTGGACTGGTTTGTTCATCAGCAATAGTTAGCTAAAACATAGCATGAAAGCAACCACCTGAAAGAACCATTATTTTTCACTAGTGTCTGGAACTTGCATCTAGAGATCTATGATTTTGTCGTTTCCAGGGCAAGATATTTCTGCTTTTCCTTTGGTTCTGTGAGCTATTGCATATTCTTCCAATGTATCATCCACTTCTTACATAAAATTAGCCAGTCAATTTCTGTTTCTTAAACCAAAAGTTCCTAATTGTTCCAAATTGAGAAGCAGTCATAATAAGGGAAAATTTTGACGGGGGTTCTTTCCATAGAGGAAAGGAAAATTGTAATCTCTGCTGAGGTACTCGTTGTACTCCCACAAAACCAGCTTAGTTGCATGTCTACCATTGGATCTTATCTGCCAGCACACATTGCTTTAAAAATACTCCTAGGTTTGTACAGCCATCTAATTTTGGCTGTGAATGTTTTACTGCCTTTAATCCTCAGTCAGTCCCTAACTGACCAGCCTACAGAAGGAAAATAATAAGTTTCAGAGTAGGGGAGAAAAGTGGTCAGTTGGCTCATTTCCCTAACCTCAAATAATTAGTGTTATTACTTGTATTCAATTCAAAATGCCATTCCTAATGGTACAAATTAGAAACAAATTGGTCTCAGTTATTGTTCATTTGAAGTTGGGGCAAGGTGTGTGTACCACTGTGTATGGCAGTGAGGGGGTGTTAAAAACACAACACTGTCACCTTCCTAATTTCTACCCTTTCTTTCATAAGGTTAGACAAACTTAAACCCTATCTTTTGCATAGATAACAGACTATGGAACAGTATGGCAGGTACATATAAGAATTGGATTCAAAAATCTACAGGCTTTTTTTTTGAATAGCACTTGTTTTTAAAGCACACGATCAAAGAATTCAACAATAAGGATAAAAATACACAATATAACTCATAAATGCCATCTTGTGAAACATCAATCATCCATCCAGCCTGGCATTTGCTTCTGAAAATGCCACTGAAGCATGTTTAGCTGCATGGTGTGGTAGTTTCTAGGATGGATGACAGGAATGGAAAATGTAGCACAGCGAACTAGACTGAGAGCCAGGGGATTCTGACCCTGCCCTGCCACCAGCTCATAAGGCGATCACACATTCTCTGATATGTGATTTTGATTTTGAATCCCCGTCATTAGGCACACTGTAGGTACTTAATATATTTTGAATGCCTAAAAATGAGCAAACTAATGACCGATTATTTAAATCTGTTTCCTCATCTGTTAAAAGGAAGCAATGTGCAAAAGTGATATGAGGCTGTGTTATGGGATTACTATTAGGGCTGAACATGAATGAACAGAAAGAGGTTCTATCTATGGTGTAGCCATCATTTATTACCTGCTAACATAGTTTAAAAAAAGCAGTGTTGGCCTTATTGCTTCTAAGATAACATGATAAAAGAATTCTTACATTTCTATGGCCAATGGTATTCCAAATATAGTTTTACAGCCACCATTATTGCCAAAAGGGTAAAAGTAATGATTACAGTTTATAATCGATTATTAATATCAGTATTAACAATAAATTACCCAAGGACGTGCACTCATTTCTTATCTATTAATGGACAGAGCTTTGTCAATATGTTATGTCAATATTGACATATATCAATATGTCAACCCTTCAGTTAATGTCTGGACACTTTATAACTACAACAAAAAGTGACATAAAAATGTCATAGATATGATAGTGTAGAACCATAAGTTAAATAAGTTTTCCCCAAATTTTTAGAAGCTTAACTCTTGGGCTCCAGAAAAAAAGAAAAAGCCCTCCAGGTCAGAGAGGGATCAATTAGAAGGCTGGGATTAACATACGCACACTGCTACATACATACATACATACACACACATATATATTTGGGCTTCCCTAGTAGCTCAGTTATTGGAGAAGGAAATGGCAACCCACTCCAGTGTTCATGCCTGGAGAATCCCAGGGACGGGGGAACCTGGTGGGCTGCTGTCTATGGGGTCACACAGAGTCGGACACGACAGAAGCGACTTAGCAGCAGCAGCAGCAGCAGCAGCAGNTGAAAACTGCCAAGGACACAGGAGACTGGCAGGCTACAACCCAAGAGGCTACAAAGAGTCTGAGACAACTAAGCACACACATCCCCTAGAACTTGGTTTTTATAAAAAATAGACGAAGAAGAAGTGGAAACTGATTGACTGTGTTAATGGCTCCAGTTTTCCACTCTACCATGTTTCTGCAACCTGTGCCATGCCCAGACCCTCCTATTGTGGGGGGGGTACACATTTTTACGTTGCTGGAGCACGTTATTTGTTTTGGCCAAAGCTATCAGTACAGGTTATATAAACAGAGTCTTGACAAGTGCTGGCCCAACTGGACTCCCTTGGTCTTCTGCCTCTGTTATCATCAGGAGAAGAACATGCTCAAATGAGTCTTTTGATCCCAGGAGAAGGAGGATGGGAAGAGGCAAATAGGATTGCCAGATAAAATATGACATACTCAGTCAAACAGGAGTTGCAGATAAAAAACACATTTTTAAAGTATGAAGTGAAGTGAAGTGAATGTTTCAAATATTTCATGGAATATATTTATACTTAAAAGTTATTCATTATCTAAAATTCTAATTTAACTGGAATCTTATATTTTCACTTGATGAATCTGACAACCCCAGGACCACAGTCACCTGTAGTGAAGCCCAGCATAGACGTGTCCTGACTTGTACACTTGTGAGAAATAAAGAATAATTATTATTGCTTTATGCCCATGAATTCTGGACTGGTTTGTTCATCAGCAATAGTTAGCTAAAACATAGCATGAAAGCAACCACCTGAAAGAACCATTATTTTTCACTAGTGTCTGGAACTTGCATCTAGAGATCTATGATTTTGTCGTTTCCAGGGCAAGATATTTCTGCTTTTCCTTTGGTTCTGTGAGCTATTGCATATTCTTCCAATGTATCATCCACTTCTTACATAAAATTAGCCAGTCAATTTCTGTTTCTTAAACCAAAAGTTCCTAATTGTTCCAAATTGAGAAGCAGTCATAATAAGGGAAAATTTTGACGGGGGTTCTTTCCATAGAGGAAAGGAAAATTGTAATCTCTGCTTAGGTACTCGTTGTACTCCCACAAAACCAGCTTAGTTGCATGTCTACCATTGGATCTTATCTGCCAGCACACATTGCTTTAAAAATACTCCTAGGTTTGTACAGCCATCTAATTTTGGCTGTGAATGTTTTACTGCCTTTAATCCTCAGTCAGTCCCTAACTGACCAGCCTACAGAAGGAAAATAATAAGTTTCAGAGTAGGGGAGAAAAGTGGTCAGTTGGCTCATTTCCCTAACCTCAAATAATTAGTGTTATTACTTGTATTCAATTCAAAATGCCATTCCTAATGGTACAAATTAGAAACAAATTGGTCTCAGTTATTGTTCATTTGAAGTTGGGGCAAGGTGTGTGTACCACTGTGTATGGCAGTGAGGGGGTGTTAAAAACACAACACTGTCACCTTCCTAATTTCTACCCTTTCTTTCATAAGGTTAGACAAACTTAAACCCTATCTTTTGCATAGATAACAGACTATGGAACAGTATGGCAGGTACATATAAGAATTGGATTCAAAAATCTACAGGCTTTTTTTTTGAATAGCACTTGTTTTTAAAGCACACGATCAAAGAATTCAACAATAAGGATAAAAATACACAATATAACTCATAAATGCCATCTTGTGAAACATCAATCATCCATCCAGCCTGGCATTTGCTTCTGAAAATGCCACTGAAGCATGTTTAGCTGCATGGTGTGGTAGTTTCTAGGATGGATGACAGGAATGGAAAATGTAGCACAGCGAACTAGACTGAGAGCCAGGGGATTCTGACCCTGCCCTGCCACCAGCTCATAAGGCGATCACACATTCTCTGATATGTGATTTTGATTTTGAATCCCCGTCATTAGGCACACTGTAGGTACTTAATATATTTTGAATGCTTAAAAATGAGCAAACTAATGACCGATTATTTAAATCTGTTTCCTCATCTGTTAAAAGGAAGCAATGTGCAAAAGTGATATGAGGCTGTGTTATGGGATTACTATTAGGGCTGAACATGAATGAACAGAAAGAGGTTCTATCTATGGTGTAGCCATCATTTATTACCTGCTAACATAGTTTAAAAAAAGCAGTGTTGGCCTTATTGCTTCTAAGATAACATGATAAAAGAATTCTTACATTTCTATGGCCAATGGTATTCCAAATATAGTTTTACAGCCACCATTATTGCCAAAAGGGTAAAAGTAATGATTACAGTTTATAATCGATTATTAATATCAGTATTAACAATAAATTACCCAAGGACGTGCACTCATTTCTTATCTATTAATGGACAGAGCTTTGTCAATATGTTATGTCAATATTGACATATATCAATATGTCAACCCTTCAGTTAATGTCTGGACACTTTATAACTACAACAAAAAGTGACATAAAAATGTCATAGATATGATAGTGTAGAACCATAAGTTAAATAAGTTTTCCCCAAATTTTTAGAAGCTTAACTCTTGGGCTCCAGAAAAAAAGAAAAAGCCCTCCAGGTCAGAGAGGGATCAATTAGAAGGCTGGGATTAACATACGCACACTGCTACATACATACATACATACACACACATATAAATTTGGGCTTCCCTAGTAGCTCAGTTATTGGAGAAGGAAATGGCAACCCACTCCAGTGTTCATGCCTGGAGAATCCCAGGGACGGGGGAACCTGGTGGGCTGCTGTCTATGGGGTCACACAGAGTCGGACACGACAGAAGCGACTTAGCAGCAGCAGCAGCAGCAGCAGCAGCAGCAGCAGCAGCAGTAGCTCAGTTGGTAAAGAAGCTGCAAATCTGCTTGCAATGCAGAAGACTTTGGTTCGATTCCTGAGTTGAGAAGATTCCCTGGAGAAGGGAACAGCTACCCGCTCCAATATTCTGGCTTGGAAAATTCCACGGACTATGGGGTCGCAAAGAGTCAGACACAGCTGAGCAACTTTCATTTTCACTTTCACACTGCTATATATAAAACAGATAAGCAACAACTATAGCATAAGGAACCCTACTCAGTATTTTGTAATAACCTATAAGGGAAAATAATATGAAAAAGGGATGTGCACCTGAAACTAACACAACACTGTAACCAGCTATATTTTAATAATAAATAAATAATGAATCAAAGGAAAAAACACTCCAAATAAACTTTTGTCACCCTTATATAATTTGTACTGTCTTCCGGACAACAGATTTTGTCAGTTGTTTTGTGTCTGTGATTTGAGTCTCTGAAGCCTTAGACCTTGCAGTAGAATAAAATAACTAGCAATGGTAATTTTTTTCCACTAGTACTAGCTCCCACTCTTATTAGGATCCATTTATAAAGCAAAAAACATCAGCCTCTAAAGTAGGTATTTGAAAAGGAGCTCTCTACAGGAACATGATTCCTTTTAGATACAAATTTCATGGGTGAATGGGAAAATATGGGTTCCTTGAGTGTCAGATGAGGCTGAAGGTAGGAGAAGCTCATTATGAGCTTCAGTTACTCAAATTTCTCTGCCAGGAATGATTACAAATGCTGCATTTGTGCATGCAGCAAACAATGAACAAAGTAACTTAAAGAAAGAGGAATAATATGCTAACAATTTTGAGAAAAAGATAAAAGGTGTGTATAAAACAAAGCAATACCTAGTACCATATGACTGATAATGTGCTAAAGTCAGGGAAATTACAGTGAGGAAGTTTGTGAAAATGACATATTAAAACAATGGGCAGTCAAGAAAAAGCCATCCTCTTTTAATTCTTTTTTAATCTGGCAGGAGTAGTTTCTGAACTGTATATGCAACTAAAAGTGCCTGAAGCCTCACTCATTACAGTCCTCTGAGATGTAGCTGGCATTTGACTGTGTGGCCAAAGCTGGGTAAGACATACTCTTCTGGGCCTTTGAGTCCTACATTACATAGCATTCTCAAGTGGTCCCATGAGTTCCTGACACTGTTCTAGGCAGTCAGATTCATCCCAAAACAGTCCCTATAGACCTATTCAGACAGTAAGCACTACCAAAAGGGAGGGTTAATTTGGGTCAGCCTGCTCTAAATTACTCAGATCTAGTGGCCATGGGACAACGACTTGCTATGCTCTCACTTGCATACTGCTCAGCGGTTGATATGTGTTAATGAGCTCCTGACACTGTTCTAGGCAGTCAGATTCATCCCAAAACAGTCCCTATAGACCTATTCAGACAGTAAGCACTACCAAAAGGGAGGGTTAATTTGGGTCAGCCTGCTCTAAATTACTCAGATCTAGTGGCCATGGGACAACGACTTGCTATGCTCTCACTTGCATACTGCTCAGCGGTTGATATGTGTTACATGTATAGGTGTTACATGTATGGCATAGATATCTGCATTTAGTTGAGCTCCCTAGTCTACCTGAAAAGAAAAGTACATTAAATTGGAATTTTTCTATATTTATTAAATGCTCACAATTTACCCTGACATCTAAGTGTGTGGGCTGGTTTAAAAAGGGGACAAATTATTCAGACAGCAACATTTGCATTCATGCCCAGTTAAGGATGCCCATTATTGCTGCTTCAGCAATAGGTTTACTCCGTGGGATGTCAAATGGCTGTTTCCACGTACGGGTCATTGCCTTGCTAAATAAGAGCAAATGGATCTATCCTGACTCTGCTCACTGAGGCTGCACTTACTCAGCAAGTCAGCAGCTCTTCCAAAATCTCCTATTCCCAGATCTTTGTTCCAGCTGTTTGGACATTCGTTTTTGCTAATCAGGGAAAGCATCCAGGAGTTGAATAAATGGATAGGTGGAAGGAAGGAATCTTCCCTCTTTCCTTTACCTGGGCCAAATCGCTTTCTTGTTTCTGGAACTTACAGAATCATCTTCAGATGCTGTCCAACAGAGCAGATGGTTTTGTTATTTGGCAGCAATAGGGGTAATGAGCAGAGGGAAGCTCAAAAATATCAGGCTACCTAGGGTAGGTGGCAAATAGCAACTGGGCTGTTTCCAAGGTCTGAGATATGGCACCTGGAGACTTTACAAGAGAAGAGAAATGTATCTTTTCCACCTTTGCACTCAAAAAGACATATTTTCTATGATAAAGGTTGGTGTTCAGTTTAATAGTAAAATAGGTGAAAATTCAGGCTATATTCCTGATATCTACTAAAAACCCACCCCTTCCTCCAGGAAAAGCCTATAAGATTTAGCCTTAAATCATGAAAGTGAAAGTGAAGTCGCTCAATTGTGTCTGACTCTTTGGACCCCATGGACTGTAGCCTACCAGGCTCCTCCATCCATGGGATTTTTCAAGCAACAGCACTGTAGTGAGTTGCCATGACATATCCTTAAGAGCTACAAAGTACTTTATAGGCCACCTGTTTCTTTTTCTGTTTTCCATTCAGTTCAGTCGCTCAGTTGTGTCCGACTCTTTGAGACTCCATGAACCGCAGCACACCAGGCCTCCCTGTCCTTCACCAACTCCCAGAGTTTACCCAAACTCATGTCCATCAAGTCAGTGATGCCATCCAGCCATCTCATCCTCTGTTGTCCCCTTCTCCTCCTGCCCTCAATCTTTCCCAGCATCAGGGTCTTTTCAAATGAGTCAGCTCTTCCCATCAGGTGGCCAAGGTATTGGAGTTTCAGCTTCAACATCACTCCTTCCAATGAATACCAAAGACTGATCTCCTTTAGAATGGACTGGCTGGATCTCCTTGCAGTCCAAGGGACTCTCAAGAGTCTTCTCCAACACCACAGTTCAAAAGGATCAATTCTTCGGTGCTCAACTTTCTTTATAGTCCAATTCTCACATCCATACATGACCACTGGAAAAACCATAGCCTTGACTAGATGGACCTTTGTTGGCAAAGTAATGTCTCTGCTTTTTAATATGTTGTCTAGGATGGTCATAACTTTCCTTCCAAGGAGTAAGCATCTTTTAATTTCATGGCTGCAATCACCATCTGCAGTGATTCTGGAGCCCAAAAAATTAAAGTCAGCCACTGTTTCCACTGTTTCCCCATCTATTCGCCATGAAGTGATGGGACCGGATGCCATGATCTTCGTTTTGTGAATGTTGAGCTTTAAGCCAACTTTTTCACTCTCTTCTTTCACTTTCATCAAGAGGCTCTTTAGTTCTTCTTCACTTTCTGCCATAAGGGTGGTGTCATCTGCATAGCTGAGGTTATTGATATTTCTCCGAGCAGTCGATTCCAGCTTGTGCTTCATCCAGCCCGGTGTTTCTCATGATGT
>SJYX01017255.1:49285-63310 GCA_006410675.1 Oreotragus oreotragus
TGATCTCTGGTTCCTCTGCCTTTTCTAAAACCAATTAAACATCTGGAAGTTCATGGTTTATGTATTGCTGAAGCCTGGCTTGGAGAATTTTAAGCATCACTTTACTAGTGTGTGAGATGAGTGCAATTGTGAGGCAGTTTGAGCATTCTTTGGCATTGCCTTTCTTTGGTATTGGAATGAAAACTGACCTTTTCCAGTCCTGTGGCCACTGCTGCGTTTTCCAAATTTCCTGGCATACTGAGTACAGCACTTTCACAGCATCATCTTTCAAGATTTGAAATAGCTCAACTGGAATTCCATCACCTCCACTAGCTTTGTTCGTAGTGATGTTTCCTAAAGGCCACTTGACTTCGCATTCCAGGATGCCTGGTTCTAGGTGAGTGATCATACCTTTGTGATTATCTGAGTCGTGAAGTTCTTTTTTTTTTTTTTTTACAGTTTTCTGTGTATTCCTGCCACCTTTTCTTAATATCTTCTTCTTCTGTTAGGTCCATACAGTTTCTGTCCTTTATTGAGCCCATCTTTGCAAAAAATGCTCCACTGGTATCTCTAATTTTCTTGAAGAGATCTCTAGTCTTTCCCATTCTATTGTTTTCCTGTATTTCTTTGCATTGATTGCTAAGGAAGGCTTTCTTCTCTCTCCTTGCTATTCTTTGGAACTCTGCATTCAAATGGGTATATCTTTCCTTTTCCCCTTTGCATTTCGCTTCCCTTCTTTTCACAGCTATTTGTAAGGCCTTCTCAGGCAGCCATTTTGCTTTTTTGCATTTCTTTTTCTTGGGGATGGTCTTGATTCTTGTCTCTTGTACAGTGTCACGAACTTCCATTCATAGTTCATCAGGCACTGTGCCTATCAGATCTAGTCCCTTCAATCTATTTCTCATTTCCAGTGTATAGTCATAAGGCATTTGATTTAGGTCATGCCTGACTGGTCTAGTGGGCTCCTCCACTTTCTTCAATTTAAGTCTGAATTTGGCAATAAGGAGTTCATGATCTGAGCCACAGTCAGCTCCCAGTCTTGTTTTGCTTCTCCATCTTTGGCTGCAAAGAATATAATCAATATGATTTCAGTATTGATATCATTTGGTGATGTCCATGTGTAGAGTCTTCTCTTGTGTTGTTGGAAGAGGGTGTTTGCTATGACCAGTACGTTCTCTTGGCAGAACTTTATTAGCCTTCTCCCTGGTTCATTCTGTATTCCAAGGCCAAATTTGCCTTTTACTCCAGGTGTTTCTTGACTTCCTACTTTTGCATTCCAGTCTCCTATAACGAAAAGGACATCTTTTGGGGGTGTTAGTTCTAGAAGATCTTGTAGGTCTTCATAGAAGTGTTCAACTTCAGCTTCTTCAGTGTTACTGGTTGGGGCATAGACTTGGATTCCCGTGATATTGAATGGTTTGCCTTGGAAACAAACAGAGATCATTGTGTCGTCTTTGAGACTGGATCCAAGTACTGCATTTTGGACTCTTTTGTTGCCATGATGGCTACTCCATTTCTTCTAAGGAATTCCTGACCACAGTAGTAGATATAATGGTCATCCGAGTTAAATTCTTCCATTCCATTATTTTTCCTAAAAAAATTAAACGTGAGACAAACACTGCCTGTATCCCATGGATGAAATCTTTAGCTGTTAAGAGAATATCATAAACAAGTCTGTATATAAAATGCAGAAAGAATTTTAAATCAGAGAGATAGGAGCTGTAAGTGATCAGGGATAAGAATCAGAAAGTATTAAGAGACCAATATACTGCCTATTCCGCTTAAGAATGATACAAACCAACATTTATTGAGAGCCTACATGTGTAAAGGGGTTATGTGGGGCATGGGAGAGGTGAGAGGTAAAACAATGACGATTATGACCAAATCAGCCAATTTTTATTGTTTCCACAAAAATGCCAGTATGAGATTATCACACAAATACTAAGGCTATTTAACATTTTCAAAATGGCTTACTGTTCATCTCATTTCTTCATTTTATTTTGGGAATCAGAATGCAATACACAGAGGTAACTACAGTGCCGGTAAGAATTCCTTGAACTTAAAAATTCCATGCCCATATTACTAGCATAAATTCTATTTTTTTTAGTTGCTTAGCCTTAAGCAACTAAGAAAAAATTTCAAAATGGCTTACTGTTCATCTCATTTCTTCATTTTATTTTGGGAATCAGAATGCAATACACAGAGGTAACTACAGTGCCGGTAAGAATTCGTTGAACTTAAAAATTCCATGCCCATATTACTAGCATAAATTCTATTTTTTTTAGTTGCTTAGCCTTAAGCAACTAAGAAAAATAGCATATAGTGGTATGTAGGGAAGGAGGTAGATTCTAATAGAAACCAATTAGGATGAACGAAAGCATGCCTAAGATACAATGAAGATAATAACAGTTGTTTCCTGCCACTGCTCAAGGGCTCAGAAGATAGCCTATTTAGACAAAGAATAGGTTTGACAGGAGGTTTTAAGAATTTCTTTCTTTGCATTGCCCCTGTTCAAATCTTACCATGAACCATTACAAACAGAATGTGGAACATTCACATTATTTACTGCTAAACAAACAGAGTTACTACTGTGAATTAATACATTCATGCTCATTATAATTTTTCAAACACTATACACAATGGTGGAAAACACAGTAATTATTTCAAGTGCTAAATGTAGCTAGGAGAAACAGAACACTTTCTTCAACTGTAAGGAGTTTTGAAAATTCCACAGAGGTAAATAGGTGTGCACCATTTATGGTGTGGAGAAACCATTAAAAACAAAACCTCAAGTTGATGAACATGAGGTAGTTCTCCATTTTATCTTTGCTTGCCCTACACTGGAGATGCAAATGAAACACCAAGCAATGAAAGAATATGCAAGCCAGTAGAAAAGTAAGGAAAAAATAATCAAATGATAAAAGGCCATTAGGACTAGTGATATCTTAGGCACTACTTACCCCTCGCCTCTTCCGACATCCCACAACATGCCTCTGTGTGCTGGGCATGCAAGTATTCTCGCGTGTGTTCCACCCTTTGCAGCCCTGTGGACTGCAGCCAGGGGACCCCTCTGTCCAAGGGATTTCCCCGGCAAGAATGCTGGGGCGTGCTGCCATTTCCTTCTCCAGGGGATCTTTCCGACCCAGGGATCAGGCCCACATTGCCTGTGGACGTGGCAGCTAGATTCTTTAACCCGAGCCACCTGGGAAGTCTTCTTGCTGCTGCTGCTGCTGAGTCGCTTCAGTCCACAATGGCTTCCCTGTTGGCTCAGCTGGTGAAGAATCTGCCCGGAATGCAGGAGACCTGGGTTTGATCCTAGGGTTGGGAAGATCCTCTGGAGAAGGGAAAGGCTACCCACTCCAGTATTCTGGCCTGGAGAATTCCATGGACTCTACAGTCCATGGGGTTGCAAAGAGTCAGACATGACTGAGTGGCTTTCACTTCACTTCACTTCACTTCCCTGGTAGCTTAGTCAGTAAGGAATTTGCCTGCAATTCAGGAGACCTGGGTTCGAACCCTGGGCCAGGAAGATTCCCCTGGAGAAGGAAAAGGCAACCCCAGTATTCTTGCCTGGAAAATCCTATGGAGAGAGGAGCCTGGGCTCCTCCTGGACAAGTGGATTATAGTCCATGGGATCGCAAGGGTGAGAGATGACTTATCTACTAAACCACCAATATATAAAACATCACTATGTCCCTTGCCTTATTTGATCCAAACCCTATCCCTGTGTGATAGCTTAACCAGCTTTATTACTACCACCTCCCACCTATGTATTGATTGGATAATTACTGAGCTTGAAGCTCAATAAGGTCTCAAAGCTTTGGCCAAGGTCTCAAAGCTAGAAAAGGAAAACATTAAGTTTATAACCAGCTCTTCTGACTGTGTTAAGATGATCCGGAAGACCTTGATATATCACAGACTAGATTATCTACTTCTCAAATGCGAGCTGCTGCCATGATAATTAAACAACAGTTTCCAGAGTAAACAGGAACAGCTAGAGCCAGGATAACCTGAATAGGTGAGCAGTTGTCCTGAGTATGTGACAGAAATGCTGTTAAATGTATAGAGACTCTGGAAATTTTGTTTACTTTCATTTGTTTTCTCTGCACTATTCAATTCAATTAATAAGATACAGTTAAGAATTGGTCTTTCTGACTTTTAAGGTATTTTCAAAATAATGCTGATAGTATTCATATCTATAATGTGAAAGATTTCCAACAACTTTACAGTTGATAGCAGATCCATCCTCACATGCCTTATATACTGCCTATATCACATTTCCTCTCTCTTTGTTTGGCTGAGGGCTTCCTGGGTGGCATTAGTGGTAAAGAACCTACTTGCCAATGAAGGAGACATAAGAGACATGGGCTTGACCCTTAGGTCAGGAAGATTGCCTGAAGGAGGGCCTGGCAACCCACTCCAGTATTCTTGCCTGGAGAACTCCACGGACAGAGGAGTCTGGTGGGTTATGGTCCATAGGGCCGCAGAGAGTCGGACATGACTGAAGCAACTTAGCATGCATGCAGTTTTGCCGGTGCAAATGGGATTCCTCTCCTTAAAACTCAAGAGGCAGGCATGGTGGTGGCGGTGAGAAGAAAATGGTCTGTGTCTGCTTCTATAGATGAATCCTGAATGGGGTGATTCTCATTAATCTTGAGTTAAATGTGAAGTTAGACATGAAGGCACCTCGGGTCCCACCTGTTTGTTCAGAGCCTTAGGCATGTTATGGAGAAAATGTCAAAGATTTCTATTCCCTTGTTTCTGTACCCTGCAGTGATGTTTCATTCAAACCTTCATGTCCTAAGGACACAAATGCTGCCTATTAAAATCTCCCCCACCTGGCTCCCAATCTCACACATAAACATGCACAACACCCGTGTTTTGGAGGCCTGCTGATCAATTCTTGCAAAAAGCAGTCTATTGGTAACATGCTGCGAGGCCAGAGCACTCGGGCAAATGCTTTCTGAGGCAGTGTGACCCTCCACGACTGTATTTGTCTCCATCTCACAATGCCTGTCCTTATACAACATAAAGTGTCCATTGACCTTGTCTTCCAACAAGAGATAGTTTTAACTGTGAGGGGAACTCTGGGTTCACACTGAGAAAAACTGACTGCTGGGAAAATGGGGCAGGTCAGTGGAGAAGGCAACATGGATGTGACTGAGGATGAGTGAGAATGAGCAGTGCTTCCAGGAGGGAAGGGGAGCAGCAGGAATCTCTGCGGCTTGGCTCTGCATCAGCTCTGTATTTGGTATTGCCCTGGAGTCCAGCAAGGGTAGCCGCTTGTCCACAGGGCCTGGGCCCAATGCTATGGAAATGCATTAGAGTTTCTATAGAGACTGTATGGAAAGCAGGAGCATTAGAGGGGAAACGTGAGCAGGCCCATGGTCTCCGTCCATCCTAGGTCTGTGACAAGCACACAGGGCAGGTGGTGGAGCAGAAGTCAGGTAAAGCTGGCCATGGTGATCATGTAATGGGATGCACACTGGCCCAGCCGGTCCTCTTGTCTACCTACATTCAACTGACTTAAGGCAGCTGTTACGGTAGCTGCTTCATTCTCTATAAGCCACATACCTCACAAGGCAGAAGCGTGCGGTAGCAGTAGGATTCTTATGTCCTTTGTCAGTTCAGAACAGTTCCAGATGGACTGAGAACCAGGCTTCTTGGCCACCAGAATGATTCTTGAGTCTCAGCCCACATCTTTTCCTGTTTAATCCAGGCGGAAAGGGCAAGTGCTCCTCCTGCCTGTTGCTTTACCCATTCTTCCTCTGGCCTCAGCCAAGGCACTTAACCTCATCTAGAAAGTGACTTGGTCCTGAGAGTCTTTGCCCATTGATGATCTTTGATTTGCAAGATTCACACTCACTTATACCTGTCACATCAGCAGGCGAGCACAGTGCCTAGCCTGAAGGGGCTTCTCATTAACTTTATATTAGAGGAGTGAAACAAATAACTTACTGCCTCCTCAATGCCATGTGTAAAATTATGGAAACAATTATACTCAAGACCACTTGTGATTGCTTTGCTCTGTTAGCTTTTTGCTAATGCTCCCTTCCACTAATTATACAGCCATCACATCTCTCTTGATGGTAACATAGCCCAAGAGGCTCAAGTCCAGGCTGTACATTTTCAGCTATTTGCCCTTCCTCTAATGATGAGAAGCTATATGAGAGAAAATAATATTGCCTCTTCCACATCCTGTAAATTCATTGTATGCTCAGAATAGCTAAGGTTTAGTGTAAGTGTAAAAGAAAATCTTCTTCATCATATCTAACATACATATGTATATATAGTGTTACCAAAGACATACATAAGAGTGTCAGACACCCCTATTTTCGTGAAGCTCCACAACACATTATGCTTTGCTTTATGCTGGTCCCTCTGATGGCTTTGGGAGTCAGATCAGGTTTCAGCTATAAGCCAGCTGGTGCCATTCATTTAAAGGAAAACAGTTCTGTAAGTGAGCAAGATTCTAATCACTAAATCTAATTACAAAAGAGAGTAAATTATTATAAATGTTTTTAGAAGTGTCTCAAAACACTGTGAAAGAGAAAAATTATCAACCAAACAGAAATCTGCTATGCTGGTTGTTGATAGCATCGTTAGGGATTAGGACATTCACATGTGTAAATGTTCTATGCTCTGCCTATTTCTGACACCTGAATCTAGCATTCACACATTAAAAACTTTATAACCTTCCTCTCTTGTTCAATCAGATGCTAAACTGTTCGACTCAAAGTACACCTTAGTTTATAGGTCCTAATGGGAGTCATAGGAACATTTCACTTACACAACACTTTAGGGAACCTCACATCATTCCGTTAAAATGTAACAATTAGTCAAGGGAAGGAAGAGGCAGTGGGAGAGAGACACATAAGATAGATATGTGTATCTCCCAGTGCAGATCCATCCTCTTCTATTTAATGTCCTTCATTAAATACTTCAAATGCCACACATTCTCCACATCACAATGCAAAACCAAAGACAAACACATTAACATTTAATCTCTGGCTTCAGAGCAAGCCGTCTGCCCAGACATTTATTGCATCCGTCGTTTCTGTGCGTGGTCAGGGTGTCATGGGCCTCATCCTTTAGCCCATCTGCTTCCTCACGGGATGAATGTGTGTGCTTGCCACGTGCAGAGCTCTTCAGAATGCTGTTTTCAATTCACTGTCCACTATGTCCTTAAGAGTTGTGGGAGAGGTTATTAGTGCTCCTCAGGTATCTACATGTCTCTCTGCATTTCCCAACCACCTGTGGTTAGTATGGAACCATATAACTAGGGTCCAGCCAGTAAAATGTTAAAGAAAGGAAGGTAAGCCACAGCTGGGTCCTGGCCCTTTAAAAAAGTCAGTGTGTCCCTCCAGCTCTTTCGTCATGAAACTGGGGGCATATGTGATCCAGATGGCAGAGTTGCTATGCCAGGAGTCGCCCATTCTGGACTGGAGTTCATAAGCAAGAAAGAAGCCTCAAGAGTTCAGCAATATATGCTGTGGCAGCTAACATTAATTACTCTGATCAAGACATCATTGAGAAGAGCAAAGTATAAAACTACTATTTAGAAGTATATTGGCCTAAAGTTGGAAATGGGATATGGTGTTCTCTTGAGGTCCCTACTATTTCATGATGATGCCTGTTGAATGGAAATTCTCTTCTTCATTCAGTGAAGACTTTGAACATTGCTCATGACTACACAATAGATCTTCCAGTCTAAGCGTCCATTTATTTTGTTATTTTATGACCAATCGTTGCCTCTCACCTATAAAAGCTATTGGAACCTCTCCTCTGCTCTGTGGTATGGAGGCCACTGTGCAGAGTCAGAAATGGTGGCCTTTCCCCAATTCTCTGCTTTACTTTTTCTTGCCACCTATCAGAGGTTTTCTACCTTTATACCTACCTCTGATGATAAGCCTCTGGTGTTAAGAATCTGAAGGTGCCTGCTTCCAGTCCCCTCATCTGCAAGCCACAGATTGTAGAAATTTGGTATTTCAAGTTTGAATTTTATAATTTCATATAGGATGCAGAGTGTGAAAACAAGGACTTATTAAAAATCTAAGCAAAGATAGCATGCTGCTGCTGCTGCTAAGTCATTTCAGTCGTGTCCGACTCTGTGTGACCCCATAGACGGCAGCCCACCAGGCTCCCCCATCCCTGGGATTCTCCAGGCAAGAATACTGGAGTGGGTTGCCATTTCCTTCTCCAGTGCATGAAAGAGAAAAGTGAAAGTGAAGTCGCTCAGTCTGTCCGACTGTTAGCGACCCCATGGACTGCAGCCCACCAGGCTACTCCGTCCATTGGATTTTCCAGGCAAGAGTACTGGGGTGGGGTGCCATTGCCTTCCCTGAAAGATAGCATAAAGGAATATTATTTGAATTAACTTCCCATCACGAGTCACAACCTCTATTCCCAACTATAGAGATAATGAAACATTACCAGATATTTCTAGAAATTGCCTGAGGAAATATTATACTGAAATGCTTTTTGTACTCTAGGTATTATAACCAAATCTCTCTTTATTTGCATATGCTTGCTAGTAAACAGCATAGCTGTCTACAAACACGTGAGTCCTGGGTTATATTTTTCGTTTTCCCTCTGTTCTGGTATCTTTTGAACGTATAGGGTCAATGCTCTTTTTTTCCCCCTTCCTCCAGCTGAAGGAGGAGGACAATGCCTCAGGAATTATTTAAGGAAACTGTGTTACATAATCAGCACAAGGACTCCGGGACCTCTGTATTAGTTTCCCTTACTTAAATACAAAATCACACTTTATCAGAACAAATAAGGTTTGAACATGAGAGGAACATGTCCTCAGCTTTCCTGTAGTGAAATGGTTCTATATTTGGCATTCCACAGGCCTCCTTATTATACAATTACTTCTTCATAGGAAAAACATAAAGGAATTTCACTGAATATGTTTCTAGTACAGGAGTTATTTTTAAGGCCAGCCAGGGAGAATTTCAGGATAATAGTGAGGGGGACATGTGAAAATGTGTGACTCTGAATAGAAAATAAGATCTGACCCACATAAGTAAACAGAGTTATCTAAGAGCAGCTTCATTCACTACATAGAAGGCTGCCAGGAGACCTAGATTTTTAGCCCTGTGCATTCTCTCACTCCCAGCAGGGCTCCTTCAGGCCACAAAACTTCATACCTCAGTGTATTCATCTCCAGAAATAGCATATGCTAATTTTCTAGGTTCCAGGATGGATACAAGGATTAAGAAAATAATTTAGGAAAGGTATATTAGGTATATATGCTTACATACTTTAATTTTTTTCCTGGAAATCATTAAAGGAAGATAAAATTGAGTCAGGATTGTATGGTAATATGACCAATTTTCACATGAGACTGTAGAGAATGTCCCATGACTCTGTAGTCATACTTGGCCTCATACATGTTGTAACATGACTTAGGGACTCAGA
This sequence comes from Oreotragus oreotragus, assembly GCA_006410675.1. Lineage (NCBI taxonomy): Eukaryota > Metazoa > Chordata > Mammalia > Artiodactyla > Bovidae > Oreotragus > Oreotragus oreotragus. The sequence goes on from SJYX01017255.1 coordinate 58,688, forward strand.
AATTGACATTTATAGTCTGTATATACATCAATAATATCCTATATAAAAATATTTTACCCAATCTCAGTGATGTAAGCTTACTGTATAGAAAAGACAATTTTAGGAGCCAATAAGGAAGATTGCTCCTTGAGTTGGACCACCTAGCCCCATGGCTTAGGATTCCTTGTACCCATGAATGTAAGAGGTGAAGAGTCTAAGGTCAAGGTGTGGGTGTGATAAATGTTCTGGCCAAAGGAAGAACTCAGAAATGCTTGAAGTTGTATAAGGGTAGGGACCTTCTCTTTCAATGCATATTTATAAAGTATAATTTAGTGGCTAGACACTGAGCTTTGAAGCCAGGCAGTTTCCAATTCTAGTTCCTCAGTCATCAGATCTTGGGGGAAATTGTTTAGTCTTTCCTGGGCTCAGTCTTCTCATCNGCACTAGGAGATAAGTACCATCAATATTTCCACTTTAAAGATGAGGAAACTGTTACATAGAGTTGTATAAACAGCTATGTTCCTGCTAGAAGCTCCTGGAGGATAGATCCAGTATCTGGTTTTCTCAGTCTGTCCCTGATCTATTTGGAAAATTCATACTCTTCCACAAATCTTTCTAGTGCAGGGCCTCTCAGACTGGCACTACTGATATTATGGGGTGGATAACTTTTTTGTGTGAGTTGTTCTACTTATTTACAGAAGGTTAAGTAATACCTTGGCCACCAGTTACTAGGTGAGATGCTTGCAGCTCATCTAGCCCTACTCCTGCCCCCGCCCCCAACAGGTGTACAAAAATGTCTTCAGACATTAATAAACATCCCAAGGGCCTAAAACTTCTCCTGGTTTAAAGTCACTGCTCCAGATGGTTGTATTGGGTAAACTAAGGAAGCACATTGATCTACCAGAGTATAGTTAAGAGTAGATGGTGTGGCCTTTCTTTCCCAGAGACAACAGTAGCTCCTACAATAGAAGGCTTGGTTCTAAAATCAAATGACTCTTGTTGTCTCTGGTCCAGGAGTAAACTTACCTATGGGGTCACATTATTAAACAGCTCTAAAGAGCATATTAATTTCACACTTTAGGATGCTGCTTATTTAATAAAAACAAATAAAGGATAGTTTTACCTGTTATCATTACTTTTAAAACATGCATCTCTGGAAACTACATCCTTTTTAAATAACAAATAAATCAATTCTTTAAAAACCTCTTAATGTACATTCTTGCAAGTTTCTTTGACAAGCATAGTTACCTTCTCCTATACTGAATGTGAGAGATGAGGATTCTGGCAGGCTAACACATAATTACTATCGGCTTAATGCTGATATACCTGAAAGGTGGCTGGTGATTCTTGACTCTGTTTAAGGGAGAACTGATGCCACTAGCTGCAGGACTCAGAGCAGACATCACCTCAGCCCAAGGCAACATAATGCCACTTTCTGGCCACTGACACAGCCTCACAGTGTAACACAATCACACAAAACTTACCAGGAATGCTGCCATGATATCTCGCTGCTCTGCAAAGCACACTTGCCAGCAGGACCTGGCCTGTGTGCAAACGGCTCTTTATGATTGGACGGCAAATGGAAAGAATCCATTGTTGATTTCTCTGATCCCTCTTTATTAACTTAAGGCAGAATTTTTTTTTGCAGGAAGATTCTTTACCATCTGAACTACCAGGGAACCCCGCTTAAGACAGAAGTAGCTCTACTCCTTTTAGTTCGGGTAGTATCAAGGAAGAAAGCCTTTGATACATGGATGGACAGCATGTACCCAAGGGAAACGCTCAGTGCTGATTCCTTGGTAGTGTGTTGTGTGCTGAGAGAAGTGATGCTCCACTTTCAGTATGGAAAGCAACGGGAATAATAATATGTAAATTGATGCATCAAGATTTCTGAAAGCTCAGCATTATTTCCCCTTGCCCAAAGATCTCACCTCGCCTTATTAACTATTCTAACAACCCTGCCTTTTTTTTTTCCTGTTTGTTTGTTTGTGTAATTCTTGTTTCCTCCCATTTAGCACATAGAAAAAAGCATTAGTAACACTCTTGGTTTTAAATGAACCCTATTAATATTCGTCTCTGCAAGGGACTCTGGGATAATTTTGATAAATGTGGCCATGAAGCTGATCCGACAGAGCTGAGTGTGATGTTTGTGTGTTCATGGGGAACTGCCTTGTGCACAAAACGAAGACAGACTGAGATGGAGAGTCTGGCAGGTCTCTCTTTCTGAACCACTGCTAGCAACCTAAAGAAGAAATGTAATTATACTTTTTAAAAAAGGCAAAACAAAATGAGCAATCCTTATGGAGATGAAACAAGTCCTACTACTTCGTGATTAGTTCTGATAAAGAAGTTATTTACCCATTGGAATCCTCAGCTCTCATAGCTCTGACCAGCCAGATCCAGAAATCTGTAGGGGAGGGGAGGGAAAACAAACTTTGGGTATACAGGAGAAAGAGATGAGCACATAGGACTCGGGCTGTGTTTCTCTCTTTCTCCTGACCAATGGAAGTTGACCCTTAGACTAGATGCCTTGCATGTGGTGTTACATGTCCAGTATGGAAGAGGAAAAAATGTCAGGCTGCCATTTCTGAACAAGCTTGAGAGTGGATGTCAGAAGTTCTTAGATATAGGATCATTCTATATACATGGATTGCCTGAAGATNTTATTGTCTCAGTTTATTTTAATGCAATGAGTGGGAGAGAAGGTAGGAATAAAATGCATACACAGAAGCCTCTATCTAACCATCCTGCTGATTTGGGCATCACAAGAAGAGGCACAGGAAAACCTTTGAGAGTTTGAAGCCTGCTGTGTGAGAGAGATAAAAGTAGAAAGAGCAAATTGGCTGCAATATGAATGGCAGGTGCATTTGTTCACTGGAGGCAAGTTGGCAATTTTGTTTTCAATGACCAGCTTGTCTCTCGAAGATTCACCTTTCAAAGTCCTCCCTTTGCCCTCAACTTACATCGCCAGAGCTCTGCCTCATCTTGAATCCCTATGTGCCAGGTAATGGTGACTCTACACTATTTCTTTTTGGAGAAGAATATCCTGGTCCTCTTGGTCCTCTTTTCCACTTATGAGGTATTGGAATTAAAAAAGAAAGAAATGGAAAACTTGCTGAAGCTAGCACAGTGGCGCAACATAGCCAGAGAGAAAGCAAATGTGTGTTGTGTGAAGATGGTTTTGTCTCATCTGGATAAACACAGACTTAGGGGAGGGCAACTCTCTCGCAAAACACTGGGCTTCTGACCTCCCTCCAACATGCCTGCAGACAGCAGAGAATTCAAAGCCTTTGTTCTTACTGCCAGGATGGGGCATAAGAAATGCAGGTCAGAGGAGAATTCAGGATGGAGAGGCTGATGAGAGAAATCTGTCTTCACTAGAAGGAGATGGAGGGAGGTGATAGTTGTCCAACTCCTTGCCACAGATAAGCAAGGAGAGACGACTGCTTTCCGGGTACAGCTCATCTGGACACACACACACACACACAAAATCATCCATTTCCCCTTAACATAAAGGCACACATAACCTTGAAATGTATATGACATACATACTAACCATTACTTATTTTTGTACCTAGCAGTCTCATATATTGTTTGGTCCTTAACCTCTGTGTTTCCATCATTGTTAACTATCTTAGCAATTCCTCGTTTGAACATTTTTGGTAGAGATGGAAAAGATCATGGTAGGCTCATCCATAAGAACTTCATATTAGGGATTCTAAAGTACATGGCGTGAACAAGGTCACATGATTTTAAGGCCTAGTCATCAAAATGGCAAATTGATCTTTGGCAACAATCGAAAGAAGGGTGTACAGCAAATAAGTGCTTTCTGAAATGCACAGTTGTCTGGCAATGAACATCAGTTTATCAAAAATGTTTATCCCAGGGGTAGCTGAAAATTGATGAAACAACACTGTATCAAAATTGTTTCTCTCCTTTTTGAAATCAAAGGCCTCTGCATTTAGGCAGGTAAATATGATTCCTATTCAAAATTCAGTTTGTTTGCAAATGAATGACTAAACTAAATGAGTGTCCCCCAGGATGGGGCCTCTTCTGCCTGCTCCTATAGTGGAAGGAGAGGGCACAATTGTTTCTCTCCTTTTCGAAATCAAAGGCCTCTGCATTTAGGCAGGTAAATATGATTCCTATTCAAAATTCAGTTTGTTTGCAAATGAATGACTAAACTAAATGAGTGTCCCCCAGGATGGGGCCTCTTCTGCCTGCTCCTATAGTGGAAGGAGAGGGCACAAAACTCAGATGTTTCGCTTTTCAAGTGGCGCTGATCATGCCGTAAAAAACAATAAAGAATGAAACAGTAGAAATTGCAGTAGAAACTAGTGCTCGATACCAACAACAACAACAACAAAAACTTGATATTCGCAGTAGATATAGCTCCTGGGATATCACTGCAATTTAATTTAGCAAGAAGGAAACAAAGTCATGCATATGTTTTGAGTGCCATTAAAATAAGTTAAAATATACAAAAGTAAACCGTGGCTTCCAAATGGAATGCATCACTGGATATAGCAAACTGTTGTAAAACTTCTTGAAAGTAGGACCATTTTCTCTAAGAATATACTTGGAGCATCAGGGGTGATGGTTTAGTAACGAAGTCATGATCTGACTCTTGAGACCTCATGGGGG
>SJYX01017255.1:73887-123384 GCA_006410675.1 Oreotragus oreotragus
CTTACTCCATTGAACATTTTGGTTTAGAGATTTTACGAATAAGTAAGTATTAAGTATTTATTTTAAATTCAGGAAACATTCATATAGAATGCATACTCTCTGTATAAATTTATTATAAGGATTGGTTCCTCTTAAAATCTTATACAAAAAACTCTTGAATGGCTTTATGCCTCCAAATCCCTGGCAGGTGGACACTATGCCAGTGAGACCCAGAAGTTCAATGGTAAAGCAAGACAAGACATTCTGAAAGAGTTCTAGTGTTTAAACTCTCATTAAGAGGAAATTATTCACCTGCTGGCTACCAGTTCCCAAGCATCTGGGCTCCTTTACCCAAGACACTGCTTGCAGAGAGGGTTCACACTTGAACATTCTGGTAGCAAACAAGTCAGTGTGATGTTGCTTGGGGGTTCACAGGCTCCCAGACCTATTTCACATTCCTTTGCTTAGCTGGATGGGATTTGATTGTACATACTCTTTGGCCTCGCTAACCCGGTGGAGGTAGTCAATTGGTTCTGAAGCAAAACTGGTTTCCACTAAAAGCAGCAGAGTAGAATGCAGAGACTGGAAATGAGATTGGTGTAAGCATGTTTTCCTGGCTTTGACTCAGTGGACAAGGAAGGAAGGCAGTCACCCTGAAGCCCGGTAGCACTGTCCATCATCTGCTGCTGTCACCAAAAGTAAAAATTCTTAATTTACAACGTCAAGAACCTATTTTCATATTATATTTGAGAACTCTATATCCCAGTCTCAGATCTGCAGCCCTGACTGCAATAGTCAGTAGACCACGGCTATTGAGCATCTAGCTCAAGGCACTTTGGAGAGAAATAGGCAGTTTACTCATGACTTTCTCCTGCCCTCTGGTCTCACAGGACAGAGGAGAAAACAGGCATATAGACAGCAACAGAATAATGAAATGGGTGATACCATGGGATAAAAGGAACAAAAGAAGAGATTTGAGGAAGGATACATCACTTATGGATGCTGGAAAAGTCTCTTGGAAGAGACAGCAATTAATATGAACAGCAATATTGAAGAACATCAAAAGGGTGAAGAGGAAATTCTAGGCAGAGGAACCCTTTGTGTAAAGGTTCCAGGGTGGCAAAGTTTATAAGTTTTACAGGGATAGTCTTCCAGACCAGGAGCTTGATAAGAGTGATACACAGGGAATGCAAGTAAAAGTGATAAGAGACAAGGTTGGAGTATCAGGTTATAGGAAATGCAGGGGAAAGATGAATGTCAGGCTAAAATCTGGTACTTTATTAACACGTATTAGTACTGTGGAATCACTCAAATGTTTTTGCATAGGAGAGTAACAGCCACTAAGTCAAAGTGAAGTCTCTCAGTTGTGTCCAACTCTTTGCGACCCCATGGACTATAGCCTACCAGCCTCCTCCGTCCATGGAATTTTCCAGGCAAGAGTACTGGGGTAGGTTGCCATTTCCTTCTCCAGAGGACCTTCCCGACCCAGAGATCGAACCCAGGTCTCCCGCACTGCAGGCAGATGCTTACCATCTGAGCCACCAGGGAAAGTCAACAGTCACCAGTGGGTTTTTAAATTAACTGATTTTTGGCTGTGCTGGGTGTTTACTGCGATACACAGGTTTCCCGAGGTGTGGCAAGCGGGGGCTGCTCTCTAGTTGCGGTGCATGGCTTCTTCCTGCGAGGGCGTCTCCTGTTGCTCCCCTGGGAGCTCAGCTGGTAAAGAATCCACCGGCAATGCAGGAGACCTCAGCCTGATTCCTGGGTCGGGAAGATCCTCTGGAGAAGGGATAGGCTACCCACTCCAGTATTCCTGGGCTTCCCTGGTGGCTCAGCTTGTGAAGAATCTGCCCACAGTGGGGGAGACCTGGATTCGATCCCTGTGTTGGGAAGAACCCCTGGAGAAGAGAATGGCTACCGACTCCAGTATTCTGGCCTGGAGAATTCCACAGACTGTATAGTCCATGGGGTCACAAAGAGTCAACACGACCGAGTGGCTTTCACTTCATTTCACTTGTTGCAGAGCACAGGCTCTCGGCATGCAGGCTCAGTAGTTGCAGCTCACAGACTTAGGTGCATCATGGAATGTGGGGTCTTTCCAGACCAGCAATCGAACCCATGTCCCCTGCATTGGCAGGTGGATTCTTAACCATTGGACCACCAACCTAGTCTCCACTAGTGTATTTTTAAAGGCAGCTTGAATAACAAGATGGATGGGAGGCTTTTAGAGACAGTTGTTAAATCTGCTTTTCTTTCAGTCCAACACATTTAATGCATAGCTTTTGAACAGTGTGTTGACTTCCTATTGTTGCTGCAACACAAATTACCATAGACTTGGCAGCTTCAAGCAGCACAAATCTATCTTTCTATAGTTTTAGAGGTCAGAAGTCCAAAATGGGTCTTGGTCTAAAATCCAGGTTTTGGCAAGGTTGTGATCCTCCTGGAGGCTCAAGGGGAGAATCCACTCCTTGTCTTTGCCCACTTCCTGCCCACACTCCTGGGATCCTGTTCCCTCGCTCCATCTGCAATATCAGCAGTGTAGCATCATCAAATCTCTCTCTTCTCTGACTCTCTTTTTCCATCATCACAACTCCTTCCCTGATTCATTTATAGACCTCAGTGATTACATTGGGCTGACTTGGATAATCCAAGATAATCTCATCTCAAAGTCCTTAATCACATCTGAAAAGTCCTTTTCGCTATGTGAGATAACATGTCACAGGTTTCCAGGATAAGGCTGTGAACACTTTCAGAGTGGAGGCATTATTCTGCCTACCACAGACACACGTATCTTAGACTTGTTGCTGTTCAGTCACTCCGTCATGCTGAGTCTTTTTGATCCCATGGACTGCAGCACACCAGATTTCCCTATCCCCCAGAGTTTGCTCTCATTCTTGTTCGTGGAGTCTGTGATGCCATCTGACCATCTTATCCTCTGCTGCTCCCTTTTCCTTTTGCCTTCAATCTTTCCTAGCATCAGGGTCTTTTCCAATGAGTCAGTCAGTTCTTTGCATCAGGTGGTCAAACTATTGGAGTTTCAGCTTCAGCATCAGTCCTTTCAATGAATATTCAGGTTTGATTTCCTTTAGGACTGACTGGTTTGATCTTCCTACAGTCCAAGGGAGTCTTCTCTAGCACCACAATTCAAACGCATCAATTCTTGGGCATTTGGCCTTTGTACAGTCCAACTCTCATATCTGTACATGACTACTGGAAAAACTATAGTTTTGACTATATGGACATTTGTAGGCAAAGTGATGTCTCTGCTTTTTAATATGCTGTCTAAGTTTGTCATAGCTTTCCTTCCTAGGAGCAAGTGTCTTTTAATTTCATTGCTGCAGTCACTGTCCACAGTTATTTTGGAGCCCAAGAAAATAAAATCTGTCACTATTTGTACATTTTCCCCTTCTATGTGCCATACTCATAGTATAAAGTATAAAAGGAGAGGGTGAAATGTGTGATGCTCCAAGCATAAACTCCCAAAGACCTGTCCTACATTTCAGCCAGTGAAATTGACCCTGTTCATAGTTTCTCATTAGCAGATCAAAGTAGTCTGGGAAGAAAGGGCTTCATTTGGAACTTTGCTGTATCACCTATATAATCAAACCACGTTGCAATAACACTTCTGATCAACACTGCACAAAGATTTAACAAGAATACAAAAAACTACAACCACACAATGACATGGAAAAAGTGGAAAAATAATTTTTGCAAAAAAAAAAATCGATTAAGTATCTGGAAAACCAAGATCATTTCTCTGCCTTTGCCTGAAAAATTGGCAACAAAGAGCCTGATATTTATAGTCACATCTACTGCCATGTGGTAACGTCCAGTTCCAAGATCACAGAACAGTAGTGACCTCTGTTTAGGCTACTCCTTTCTAGGGCCTGAAGCTTTGACAGGTTATTTTTTTCTTATTCTGTATTCTATTTTCAATGCTCCAGAATATGAAGACATATTCTGAAATATAAGTATGACAATATAAGGGTGTAGTGCAAAGATTCGTGACCTGGGATGTAGAGAAATACCATGATTGCCCCTGATATGCTGATGATTAGGACCAGTGAACATTAGGACTGAAGAACATTACCATGCCCCAGTTTTCCTCTGTGTCACCCAAGTATTAAAAAATATTAGCTCTAGGCATGCTATGGAGATGTTGTGGGATGACAAGTGGTAGTGTGTGTGAAAGTCCTGTGAATAAAGTTAAAATTAATGGATGTTACTGTGCATTCTTTGACCATATACAATGGTGCTACACTGGGGATACAGTGATCATCACATGTGGCTTAAAGCCAAGAGTGGATGAGCATAACCTGAAAACAAATACACTGAATTGTGAACAGTGCTATAAGAGAACACACACAACTGTGTGTTTACTTACCTTATTTGACAGCTGAATGGTTAGAGATGAATATGATAATTTGATGAGTCTATTTAAAATGATGGGGACAAGTGTTCTCTAGAAGTCAAAGGGATTTCAACCTTGGGAATATAACAATATACCTTCCATTAAAAAAAAATGTAAATGACTGCCTTTGACAGTGTCTTCAGCTCACAGGTAGACTAAAGGAGAGAAATGGGGCTCTTTGGTACTCACTGCAGGCCACGTGTCTCATCCTGGCTCACTCTTGGACTCATTTCAGGATCAGTCATATTTGTCATTCTTCAAACGTGTGTGGAAGGAGTAAGGCGTGATTGGATAAAAGTGACAGTACATTCCATATGCTTCCTTTTTAAAATCACTTATATAGCAAATCTGCTTAGTCTACATGTCAAAAGAGGATTTTTCAAGCTAAGGTTGCAAATTCCAGTAGGTTCTGAAATTCTGCCTGTTTTTACTTCATCACTATTTTCAAAGTGTTTGCTGTAAGAGTACATCTAACATTATAACTAAGCAAAAGATGGAAAAGGAATCCTGCTTTATGTTTCCTTTTTTCCTGTACAGATTTTTTGATTTGATAGAATGAGTGAAGCGGCATTTATATTAAGCCCGGGGGCTTGCCGTTTAGCAAATAGTATTTCTTATTCTATGATTACAAAGAAAGATATCAACTCTCCATCCTCATTATATTAGTTTTGTTTATTTATTTTCACCTGGGATGTATACTTGCCACAAGAAAGAATATAAACTAGAGGATAGAATTTTCATCTAATAACAGTATAATGTTTTATATATTAATACAAAGATGTTTGACTAAATGACAGTCATTAGACTGTGTCTTTCTCATATTGTGGGTGGATAAAACTGGATCATCTACTTTCCTGTCCATTTTCTTCCATGATCAAATATACATGGTGAACTTGTTTGGGATAAAGTGAAATCTGGCATAGAGCTAAGACGGGGAAGGCAATGGCACCCCACCCCAGTACTCTTGCCTGGAAAATCCAATGGATGGAGTAGCCTGGTGGGCTGCAGTCCACGGGGTCGCTAACAGTCGGACAGACTGAGCGACTTCACTTTCACTTTTCTCTTTCATGCATTGGAGAAGGAAATGGCAACCCACTCCAGTATTCCTGCCTGGAGAATCCCAGGGATGGGGGAGCCTGATGGGCTGCCGTCTATGGGGTCACGCAGAGTCGGACACGACTGAAGTGACTTAGCAGCAGCAGCAGCAGCAGCTAAGAAGTTTATGGAGGAATATGACCCATAACTAAAAATACGATTCCAACAGAAGAAATGATCTAACTGAGCTATATCATAACCATACTTATTATTATTAGAAAGCAGAGAGTACAACCTTCTCTCTGCTATGCAAACCTTCTTCAGAGAAGATTAACTCTGCGTGTAAAAACTATTTTTTAATAACAAAGTCACCTTAAAGTTTAGAAAGTCACCTCTATAAAACATAACTTCAGCTGCCATTGTCTCCTCTCTCTGTATTTTCTATACTCTGTCGATGTCTTTTCCTCATCTGCCAGAAAACTCAAGTGGTTACAACAGACCTTACTTGTCTGCTATTGGAGGAAAGGTAACCAAGAAACAAATCCTCACCAAGCCATTAGGCATCTAGATTCTCCATCCCCTGAATAGTCTTACGCATTGATTTGCAGATTCAGTAAACAGATATTTAGTATCTATTACATACTGTGCAGTAGCCAAATATGACAGTTATTAATTGAACAACAGAGAAACAACCTGATGTGCAATATAAAGGGATGTATAGTAAAACTGAGCTATGAAGATTTCTGGGTGGAGCGTCTATAAAGTTAATACACATCACTAAAAACCAAAGCCTGACCTTGGCCATAGCACCTGATGAGAACTCTTCTGAATAGATTTCCAACTAAAGTCAGGATCCATTGACCGTCTCTTTTGTGAATGCTGCAGAACCACTGGTTCCTAGGAAACTTCATTTTGGACAGTCCTTCGCTTACAGACTTTTACTACTTTTACTGATAAAGATGAAACAGTTAAGAAGCTCAAATGTGTCAGCAAGGTACTAGATTATAAGTAGGAGCACATCAGTACATAAAAGGTTATTTTGACATTTTTAGATATACATGCATGTGTGATTTATCTTCCTGTAGACTTTTTATCTGCCTATCATCTTTTCTTTAAAAAACTGTATCCACCTGCTAGGGCTATCATGCAACTGATGACGGTGCTGGTCATCTGACTCAAGCGAGCCAATCAGAGTACTGTTCCCTTGGAAACAGTTCTTGGTTAATGCACATATGACTGTAACAGGACACATCAGCATCTTCGTTTTCGTGGGCTGAAATGGTTGAAGAAAGAGAAACAGAGGAGGAGAGAGGACAGAGAGATAAGAGAAAATTTAAGATTCTCCTTTTGGGTCACTTTTTCATTATATGTAAGATTCCTGACTGAGAATAAGGTTAACATGGGAGAAATCATAGGCAAGAGGTACAGAAAGAAATGGAGTTCTTAAGACATCATTTGAACTTCTGGATACAACAGTGCCTAAATTTATAAGCAGAGTTAATTATAAAAATGCCTAAAATTAAACCATCCCTATATCTTCCAGCAATACAAGAGAAGATTCTACACATGGACATCACCAGATAGTCAATATCGATATTAGACTGATTATATTATTTGCAGTCAAAGATGAAGAAGATCTATACAGTCAGCAAAAACAAGACCAGGAGCTGACTGTGGCTCAGATCATGAACTCCTTATTGCCAAATTTAGGCTTCAATTGGAGAAAATAGGGAAAAGCCACTAGACCATTCAGGTATGACCTAAATCAAATCCCTTATGATTATACAGTGGAAGTGACAAATAGATTCAAGGGATTAGATCTGATAGACAGAGTGCCTGATGAACAACGGATAGGGTTTCATGACATTGTACAGGAGAGAGGGATCAAGACCATCCCAAAGAAAAAGAAATACAAAAAAGCAAAATGGCTGTCTGAGGAGCTCTTACAAATAGCTGTGAAAAGAAAAGAAGTGAAAAGCAAACGAGAAAAGGAAAGATCTACCTATGTGAATGTAGAGTTTCAAAGAATAGCAAGGAGAGAAAAGAAAGCCTTCCTCAGTGATCAGTGCAAAGGAATAGAGGAAAACAATAGAATGGCAACAACTAGAGATCTTTTCAAGAAAGTCAGAGATACCAAGGAAACATTTCATGCAAAGATGGGCACAATAAAGGACAGAAATGGTATGGAACTAACAGAAGCANCAGTGAATATTCAGGTTTGATTTCCTTTAGGACTGACTGGTTTGATCTTCCTACAGTCCAAGGGAGTCTTCTCTAGCACCACAATTCAAACGCATCAATTCTTGGGCATTTGGCCTTTGTACAGTCCAACTCTCATATCTGTACATGACTACTGGAAAAACTATAGTTTTGACTATATGGACATTTGTAGGCAAAGTGATGTCTCTGCTTTTTAATATGCTGTCTAAGTTTGTCATAGCTTTCCTTCCTAGGAGCAAGTGTCTTTTAATTTCATTGCTGCAGTCACTGTCCACAGTTATTTTGGAGCCCAAGAAAATAAAATCTGTCACTATTTGTACATTTTCCCCTTCTATGTGCCATACTCATAGTATAAAGTATAAAAGGAGAGGGTGAAATGTGTGATGCTCCAAGCATAAACTCCCAAAGACCTGTCCTACATTTCAGCCAGTGAAATTGACCCTGTTCATAGTTTCTCATTAGCAGATCAAAGTAGTCTGGGAAGAAAGGGCTTCATTTGGAACTTTGCTGTATCACCTATATAATCAAACCACGTTGCAATAACACTTCTGATCAACACTGCACAAAGATTTAACAAGAATACAAAAAACTACAACCACACAATGACATGGAAAAAGTGGAAAAATAATTTTTGCAAAAAAAAAAATCGATTAAGTATCTGGAAAACCAAGATCATTTCTCTGCCTTTGCCTGAAAAATTGGCAACAAAGAGCCTGATATTTATAGTCACATCTACTGCCATGTGGTAACGTCCAGTTCCAAGATCACAGAACAGTAGTGACCTCTGTTTAGGCTACTCCTTTCTAGGGCCTGAAGCTTTGACAGGTTATTTTTTTCTTATTCTGTATTCTATTTTCAATGCTCCAGAATATGAAGACATATTCTGAAATATAAGTATGACAATATAAGGGTGTAGTGCAAAGATTCGTGACCTGGGATGTAGAGAAATACCATGATTGCCCCTGATATGCTGATGATTAGGACCAGTGAACATTAGGACTGAAGAACATTACCATGCCCCAGTTTTCCTCTGTGTCACCCAAGTATTAAAAAATATTAGCTCTAGGCATGCTATGGAGATGTTGTGGGATGACAAGTGGTAGTGTGTGTGAAAGTCCTGTGAATAAAGTTAAAATTAATGGATGTTACTGTGCATTCTTTGACCATATACAATGGTGCTACACTGGGGATACAGTGATCATCACATGTGGCTTAAAGCCAAGAGTGGATGAGCATAACCTGAAAACAAATACACTGAATTGTGAACAGTGCTATAAGAGAACACACACAACTGTGTGTTTACTTACCTTATTTGACAGCTGAATGGTTAGAGATGAATATGATAATTTGAGGAGTCTATTTAAAATGATGGGGACAAGTGTTCTCTAGAAGTCAAAGGGATTTCAACCTTGGGAATATAACAATATACCTTCCATTTAAAAAAAATGTAAATGACTGCCTTTGACAGTGTCTTCAGCTCACAGATAGACTAAAGGAGAGAAATGGGGCTCTTTGGTACTCACTGCAGGCCACGTGTCTCATCCTGGCTCACTCTTGGACTCATTTCAGGATCAGTCATATTTGTCATTCTTCAAACGTGTGTGGAAGGAGTAAGGCGTGATTGGATAAAAGTGACAGTACATTCCATATGCTTCCTTTTTAAAATCACTTATATAGCAAATCTGCTTAGTCTACATGTCAAAAGAGGATTTTTCAAGCTAAGGTTGCAAATTCCAGTAGGTTCTGAAATTCTGCCTGTTTTTACTTCATCACTATTTTCAAAGTGTTTGCTGTAAGAGTACATCTAACATTATAACTAAGCAAAAGATGGAAAAGGAATCCTGCTTTATGTTTCCTTTTTTCCTGTACAGATTTTTTGATTTGATAGAATGAGTGAAGCGGCATTTATATTAAGCCCGGGGGCTTGCCGTTTAGCAAATAGTATTTCTTATTCTATGATTACAAAGAAAGATATCAACTCTCCATCCTCATTATATTAGTTTTGTTTATTTATTTTCACCTGGGATGTATACTTGCCACAAGAAAGAATATAAACTAGAGGATAGAATTTTCATCTAATAACAGTATAATGTTTTATATATTAATACAAAGATGTTTGACTAAATGACAGTCATTAGACTGTGTCTTTCTCATATTGTGGGTGGATAAAACTGGATCATCTACTTTCCTGTCCATTTTCTTCCATGATCAAATATACATGGTGAACTTGTTTGGGATAAAGTGAAATCTGGCATAGAGCTAAGACGGGGAAGGCAATGGCACCCCACCCCAGTACTCTTGCCTGGAAAATCCAATGGATGGAGTAGCCTGGTGGGCTGCAGTCCACGGGGTCGCTAACAGTCGGACAGACTGAGCGACTTCACTTTCACTTTTCTCTTTCATGCATTGGAGAAGGAAATGGCAACCCACTCCAGTATTCCTGCCTGGAGAATCCCAGGGATGGGGGAGCCTGATGGGCTGCCGTCTATGGGGTCACGCAGAGTCGGACACGACTGAAGTGACTTAGCAGCAGCAGCAGCAGCAGCTAAGAAGTTTATGGAGGAATATGACCCATAACTAAAAATACGATTCCAACAGAAGAAATGATCTAACTGAGCTATATCATAACCATACTTATTATTATTAGAAAGCAGAGAGTACAACCTTCTCTCTGCTATGCAAACCTTCTTCAGAGAAGATTAACTCTGCGTGTAAAAACTATTTTTTAATAACAAAGTCACCTTAAAGTTTAGAAAGTCACCTCTATAAAACATAACTTCAGCTGCCATTGTCTCCTCTCTCTGTATTTTCTATACTCTGTCGATGTCTTTTCCTCATCTGCCAGAAAACTCAAGTGGTTACAACAGACCTTACTTGTCTGCTATTGGAGGAAAGGTAACCAAGAAACAAATCCTCACCAAGCCATTAGGCATCTAGATTCTCCATCCCCTGAATAGTCTTACGCATTGATTTGCAGATTCAGTAAACAGATATTTAGTATCTATTACATACTGTGCAGTAGCCAAATATGACAGTTATTAATTGAACAACAGAGAAACAACCTGATGTGCAATATAAAGGGATGTATAGTAAAACTGAGCTATGAAGATTTCTGGGTGGAGCGTCTATAAAGTTAATACACATCACTAAAAACCAAAGCCTGACCTTGGCCATAGCACCTGATGAGAACTCTTCTGAATAGATTTCCAACTAAAGTCAGGATCCATTGACCGTCTCTTTTGTGAATGCTGCAGAACCACTGGTTCCTAGGAAACTTCATTTTGGACAGTCCTTCGCTTACAGACTTTTACTACTTTTACTGATAAAGATGAAACAGTTAAGAAGCTCAAATGTGTCAGCAAGGTACTAGATTATAAGTAGGAGCACATCAGTACATAAAAGGTTATTTTGACATTTTTAGATATACATGCATGTGTGATTTATCTTCCTGTAGACTTTTTATCTGCCTATCATCTTTTCTTTAAAAAACTGTATCCACCTGCTAGGGCTATCATGCAACTGATGACGGTGCTGGTCATCTGACTCAAGCGAGCCAATCAGAGTACTGTTCCCTTGGAAACAGTTCTTGGTTAATGCACATATGACTGTAACAGGACACATCAGCATCTTCGTTTTCGTGGGCTGAAATGGTTGAAGAAAGAGAAACAGAGGAGGAGAGAGGACAGAGAGATAAGAGAAAATTTAAGATTCTCCTTTTGGGTCACTTTTTCATTATATGTAAGATTCCTGACTGAGAATAAGGTTAACATGGGAGAAATCATAGGCAAGAGGTACAGAAAGAAATGGAGTTCTTAAGACATCATTTGAACTTCTGGATACAACAGTGCCTAAATTTATAAGCAGAGTTAATTATAAAAATGCCTAAAATTAAACCATCCCTATATCTTCCAGCAATACAAGAGAAGATTCTACACATGGACATCACCAGATAGTCAATATCGATATTAGACTGATTATATTATTTGCAGTCAAAGATGAAGAAGATCTATACAGTCAGCAAAAACAAGACCAGGAGCTGACTGTGGCTCAGATCATGAACTCCTTATTGCCAAATTTAGGCTTCAATTGGAGAAAATAGGGAAAAGCCACTAGACCATTCAGGTATGACCTAAATCAAATCCCTTATGATTATACAGTGGAAGTGACAAATAGATTCAAGGGATTAGATCTGATAGACAGAGTGCCTGATGAACAACGGATAGGGTTTCATGACATTGTACAGGAGAGAGGGATCAAGACCATCCCAAAGAAAAAGAAATACAAAAAAGCAAAATGGCTGTCTGAGGAGCTCTTACAAATAGCTGTGAAAAGAAAAGAAGTGAAAAGCAAACGAGAAAAGGAAAGATCTACCTATGTGAATGTAGAGTTTCAAAGAATAGCAAGGAGAGAAAAGAAAGCCTTCCTCAGTGATCAGTGCAAAGGAATAGAGGAAAACAATAGAATGGCAACAACTAGAGATCTTTTCAAGAAAGTCAGAGATACCAAGGAAACATTTCATGCAAAGATGGGCACAATAAAGGACAGAAATGGTATGGAACTAACAGAAGCAGAAGATATTAAGAAGATGTGGCAAGAATACACAGAACAACTATCTAAAAAAGATCTTCATGACCGTGATAATCATGATGGTATGATCACTTGCCTAGAGCCAGACATTCTGGAATGTGAAGTCAAGTGGGCCTTAGGAAGCATTACTATGAACAAAGTTAGTGGAGGTGATAGAATTCCAGTTGAGCTCTTTCAAATCCTAAAAGATGATGCTGTGAAAGTGCTTCACTCAATATGCCAGCAAATTGGGAAAACTCAGCAGTGGCTACAGGACTGGAAAAGGTCAGTTTTCATGCCAATCCCTAAGAAAGGCAATGCCAAAGAATGCTCAAACTACCGCACAATTGCACTCATCTCACATGCTAGTAAAGTAATGCTTAAAATTATCCAAGCCAGGCTTCAGCAATATGTGAACTGTGAACTTCCAGAAGTTCAATCTGGTTTTAGAAAAGGCAGAGGAACCAGAAATCAAATTGCCAATATCTGTTGGATCATCGAAAAAGCAAGAGAGTTCCAGAAAAACATCTATTTCTGCTTGATTGACTATGAAAAACATCTATTTCTGCTTGATTGACTATGCCAAAGCCTTTGACTGTGTGGATCAAAATAAACTGTGGAAAATTCTTCAAGAGATGGGAATACCAGACCACCTGATCTTCCTCTTGAGTAACGTATATGCAAGTCAGGAAGCAACAGTTAGAACTGGACATGGAACAACAGACTGGTTCCAAATTGGGAAAGGAGTACATCAAAGCTATATATTGTCACCCTACTTATTTAACTTATATGCAGAGTACATCATGAGAAACGCTGGGCTGGATGAAGCACAAGCTGGAATCAAGATTGCTAGGAGAAATATCAATAACCACAGATATGCAGGTGACACATATGCTTTCTTCCTTTTGGCAGAAAGCAAAGAATAAATAAAGAGCCTCTTGATGAAAGTAAAAGAGGAGAGTGAAAAAGTTGGCTTAAAGCTCAACATTCAGAAAATGAAGATCATGGCATCTGGTCCCATCACTTCGTGACAAAATAGATGGGGAAAGAATGAGAACAGTGGCAGACTTTATTTTTTTGGCTCCAAAATCACCACAGATGGTGACTGCAGCCATGAAATTAAAAGATGCTTACTCCTTGGTGAAAAGTTATGACCAACCTAGACGGTATATTAAAAAGCAGAGACATTACTTTGCCAACAAAAGTCCATCTAGTTGAGGCTATGGTTTTTCCAGTGGTCATGTATGGATGTGAGAGTTGGACTATAAAGAGAGCTGAGCACCAGAGAACTGATGCTTTTGAACTGTGGTGTTGGAAAAGACTCTGGAGAGTGCCTTGGACTGCAAGGAGTCCTAAATGAGACTCCTAATGAGTCCATCCTAGATGAGATCAGTCCTGAAGATTCATTGGAAAGACTGATGCTGAAGCTGAAACTCCAATGCTTTGGCCATCTGATGCGAAGAACTGACTCATTTGAAAAGACCCTGATGCTGGGAAAGATTGAAGGTGGGAGGAGAACGGGACAACAGAGGATGAGATGGTTGGATGGCATCACCAACTCAATGGACATGATTCTGAGTAAACTCTGGGATTTGGTGATGGACAGGGAGGCCTGGTGTGCTGCAGTCCATGGGGTTGCAAACTGTCAGAGATGACTGAGCAACTGAACTGAACTGATGTCTTCCAGTTACATGAGCTTTACCTTCTTCTTTCTACTTAACCTATTTTGATATATTTTTTGCTATTGATATATTAACTCTAAAAATATTTAATAAATGACTATGACTATGGTTTGAACATGCACGTACACATAACATACACATAGACATATGCATATACATATATACAATGAATGAAATAAAATTGACTTGACTTGGCAGACTGAATCAGTTTTGAGGAAAAGGGCATATCGTGTTCATGTACTATACCTGCACTTTCCTGTGCCAGGTGTTTGAGAATGAAGAGCTTTTATTCCAGTGAAACTGTGATGGTGTGACATGGTTACATTGGGAACAACAGTCTGCTGGGGGTTACCATAGTCAGAGTCTGCTGAACTATCTCTAGTGAATATGTTCTACTTTTAAAATCAGAAAAGGAATGAAGGCAGCTCCATTTTGGAAGTGACATGAGGAAGGTCTGGGTTCTAGTTTCAATTCTTCCAAAGCTGGGTCTTTGATTATAACTTCCTTCTTTTGTAAAATGGAGTGGGGGTGGGGGTGGAGCAGTGTCTTTCAAACTAGAATCAGTGGTCCTGAGGTGGCTTGTGGAGCACCTTGAGGTGTGAAATGTGAGATGGGCCAACACAGGAGGGCTCCCAGACCTTTCTGCTGTGCTTTCTAGTACAGCTCTAAACACGTCTCTTTTATCTACTAAGTTTGAATATCAGCGCCAACTGAAAGGCTAGTGTGATTTAAAATCTGTGTAGGAAAAGTTTATAATTACTGAGCTTGATGATCCTAAGTCCCTTTTGCTTTCAACACTCTTTGAAGTTAATTTTCAATTTAAATTTTCTACCAAAAATTTAGTACCCAATTCACAAAAAATAATCATTTTCTGTACCTGCCTTTACTCCAAGCGTATTGGTTACATTAGGATACTTAGAAGTTTACCTCTTAGAGTGTGGTATATAGAAGTTAAAACAGGAAACTTAGTGTGAGAGCTAAAATCAGTATTTTAGATACTGTAGTCAGATTCAGAACACTTAAGCAAAAGAAAAAGCATGAACCCAATTTGTATCACTGTGACATAAAAGATAAAGAAGCCTGATAAAGATGACTAAAGATCAATGACTTCTATGTTTCTGAGACACATAGAAGTCTTCAGCCCCTTAGCCACTCAGAAATGGACTAAACACAGATAAACAGTGTTCATAAATTAGCAAAAAGGGCTTTGTTTTATTTCTAGAATTTCAAATAAACACTGGCTCTATGTCTAGTCTTTCCCCAACACCTTGGCAAATGACATATAACATATAAAAGGTGACGACATGTTCCTCATCTAGTTAAGAATATGCACCCCACGTCATAATCTAAATGGGAAAAGAATTTGAGAAAGAATCAAAAAATGTATATATATATATATATAACTGAATTACATTGCTATACATCTGAAACTAATGCAACATTGTTAATCAACTATGTCCCAATATAAAATAAAAATTAAAAAATAAAAAACAGACATGAGCTTAAACATAAAGACAACTGCAGTGGTGTCTGGAGATTAAATTTTCTAAGTCCAAATGAGAGCATAGCTCATTTAGCACCCGATTAGCTGAAGTTTCAGGGGTTTAGGTTTCACCCTAAAATATTATACATTTTTGGTAGACTAAAGGGCTGAATTATTCTTACTAGAGCATGTTTAGTACACTACAGAGGCAAGACATCAGAAGAAGTACTTGCCTTTTGCCTTACCAACTCTTTCCAACCGCTTATGTATTTCAAGGGACTAAAAGCCATGAAAAATACAATTTGGAAAAGATACATTTCTTTACTTGTTTACCAAAGTAGAATTACTATAGGAGAAGGTATACAGCTTCTGAGCATTCTGAAAATGAAATAATTACTACCTTTGTTTCACTTTTTGAGCTATCTCTCTTCTTTCTCCAGCATTTCCTACATCAAGCATCACAGTTCACGTGGGGAAAGGCACAGTATAGCTTCACCAGAGCAGTCAATGGGCTGAATCTTTTTCTTTTAATGGGCAGGGCGAGTGTTTTCTAACATAGCAATTTTCATTCAGATCTCAGCTGTGATAGACTGGAGTTCTTGTACAGCCAAGTAACCAAATAGATGAAATGAGGTCGGGCTCACTTGGCTGCATCTCAGCTTCAGATGATGAAAAATCACCTGAACCTTCTCTGATGAAAGGCCCCTGACTCTGTCAGTGGGTGCTCATGTGAATCACCAGGAAAGGTAAAAGGGAGCCCTTGCTGATACACCTGAGCCTGCAACCCTCCTGTGGAGGCATGCCTGCCTTGACACACCCCTTGGGGTTCTTCCTGAGTTCTCCCGCCCCCAGCCTTGTTTCTAGCTGAGTAGAGCCATTCTGAGATTTGTATTACAAACCAATGCCTCCAGGCAGAAAATGCTGCCAACAGCTACTTGCTATGGGGGACTGGAAAGATGCAAAGGCTTTCTTCAGATTTTCTCTGCCTCTCTCCTCTCTTCCCTTTTCCTGTCTTCTCTTCTTCCATCACTCCCCTCCTTTCCCTTCTTCCTTTCTCTCTTGCCTAAACCTTATCAGTGATACATTTCTTTACTAGAGTTGTGAAAATAGCAAAATACAAGTTACTTCTGGATTTTCCTCTTCTCCTTCCTCTTAAATCAAAGTACAAAGTTGGGAAAAATGCACAAATATATCAGATCTTTTAAAAGAGGCAATTCATATATCAGGAAGCTAAAATAGCTAAGAAAGCTTGAGCACTAATGAAAGGTAGTGAGAGATGGGATCTCTAAAAAGTAAGAATATTAAAAAACAAACTCACTCATTCAACTCATTAAATTTTAATACTTTTAATATCCAAGGCTCTAGGATATGAGAGATACCCAAATAAAAATAAAATCCCAAGATGAAAAATAAAAAAATAATAAATTCATAACATTTTAAAATTTACTTTCTAGTAGAGAGGAATATAGAGGAGACAGGAGACTATTCAGTCTCGAGCTGCAAGGAGAATGTAATCATCGAGAACAGTGTCAGGCTCTAGGAGAGAGCCTGCATGCTTCTTATACTTATTGTAGTAATACTGCAACCCCATGGACTGTAGCCTTCCAGGCTCCTCCGTCCATGGAATTCTCCAGACCAGACTACTGGAGTGGTCTGCCATTCCCTTCTCCAGGGAATCTTCCCGACAGAGGGATCAAACTCAGGTCTCCTGCATTGCAGGCAGATTCTTTACCATCTGAGCCACTAGGAAGCCCATATAGAACATATTAAACAAATATTTATTGAATATATTAATATTTACTAATCTTTAGGCAGTACATATAGTGGAAGAGCTGAAAGATATTACTCATATTGTCATTTGGTTCAGTTCAGTCGCTCAGTCATGTCTGACTCTTTGCAACCCTGTGAATCACAGCACGCCAGGCCTCCCTGTCCATCACCAACTCCCAGAGTTCACTCAGACTCGCATCCATCGAGTCAGTGATGCCATTCAGCCATCTCATCCTCTGTCGTCCCCTTCTCCTCCTGCCCTAATCCCTCCCAGCTTCAGAGTCTTTNAAAACTGACCTTTTCCAGTCCTGTGGCCACTGCTGAGTTTTCCAAATTTGCTGGCATATTGAGTGAAGCACTTTGACAGCATCATCTTTCAGGATTTGAAATAGCTCAACTGGAATGCCATCACCTCCACTAGCTTTGTTCGTAGTGATGCTTTCTAAGGCCCAGTTAACTTCACATTCCAGGATGACTGGCTCTAGATGAATGATCACACCATCGTGATTATCCAGGTCATGAAGATCTTTTTTGTACAGTTCTGTGTATTCTTGCCACATCTTCTTAATATCTTCTGCTTCTGTTAGTTCCATACCATTTCTGTCCTTTATTGAGCCCACCTTTGCATGAAATGTTCCCTTGGTATCTCTAATTTTCTTGAAGAGATCTCTAGTCTTTCCCATTCTCTTGTTTTCCTCTATTTCTTTGCATTGATCACTGAAGAAAGCTTTCTTATCTCTTCTTGCTATTCTTTGGAATTCTGCATTCAGATGCTTATATCTTTCCTTTTCTCCTCTGCTCTTCACTTCTCTTCTTTTCACAGCTATTTGTAAGGTCACCCCAGACAGCCATTTTGCTTTTTTCCATTTCTTTTCCATGGGGATGGTCTGGATCCCTGTCTCCTGTACAATGTCACAAACCTCATTCCATTGTTATAACCTATTTTATTTATTCTCTTAAGAAACAATTAGACTATATGAAATAAAATACCACTCCAGAACTGATGACAGTTGTTTTTTCTGAGGAGAAAACTAGGCTTGGGAATTATGGTCAAGGTTGCTTCTAATTTATCTGTGTTGTTTGAAATCTTATAATACATATTCATGAACTACTTATAAAGTAGAAAAAAGATAAGTAAAGATAAGGCAATGAGATGGAATCAGTTTCATTCGTTTACTGTTATTACTTTTTCCTTGATGGCATTTATATATGATTGGTACTCAATGAATTTAAAAAAATAAAGATTTTTTTATGGGACTTCCAGCCAGTCCAGTGGTTAAGACTCTGCACTTCCACTGCACCAGGAACAGGTTCAGTTCTCTGGTTGGGGAACTAGGAATGTAACATTATATGGTGCAGCCAAAAATAAATAAGCAAAAATAGAAGTTTTTCTGTCAATAATGACAAAAGAGTAATGTGAGAACCACAGGACTTCATTGGCATTAAAAATATAAAAGAAATATTGAGATAAAGGTTTGCCAGGATAAAACAAACTATTAGTATTTTTTACATAGTATCTCACTAAAATCCAAAAGACATAAATATAGTTTCATTTATTCTCCAAAGCCCAAGATACAGGAAAAAACATGTGCTACTATTTTTCCTTCTCAGAGGACAATGAATTAATAATAACAGTAATAGTGATAATATTAATGGCTAATTCTTATTGAGTGCATATACTGTATGAGGCATTGGATATTTGGATATACATATGTATGTGCATGTGTATATATATATATATATTAGAGGGAGAGGGATACATGAACATGAAGTCGTTCAGTCATGTCCGACTCTTTGTGACCCCGTGGACTGTAGCCTACCAGGCTCCTCTGTCCATGGGATTTTCNCCTCAGATATGCAGATGTCGCCACCCTTATGGCAGAAAGTGAAGAAGAACTAAAAAGCCTCTTGATGAAAGTGAAAGAGGAGAGTGAAAAAGTTGGCTTAAAGCTCAACATTCAGAAAACGAAGATCATGGCATCCGGTCCCATCACTTCATTGCCAAAAGATGGGGAAACAGTGGCTGACTTTATTTTGGCAGCTCCAAAATCACTACAGATGGTGACTGCAGCCATGAACTTAAAAGACGCTTACTCCTTGGAATGAAAGTTGTAACCAATCTAGACAGCATATTCAAAAGCAGAGACATTACTTTGCCAACAAAGGTCCATCTAGTCCAGGCTATGGTTTTTCCAGTAGTCATGTATGGATGTGAGAGTTGGACTATAAAGAAAGTTGAGCACCGAAGAATAGATGCTTTTGAACTGTGGTGTTGGAAAAGAGTCTTGAGAGTCCCTTGGAGTGCAAGGAGATCCAACCAGTCCATCCTAAAGCAGATCAGTCCTGACTGTTCATTGGAAGGACTGATGTTGAAGGTGAAACTCCAGTACTTTGGCCACCTGATGCAAAGAGCTGAGTCATTTGAAAAGACCTTGATGCTGGGAAACATTGAGGGCAGGAGGAGAAGTGGATGACAGAGGATGAGATTGTTTGATGGCATCACCGAGTCAATGGACATGAGTTTGGATGAACTCCTGCAACTGGTGATGGACAGGGAGGCCTGGCATGCTGTGGTCCTTGGGGTCGCAAAGAGTCGGACGTGACTGAGCAACTGAACTGAACTGAACTGATTTATCTATCATTTATTTGTTTAATCTGATCCTAGGTTTCTTGGATCTGAGATTTGTGTGTTTTGCTAATTTTAAAAGATTCTTCACCATTATCACTTCAAATATTTCTTCAGTCTTATTCTCTCTTTCTCTCTGGAATTTTACCATTTCATGGTTACACAATGATTAGAATGTTTTGTTCTATATATTTTTCAATTCTTTATTTTTCTGTGTTTTTATTTGGATAATTCCTATGATCTGTCTTAATGTTTACTGATTCTATTCTCTCTTGTGTCCAGTCTGCTGATAAGACAATAAAATAAATTTTTTGAAGTATTTTCCACTTCTGATTTTCTCTTTTGGTCTTTTTATAGGTTTCATCTAAGATGTTCATTTCTTCATGTATGTTGCTGATCTTTCCCTTTAAATTCTTTAACACACATATCATGGTATTGAAGTCTTTTTTTGGATATTTCTAATATTTGAGTCATCTCTGGGTTTGTTTCTATGGACTATATTATCTCTTAATGGTGAATTCTATTTTTATGCTTCTACTGTCCCATAATATTTCATCACATGCCCAAACCTGTGCATAAGAGTAGAGAGTGAGATAAATAATGTGTTTACACTTAGACAAAGGCCAATCACTTTTACTTTTGGAGAGTTAATGGATGAATCTAGCCTATAGCTGGTCTGAATTTGGACTTTGTTATTTTAGTTATCTACACTACATCACTGAGGGTAAACTCTCCTAATAACAGATTGACATGCCTTGATTTTAACGTAAGATCTGGAATGCAGTTCTTTTTTCATTCATTCAGATCCTCTGTTTTTGCTCAGATAGGACTTGTATCCTTTCTCATTGGTATTAGGGGGATGGATCTCAGCCGTCCTGCTTTTCCCTTAATTGTCGATGGCCAATGATTTAAACTCAAGTGAGAAGCACAAAATGTAGAAGAGTTTTGGTGGATTTTTAAAATTTTATTTATTTGGCTGTATTGGGTCTTAGCTGCAGAACACGGACCCTCTCTAGCTGTGGTCCACGGGCTGCAGTAGTTGCAGGAAGTGGCCTCTGCAGTTGTGGCACACAGGGTCCTGAGTGCATGTGCTCAGTGGTAGCACTCAGCCGCTCCATGGCATGTCACCTCTTATTTTCCTGACCAAGAATCACACCTGCATCCCCTGGACTGCAAAGCAGATTCTAACCACTGGAACACCAGGCAAGTCCAGAAAGGTTTTGTCTGTTTCTTTGGCTTCTTCCTCAGAGATACAATGGCTATGAATTCTTGCTGCTGCTCTTTCCTTAAGAACAGACTATTGTAGGCATACCTGACTTAGTGTCCTTCATTTTACTGTATTTTTAAATAAATTAAGGATTTGTGGTAACCCTGAATTGAGCAGATCTATTAGTAATATTTTTCCAACATTGTTTTCTCACTTCATTTCTCTGTATCACATTTTGGTAATTCTTGCAATATTTCAAACTTTTTCACTGACATATTAGTTATGATGGTCTGTGATCAGTTATCTTTCATGTGACTATGGCAAAAAGATTATGACTGCTGAAGGCTCAGATGATGGCTCAGCAATTTTTAACAAGAGGTTTTTTTTTTTTTTAATTAAGGTATGCTCATTATTTTTTTTTTAGATATAATGTTATTGCACACTTAATAGATTACAGGATAGCATCAACACAATTTCTATGCACTGGGAAAACAAAAATTTGTGTGATTTGATTTATTTTTTTATTAACTATACTGTGGTGCTCTGAACTCAACCTGCAATAGCTCCAAGGTATGTTTGTGTAGCTGTCTGGTGTGTGGTATAAAGCCTAAAATGACTTTCCCAAAACAACCCAAGGATCTTAGACTGCTTTAACTAACATCTCCTCATTCCTTTATCTTCCTTAGTAACATTGTATTAAATAGTTCTCTCTTATTTTTAATTCCCAGTTTAGACATTGTTTTTAATTAAAAGTCTATTTACAATTACCAAGGTGTTTGCTAATAGCTTTGCTCATGGTTTCTTGTATTTTACTCCTTCCTTCTAGGTTTAACTGTAATCTTAATGAAAAACATTTCCCACTCAGGAGATGTATCAGTGAGGTATATGAGTGTTACATCCTTGCAGTCTTTAATAGTGCTATAAATTTTTTTTTATTTTGCTGTCAATCTTGAATAATGTTTTGCCTGAGTTGGTTTCTAGGTAGCTGACAATTATCATCTCTCAAAACTTTAAAACAGTTATTCCATTATTTCCTGGAATCTACATCCTAAAGCAGATCAGTCCTGGGTGTTCATTGGAAGGACTGATGTTGAAGCTGAAACTCCAATACTTTGGCCACCTGATGCGAAGAGCTGACACATTTGAAAAGGCCCTGGTGCTGGGAAAGATGGAAGGCGGGAGGAGAAGGGGATGACAGAGGATGAGATGGTTGGATGGCATCATCGACTCAATGGACATGGGTCTGGGTTGACTCTGGGAGTTGCTGATGGACAGGGAGGCCTGGCGTGCTGCAGTTCATGGGGTCACAAAGAGTCGGACATGACTGAGTGACTGGACTGAACTGAACTGCTACTGGAGGTCTTTAATCAGCCTGACCACTTTTTCTTTGTAGGCAATCTGCTTTTACTAGTGTTTTGAGACTTCTTCCCTTTGTCTCCTATTGTTTCAGTTGCATCATAATGTGTCTGAATTTCTAAATGTTTTTATTCTTGGTATTTTTGATTGAATGAGATTATTTAAGATATGAATTATGTTTTAGGTTCTGGAAACATTTTCAGACTCAATCAAAGTAATAGTTCTCCTTAATTTTTCTGTTCTTTTATGAGACTGCTATTAGAGGTATTCTGCAATTTATTCAATGTCCCATATCTCATAACATACTATTTTTCAGATATTTCATATGTTACTAACCTGGGATTAATCCTTGGTGATTTATTTTGATCTATCTTCCAATTACTTAACACTCCTTCTACTGTGTCTAACCTAGAACTTAACTCTTTCGTGGCAAGAGTTTTGTTTTTGTTCTAATATACTTGTTCTTTTCTTAAGATATTGTGTTCTTACCTAATGAATGACTTGTTTGAAAATTTAACCATACTAATTTAAAACCCCTTTTAGATATTGTTCTACAATCAGTGCTTTCTCAAGTATAATCCACCTATTTACTGGACTCCCACAATATATTTAATGACATCAAACGATAGCATGAGTTTATACATTTTAAATTTTTGAATTAATCTTAAATAGAACCTATCACCTGAAAGAAGCTCTATGTTGAAGATATCCCCTATGAGGTAGCCTCATGATTGTTTTTGCTAGAGATATATGATAATCATAGGTCTTGAATGTAGTTTCTTACATACACTTGAACGAACAATGTCAAAATGTGGTAATACTGAGCCCAATATCTATTTAGTTCCAGCTCCCATCTTGACATTAACGTCTTGACACTTAACCAATTCTGCTACTACAGTGAACTTTTACTTTTAACTTCTTTTCACTTCAGTGTATTTTCCTTTAATTTTTGACATATGAAAATTATCATTACTTAGAACATTCAAACATCCTTTATTGATGAAAGGGTTAGATTAACCTGAAAAACTCCAGCTTATATATGTGTGTTTAGCTTCATTGGTGGAAATTTATCAGGTACTTATTCTAGATGTCCAATTCAAGATTACACAAAATAATAATGATAATAGTAATAGTAAAATGTTGAAAAATTTTACCCTAAGCTGCTTTTTTCTGATGGCCACTTATCTCCTACATAAGGACAGAATTCAGCAGCAATACTTAGTCAGCCATTACTTAAAAGATAACATTTCAAAAAGAAATAAAAGAAATGTCTCCTGTAGACAGGTGGACAGCAATCTGTTTGGAGTTTGTGACTGAGCCAGCACAGGATTCTGTGAATAGCTGCTCACTGGGACTATATGCCCAATATGCTGACAGTGTGTCCATCCCAGGCCCACACCAAGCCAGAGAAGAAGAGAAATTATAGCAAGTATAAAGCAATTCCATTCAGATAGCATTTATAATTTATTTTGTTATTATTATTATCATAATCAAGTCATTTATATACTCCATTGCTCAAATAGAGACGGTAGTCCCTAACACCACACAGCATACAGCTATGCAGAGAACAAGCCCAGCAGGTATACTGTCCAAGCAATATCTCCAGATGGCCATTTCCCTGCTCATTCAAATTAAATATTCCCAAGAGGACCATTCACTGTTGTTTTTTTTTAATGCCTCCTCTATGTGCAAGGAAGCAACATGTTAGGAAAGCAAGCAAGCAAACAAACAAACAAAAATGACCTCTAGAATCAGACAGACCTGAGCTTGAATCACAGAATGATCACATATTAGTGGTGTGAGCTGGGTGACTTATTTAATCTTTTCTGTCTCCATTATCTCACTTGTAATAGGCCTGATAATAATCACTCTATAGCATTTCTGTACAGATAGTGAATGTGTGTCTGGTACATACAGTAGCTTCTTCAAAATGGGAGCCCACTGCATTATCAGGACACTCAGTGATAGTCTAGTGGAGACGTGCTAGAAGAAACTTAGGTTCACTTTGAAGTTCTTTATTGTTTCCTGATAATATTTAAATATTTCTGGTAGGTACACAGTCATTATTAAAAACAGTTAGCTCTAGCTTCTTTATCCATAGAATTGTAGTCTAAATATCTTCTTTCTGATACAATGTTTTCCAGAAACTACCTTCCAAAGCACCCTATTTCAAATTATCTTTTCTATCACTGAAGATTCCACCCCTCATTTTTACCAAATTAACATCTTTTGACCTTAAGAAACTTTCAATCTCATAGTGAATAAAGACTAAGATTTTCATCAATTACCTTTAAAATTCTTTATATGACATCCTCAACCTAATATAGCTCCTCCTAATCACATACCACTTTCTCTGCTTCTAAGATCATTTCCACTTATTTATGGTCTATTTTATGAAACTCTTGTTTCTTTAAATTTTTTCCTCCAAAGCTCTCCCTCCCATTTTATATCTGATCTTCCGAACAACTGTGGAAGTTCTACCTGTTCCAGAAAGCCTATCATACTACTTTTTAAAAAGGGAAGTCTTAGTTGAGTTCATATTTCCATTAGTAGAGCAATTCTCCTCTTCTTAAGTCCTTCAAGAGTCGGACACGACTGAGCGACTTTTTTCACTGTTAACTTAGGGGAAAGCATTAGTAACTCCCTTTAATGTACAAACCCCACAACTCTCTCTTTAGGCTTCAGTTTGACTAAATATATTCCTTTAATATCTTCCTTTTTATCTGTATATGATGTCTTAATATCTGAGCTTATATCCTCCTAGAGAGTATATAATGTGAAGGCCTCAAATGGTAGCCCATGCAGAGAAATACTTCAAAAATATTACAAAAGTTGCTGAAGAGGGAGATGACCAAAAATGCAGCATTACTGGCTAAACTGCAAAACACAAAACTCTAAAATTCTAATTTTACCCAATCCAATTCTACCATCCTATGCCCAGAAGCACTCAAGCAGGGAGGCTGCACAGCTTACACACACTGCTGTGAAATGCAGAACTCATACAGCAGCCGAGGAACATAAATATGCAAATCATAGACGTATACAGACGCAGCCTTCCAATAGAGAGCACCAGCTGTTACAGGCAGCAGAATCACTTCAAGGACTTGGCATTGGTAAACCGGCAAATACCCCCTTGTGGTTGCTGCCCCATCAATCATGGGCCATTTGGCCAGGCTGCATTCTTGAACAGGTTTTCTCCCCCTTTTTAACTGAGTTTAACTCAAATAACTTTTTTTAAGCTGATGAAATAAGCTGCTATAAAGTTTAATCTTAGTTGAATATAGGAAGTTTCCTGATCTCTGGACACAGTCTTTCCTGAATTTTGCCATGAAAAAAAAAAAAAATCTATACCCCCTTATCCATCCCCCACCAAAGAAAACATCAAGTTAATGTTTTTGTTTCTCATTATTTAAGAACTATCAGGAAAGATTCTGTTGGGATTTGGGTAATGAGCAATGTGCAGGGTTTAGCAGTTTGTTCAATTTTTTTTTTTTCAGAGACTATTCAAGACTATCATCCCAGAAAACTCTAGACCTTGAAGTCATCTCAGTGATTATGAAATGAAAGTGGACTAGGGGGGAGGATGAAAATATATGACTATTGACGAACCTGTGGTACCCCCAAAGTCCATGGAAACTCCAGTTTAGTGTGGAAATGAATTAGAAATTTATCTCTCAACAAACAACAAGAATGGTTTACAACCATAGAGGCATTCTGAGAGAGGTAAATATGCCATCAATTTTAAATAGCAGTATTATCCAGCAGAGAGCAGATCAATGAAAGTTGCACAGGTTTTCAGATGCCTCAGGATATTAAAGAACAATCCCATTTCCCCCTTAATAAAGCACTCCATCCAGAAGCATAATTCTAAAAGTGCCATAAATCATTATCTGCTTGGCAACCAATCAGCATTCAAGAAAGTTCTATCTACCCTTCTTCTTTTGCCTTGGAACTATCTGAAATGTTCTCATTTTTGTTCACTTGTAAACCTGGTACAGTTCTTCCGACTGGATACTTGATAGAAAATAATGTTTTCTTTCAGATTTAATATCTTTTCATCATAGCAAAAGAAGAAGTTATATTTTTATAAATTACTGGAAAAGTTATATTTATATAAGTTACTAGAAGAGAAACTTATACTTTTCTTTGGAAAACTTAAAGTACTCAATAATTATTAGTTGCGTGATGTTCATTACATGCTTGTAAAGAAGTTTTATTCCTTTAAAGAGATTTATTGCATTTTCAAAGATAAAGGGAATAGGGTACAGATAATAACAAAGATTTGCTCCTTCCATACAAAGGTAAGGTGATGAAGAATCACAATGAATATAGACTAGGATTTTCATCAACTCTCAACGTCATTTACATGATTTCATCATTCAGTGTGAAGCGGGATGTTACTCCCTTGTGAACCTGGATATTACTGTTAAAAAGTAAGACCATCGTTAATCCATGATCCCATACTTTTGAACCTTCTATTTTCTGAAGTTCTGTGTGGTTTCAAAGAGAAACAAAGCACAGTCTGTGCATGCTGGGAGTATATACCTGTAAAGGAGATAAGATTTATATTCAAATAGCCATGTTATAAAGTAAAATGTGATATGTGTTCAAAGAGAAACAAAGTGCTTCTAGTGTTAGAAAAGAGAGAGCTTGCTGGTAGATGGTAAGATCAAATGAGCCATGATCTGTAGAAACCACCCTACATAGAGTATGCAGGGTGATTTTTAACACCTCATCAAGGACCTATTATTCCCTAGCTTAAAACTGTCCATTGATTTCTATCACACTTGAAATATCCACATTTCTCCCTGCAAATGCAAAGCCTGACCACATCCACAAGGCTCCATTCAACTGTGATGCCTCTTATTTCCCATCCGTCTTTTCTCACCAAAGTCTAGCTCAATGGCCACATACTATAATTCTGCATGGAATCCCCTTCTCACATTTCATGAAAGACTAATTCTACTTGCAAAACTTCAGAGAAAACTTTGATTATCCGGGGATAGAGTATGCACACAGAGAGAAATTTTCTTGGAATCATATGTTAGGAAAAATCAATCATAGGTAGACTGTTCTGTGTTGATGTTAGAAGTTGAAAGTTTTGAGACAAAGAATGCCAATATCAGAGCTCTAGTTCACAAATACCTAGAAGGGATAGTTAGGACAATTTAGAATACAGAAAAGTGGGAACAAGAAATACAACTTTTCTTGAAAAAATATAGGAAAGAGGTAATGAGGGTTTAAATTAGAGAAGGTAAGAAAGCACGATTCACACAGGGTGCAACTGATTGAATGAAAGAAACAGATGGGGATGGGTAAGTAAGAAATAACCCTGCTTTCAGGGAGATCAATTATGCCATCATCAGGTATGAGGAAATCAGAAGAAAGAGAAGGGATGCTTTGGAGGGAAAGATTAATTTTGATTTGACACAATAAATATGAAGATAGAAATGTTCATGAAGTATTTCTACAGCAGGATTTCCCGTCCCCTACATCCCATTTAAAGGGCAAGGCTGGCAATGGAGACTTAGAATCAAATTCTACAGATATTACATCAAAGATGAGGTCACCAATGGATAAAACCTAGAAAGGAAGAAGAAGCCAGGATAGGTCTCATGAAGAATACAGTAACATGAAGATCATACACCTAAAGGATTTCAAACTGACGTAGTCTGAGAGACAGATGGAACCCTAGAATAGGGCATTATTTCAGGAAATAAGGAGAAAAGAAAGTGCAAGAAAAAGAAGTCCTTAGCTGTGTGCATGAATAGAAGCCAAGAGAATGATAGAAGAGGATTGGCCCTTGAAAAAGGAGGAGCAGTGGGAGGTCATAAATACAAAATAAGACTAGCAGAGTTGTTTTAAGCCATTGAGCTGAAAATCAGCGAGGGATGTATGGAGAGATTTCCAAAAAGCAGGAGAAATCAGCTGGAGTTAGGATGACTTTGTAAGGTACTACTGAAATCGTATGATGTCCCATTTTCTAGATATCTTTAGACAAGGGTGAGAAAAGGAATATGAAAGTTACTGGAGAGGTCAAGAAGATCATAAGATCTTATGATAAGATAATAACAAGATCAAACAGATAAGATCAAACAGACTTGAATTCAGGGTGCCAGTAAGGAAGTCACCAAAATGTCAGACTGTGGGCTCCAGCCTGGGTAAAGAGGCCTCAGTATCAGGCAGTTCAGTCACTCAGTCGACATGACTGACTCTTTGCGACCCCATGGACTTCAGCATACCTGGCCTCCCTGTCCATCACCAACTCCTGAAGTTTACTCAAACTCATGTCCATTGAGTCGATGCTGCCATCCAACCATCTCATCCTCTGTCATCCCCTTNAAAAAAAAAAAAATCTATACCCCCTTATCCATCCCCCACCAAAGAAAACATCAAGTTAATGTTTTTGTTTCTCATTATTTAAGAACTATCAGGAAAGATTCTGTTGGGATTTGGGTAATGAGCAATGTGCAGGGTTTAGCAGTTTGTTCAATTTTTTTTTTTTCAGAGACTATTCAAGACTATCATCCCAGAAAACTCTAGACCTTGAAGTCATCTCAGTGATTATGAAATGAAAGTGGACTAGGGGGGAGGATGAAAATATATGACTATTGACGAACCTGTGGTACCCCCAAAGTCCATGGAAACTCCAGTTTAGTGTGGAAATGAATTAGAAATTTATCTCTCAACAAACAACAAGAATGGTTTACAACCATAGAGGCATTCTGAGAGAGGTAAATATGCCATCAATTTTAAATAGCAGTATTATCCAGCAGAGAGCAGATCAATGAAAGTTGCACAGGTTTTCAGATGCCTCAGGATATTAAAGAACAATCCCATTTCCCCCTTAATAAAGCACTCCATCCAGAAGCATAATTCTAAAAGTGCCATAAATCATTATCTGCTTGGCAACCAATCAGCATTCAAGAAAGTTCTATCTACCCTTCTTCTTTTGCCTTGGAACTATCTGAAATGTTCTCATTTTTGTTCACTTGTAAACCTGGTACAGTTCTTCCGACTGGATACTTGATAGAAAATAATGTTTTCTTTCAGATTTAATATCTTTTCATCATAGCAAAAGAAGAAGTTATATTTTTATAAATTACTGGAAAAGTTATATTTATATAAGTTACTAGAAGAGAAACTTATACTTTTCTTTGGAAAACTTAAAGTACTCAATAATTATTAGTTGCGTGATGTTCATTACATGCTTGTAAAGAAGTTTTATTCCTTTAAAGAGATTTATTGCATTTTCAAAGATAAAGGGAATAGGGTACAGATAATAACAAAGATTTGCTCCTTCCATACAAAGGTAAGGTGATGAAGAATCACAATGAATATAGACTAGGATTTTCATCAACTCTCAACGTCATTTACATGACTTCATCATTCAGTGTGAAGCGGGATGTTACTCCCTTGTGAACCTGGATATTACTGTTAAAAAGTAAGACCATCGTTAATCCATGATCCCATACTTTTGAACCTTCTATTTTCTGAAGTTCTGTGTGGTTTCAAAGAGAAACAAAGCACAGTCTGTGCATGCTGGGAGTATATACCTGTAAAGGAGATAAGATTTATATTCAAATAGCCATGTTATAAAGTAAAATGTGATATGTGTTCAAAGAGAAACAAAGTGCTTCTAGTGTTAGAAAAGAGAGAGCTTGCTGGTAGATGGTAAGATCAAATGAGCCATGATCTGTAGAAACCACCCTACATAGAGTATGCAGGGTGATTTTTAACACCTCATCAAGGACCTATTATTCCCTAGCTTAAAACTGTCCATTGATTTCTATCACACTTGAAATATCCACATTTCTCCCTGCAAATGCAAAGCCTGACCACATCCACAAGGCTCCATTCAACTGTGATGCCTCTTATTTCCCATCCGTCTTTTCTCACCAAAGTCTAGCTCAATGGCCACATACTATAATTCTGCATGGAATCCCCTTCTCACATTTCATGAAAGACTAATTCTACTTGCAAAACTTCAGAGAAAACTTTGATTATCCGGGGATAGAGTATGCACACAGAGAGAAATTTTCTTGGAATCATATGTTAGGAAAAATCAATCATAGGTAGACTGTTCTGTGTTGATGTTAGAAGTTGAAAGTTTTGAGACAAAGAATGCCAATATCAGAGCTCTAGTTCACAAATACCTAGAAGGGATAGTTAGGACAATTTAGAATACAGAAAAGTGGGAACAAGAAATACAACTTTTCTTGAAAAAATATAGGAAAGAGGTAATGAGGGTTTAAATTAGAGAAGGTAAGAAAGCACGATTCACACAGGGTGCAACTGATTGAATGAAAGAAACAGATGGGGATGGGTAAGTAAGAAATAACCCTGCTTTCAGGGAGATCAATTATGCCATCATCAGGTATGAGGAAATCAGAAGAAAGAGAAGGGATGCTTTGGAGGGAAAGATTAATTTTGATTTGACACAATAAATATGAAGATAGAAATGTTCATGAAGTATTTCTACAGCAGGATTTCCCGTCCCCTACATCCCATTTAAAGGGCAAGGCTGGCAATGGAGACTTAGAATCAAATTCTACAGATATTACATCAAAGATGAGGTCACCAATGGATAAAACCTAGAAAGGAAGAAGAAGCCAGGATAGGTCTCATGAAGAATACAGTAACATGAAGATCATACACCTAAAGGATTTCAAACTGACGTAGTCTGAGAGACAGATGGAACCCTAGAATAGGGCATTATTTCAGGAAATAAGGAGAAAAGAAAGTGCAAGAAAAAGAAGTCCTTAGCTGTGTGCATGAATAGAAGCCAAGAGAATGATAGAAGAGGATTGGCCCTTGAAAAAGGAGGAGCAGTGGGAGGTCATAAATACAAAATAAGACTAGCAGAGTTGTTTTAAGCCATTGAGCTGAAAATCAGCGAGGGATGTATGGAGAGATTTCCAAAAAGCAGGAGAAATCAGCTGGAGTTAGGATGACTTTGTAAGGTACTACTGAAATCGTATGATGTCCCATTTTCTAGATATCTTTAGACAAGGGTGAGAAAAGGAATATGAAAGTTACTGGAGAGGTCAAGAAGATCATAAGATCTTATGATAAGATAATAACAAGATCAAACAGATAAGATCAAACAGACTTGAATTCAGGGTGCCAGTAAGGAAGTCACCAAAATGTCAGACTGTGGGCTCCAGCCTGGGTAAAGAGGCCTCAGTATCAGGCAGTTCAGTCACTCAGTCGACATGACTGACTCTTTGCGACCCCATGGACTTCAGCATACCTGGCCTCCCTGTCCATCACCAACTCCTGAAGTTTACTCAAACTCATGTCCATTGAGTCGATGCTGCCATCCAACCATCTCATCCTCTGTCATCCCCTTCTCCTACTGCCTTCAATCTTTCCCAGCATCAGGGTCTTTTCCAATGAGTCAGCTCTTCACATCTAGTGGCCAAAGTATTGGAGTTTCAGCTTCAGCATCAGTTATTCTGATGAATGTTCAGGACTGATTTCCTTAGGAATTGACTGGTTTGATCTCCTTGCAGGCAAGGGACTCTAAAGAGTCTTCTCCAACACAACAGTTAAAAAGCATCAATTCTTCAGTGCTCAGCTTTCTTTATAGTCTAACTCTCACATCCATACACGACTACTGGAAAAACCAGAGCTTTGACTAGGTGGACTTTTGATGGCAAAGTAATGTCTCTGCTTTTTACATGCTGTCTATTTTGGTCATAATTTTTTTTTTTTCCAAGGAGCAAGTGTCTTTTAATTTCATGGCTGCAGTCACCATCTGCAATGATTTTGGAGCCCCCCCAACTCCCCCCAAAAAATCTCTCACTGTTTCCACTGTTTCCCCATCTATTCATGATAGTGTGATCACTCACCTAGAGGCAGACATCCTGGAATGTGAAGTCAAGTGGGCCTTAGGAAGTATCACTACGAACAAAGCTATTGGAGGTGATGGAATTCCAGTTGAGCTATTTCTAATCCTAAAAGATGATGCTGTGAAAGTGCTCCACTCAATATGTTAGCAAATTTGGAAAACTCAGCAGTGGCCACAGGAAAAGGTCAGTTTTCATTCCAATCCCCAAGAAAGGAAATGTCAAAGAATGCTCAAACTACCACACAATTGCACTCATCTCGCATGCTAGCAAAGAAATGCTTAAAATTCTCCAAGCCAGGCTTCAGCAGTTTGTGAACTGTGAACTTCCAGATGCTCAAGTTGGTTTTAGAAAAAGCAGAGGAACCAGAGATCAAATTGCCAATATCTGCCGGATCATGGAAAAAGCAAGAGAGTTCCAAAAAAACCATCTATTTCTGCTTGATTGACTATGCCAAAGCCTTTGACTGTGTGGATCACAATAAACTGTGAAAAATTCTGAAAGAGATGGGAATACCAGACCACCTGACCTGCCTCTTGAGAAACCTGTATGCAGGACAGGAAGCAACAGTTAGAACTGGACACAGAACAACAGTCTGGTTCCAAATGGGAAAAGGAGTATGTCATGGCTATATATTGTCACCGTGCTTACTTAACTTCTATGCAGAGTACATCATGAGAAACGCTGGGCTGGAGGAAGCACAAGCTGGAATCAAGATTGCTGGGAGAAATATCAATAACCTCAGATATGCAGATGATACCACCCTTATGGCAGAAAGTGAAGAAGGACTAAAGAACCTCTTGATGAAAGTAAAAGAAGAGAGTGAAAAAGTTGGCTTAAAGCTCAACATTCAGATAACGATGATCATGGCATCTGGTCCCATCATTGCATGGGAAATAGATGGGGAAACAGTGGCTGGCTTTATTTTTCTGGGCTCCAAAATCACTGCAGATGGTGATTGCAACCATGAAATTAAAAGACGCTTAGTCCTTGGAAGGGAAATTATGACCAACCTAGACAGCATATTCAAAAGCAGAGACATTACTTTGCCAACAAATGTTTTTAGTCCAGGCTGTGGTTTTTCCAGTGGTCATTTATGGATGTGAGAGTTGGACTATAAAGAATGCTGTGAGAAGAACTGATGCTTTTGAACTGAGGTGTTGAAGACTCTTGAGAGTCTCTTGGACTGCAAGGAGATGCAACCAGTACATCCTAAAGGAAATCAGTCCTGGGTATTCAATGAAAGAACTGATGCTGAAGCTGAAACTCCAATATTTTGGCCACCTGATGGGAAGAATTGACTCATTTGAAAGGACGTTTATATTGGGAAAGATTGAAGGCATGAGGAGAAGGGGATGATAGAGGATGAGATGGTTAGATGACATCACCGACTCAATGGACATGAGTTTGGGTAAACTCTGGGAGTTGGAGATGGACAAGGAGGCCTGGCATGCTGTGGTTCATGGGGTCTCAGAGAGTTGAACATGACTGAGCAACTGAACTGAACTGAACTGATTTGCCATGAAGATGGCAGTGGATGCCATAATCTTACTTTTCTGAATGTTGGGTTTTAAGCCAATTTTTTCACTTTCCTCTTTCACTTATATCAAGAGGCTCTTTAGTTCTTTGCTTGAAGCAAGCACATGGTTGAAGCAGCTTACAGGAAATCCAGATAGATGGTGTTTTGTTTGATTGTGGGGTTGTTTTTTTATTTGTTTGTTTTGAAATTAGAATGGATTTATAAATTTTAAAATGGAAATTGTTTATGCTATGATTTTACTTGATCTGAGGAGACTGACAAAATCCTTCTCACATAAGATCTGTTTTGTTTCTCTTTTCCAAGAGTTTGTAGTAAAATTCAACATTCAAAAAACTAAGATTATGGCATCCAATCCCATCACTTCATGGCAAATAGATGGGAAAACAATGGAAACAGTGACAGATTTCATTTTCTCGGGCTCCAAAATCTCTACAGATGGTGACTGCAGCCAAGAAAATAAAAGACTCTTGATCCTTGAAAGAAAAGCTACGACAAAACCTAGCCAGTGTATCAAAAAGCACAGACATCACTTTGCAAACAAATATCCATATAGTCAAAGCTATGTTTTTTCCAGGAGTCATGTATGGATGTGAGAATTGGACCATAAAGAAGGCTGGGCACTGAAGAACTGATGCTTTCAAACTGTGGTGCTGGAGAAGACTCTTGAGAGGCCCTTGGACAGCAAAGAGATCAAACCAGTCAATCCTAAAGGAAATCAACCCAAATGTTCACTGGAAGGACTGAAGCTGAAACTGAAGCACCAATATTTTGGCCAGTTGATGCAAAGGGCCAATTCATTGGGAAAGACCTTGATGCTGGCAAAGATTGAGGGCAGGAGAAGGAGGCGACAGAGAATGAGATGATTGGGTGACATCATCGACTCAGTGGCCATGAGTTTGAGCAAACTCGGGGAGATAGTGCAGGACAGGGAAGGCTGGCATGCTGCAGTCCATGGGATTGCAGAGAGTCAGACACGACTGAGTGACTGAACAACAACATAGCATTATCTTTATAATGCCTTTTTTAAAAAGAATATATATCTTTGAAAGTATAAGAAATTAAGGCCTCATCATTCTAGAATAAACAATTTTATGACTGCTTCCACCATATAGAAAAGACAGAACCCTTAAGTGAGAGAATAAAGGAGGACTGAAGGAGAAATAATAAATAAAAGGGAAAATAAAATGGAGGTGGAAGTTGACAAAGAAATTCTACTCTCTGAAAAATTTTATAAAAGCCTGTCCTTTCAATCATCATAACTTTATTATTTTGATGATTCATAAACAATTTTTAGATATAATACATGTACATATAATAAAACTGGGAACTAAGCAATACAACTTTACCCATAACATCAATATTTGAAAAATTAATATAAAACTATTTTGGTATATTTCATTGTATTTACTTTTCTAATGAATGTACAAATGCATATGGTGTAAGCTGTATATTTATTCTAGTTTATAAAATTAAGGTTATGGATTATACTGTTTTGTAATCTGCCACTTCAATTAACTATACACTGCAAATATGTTTATTACATGAGAAAATGTCTTATAAATCATGTTTTATAAAGCATGATAGTTAATGGTTGTTTAGAAGCATAAATCAGAGTTCTTAATTGGAATAAAGAGAAAGCATCTCTAGTTCTCCTGTGCCTGCCATTGCAACCAAGAAGCATGTAAAACCAGAATTATGACCAAAAAGTTTTATGAGGCAAGAATGACTGCTGTTGAATCTGAACATGAGATGACATAGCTCTCACCACTGACAGCATGGTTCTAGATGCAGGTCTTAGCAGAACATCAGAGATACAGCCACTACTAGATAAACTCACTATGAATGTCACCAACTGCCTGAATAGATTCTCTTTGGTCCTGAGGTTCTTGTATCAGTAATTTGTACTATTAATTCTGAGCCTGGGGCAAATGCAGTGGAGTTTCAAGGCTGAATATCATGTTTAAGCCCTAGTTTTGAGGATATCTCAATTTCATTTCAGCTTTCACCCTGGGTAGTAACGTCTACATTCCAACAATACTGAAATTCCTAAACACAGGGAAGAGATTTGAATGTTAGGCATTCTAATGTCCATTATAATAGCATTTCTTTCTATGAAACGACTCAAGTTTATTCCCTCATTCCATATTCTGATATATTTCAGGTGCTTTCCAGAATTCATTGAAACACAATTTTGTGATGAACACTTTGTACAAAACTCTGTACTTCAATTTCAGAGATTTTCTTTTCACACATTTTCAGAAGTGGAATTATTAGGTCAAATGATACAAATATAGTTGAAAACTGTGATGGATAGAGCCCTGCATTACTACATTACTCTAGGCCTACACTACTCTGGTGAAGTTTCTACTCATTTACACTCTCAGCAGGGAGCTATAAAAGTGTCAGTTTTCCTACTGACTTGCCTTTTCTGGCTAGCCACATTCTATCTAGATTAACCCTTTCCCAGTATTATGGGTGCAAAACTAACAATTTATTGTTGTTTTACTTTATATATTCTTGATTATAATGGCAGTTTTACAGTTTTCCAGATGTTCTCTATTTTCAATGATCCTTTTGTAAATTGGCAATTTATACCCTTAAACAAATTTTAGTCATATTTTCTGTACTGATTTTTTCTTATTTATTGAAATTCTTATACTGATGACATTAAGATTTTATCTGTTACCTATTTTGTTTTAAAATCACTTTATCCCTCATCTTAATTTCAGACATTTATATATGTATAGTCAAATTTATTCCTTTTTTCTTTATGCTTTTTTTCACTTGTTTTTATGCTAAGAAGGCTTTCTTAACCCTGTTTGATGGCATCATTGACTAAACGCACATGAATTTGAGCAAATTCCAGGAGACAGTGAAGGACAGGGAAGCCTGGCATGCTGTAGTCCATGAGGTCCCTAAGAGTAGGACACAGCTTAGTGATTGAACAACAATACAGCAACTCTGTTTACATACATATTTACTGATGGTCCTTTTTGGTTTTTCTTTTATTTGAAAGACATCTCTATGTTCCTCTATGCAAAGTTTCCACTAATTTACACTCTCAACAGGGAGATATAAAAGTGTCAGTTTTCCTTTTCCTTTTATTTTCTACTTTTAAATCTAAGGGATCTGGTATTAATTTTCACGAATGGTTGTTCAGTAAGTACAAATATTTACTTTTTCTTTAATTATTCAAAATCATCTGTTGAATAATCATACTTTTTTCCATTATTTTAAATAAAAGCTAGATCTAGTGTATGGTATTGGAGAAGGCAATGGCACCCCACTCCAGTAGTCTTGCCTGGAAAATCCCCTGGATGGAGGAGCCTGGTGCACTGCAGTCCATGATGTTGATAAGTCTCAGACACGATTGAGCGACTTCACTTTTACGCATTGGAGAAGGAAATGGCAACCCACTCCAGTGTTCTTGCCTGGAGAATCCCAGGGACGGGGGAGCCTGGTGGGCTGCCATCTATGGGGTCGCACAAAGTCGGACACGACTGAAGCGACTTAGTAGCAGCAGCAGCAGCAGTGTATGGTGTCTGTTGTAGTGTTTATGCATTTCATTTATATCCAGCGACTTAGTCATTTATGAATAGCTTTATAAAATATGTTAATACATAGAAGTAGAGCAGAATTCCTGTCCCAAAATACAGTTTTAAAATGTGTATTGACTATTTATGTCCATTTATTCTTTATAATTAATTTGAAAATTTAAGTATAATTTCAATCAAAAATTCCCCTAAGTAATTTTTAGGTGTACAAAATTTATATTTATCTTGGGGAAAATTTTCATTTCCCGTTATTTGTGTTGCCATTCAAGAATGAAGTATTTTTGTATGACTGTTCCCTTCACTTTTCACCTGAAACTAATGCAACATTGTTAATCAGCTATCCCCAGTACAACATCGGAGAAGGCGATGGCATCCCACTCCAGTACTCTTGCCTGGAAAATCCCATGGACGGAAAAGCCTGGTAGGCTACAGTCCATGGGGTCGCGAAGAGTCGGACACGACTGAGCGACCTCACTTTCACTTTTCATTTTCATGCATTGGAGAGGGAAATGGCAACCCACTCCAGTGTTCTAGCCTGGAGAATCCCACGGACGGCAGAGACTCGTGGGCTGTCGTCTATGGGGTCACACAGAGTCGGACACAACTGAAGTGACTCAGCAGCAGCAGCAGCAATACAACATAAAAGTTTAAAAAAATGAAATAAAAGAATAAGGTATTTTCTTTACAATTAAGTAGCAATACCAGTGAAACATACAAAGACAAACATAAGAACTTCTTTCCTGCCAAGTAAAATGATATCAATTTCTGCTTTCAGGTTCTCCACATTGTTTGTTTAACTTATTCTTAAATGTTTTTTATATTATTAAGGCTTTGTGAGCAGGCATTTTACAGTAATTTTGTAAACACTTATTATAACCAAATATACACATTATTAATTTTACATGTTTCTTCAGATAATTGAACAACTTATCAAACTGCTATTAGTAATAATATTTTTAGTACTATTAGTACTATATAGTACTAATACTAGTACTAATATTTTTGGCCATTAGTTTATGAGGGTTTTCTAAAATTAGTAATCACTTTAGCTAGATTATAGTTGTTTCTTTTATTCCCCACAACTAAAACTTTTAAATTTTTTGTTCAATTGCATTAACTAAAACTTCCAGAATAATTTTAAAAAATGATCATTGATATCCCCATCTTATTCCTGAATTAATTATTATTGAGGCTACCTATCTTTCTCATGTTAAAAAGACACCCTATTTAGTTCATATGTGTGAGTATTTAATAAAATCAATAAATTATTTGAATTATATCATAGGGCTTTATGTTAGTTATTGGGATTATCTTATAAATTTTCTCCTCTGACTTTTTGATGTAATATATCTTATTCATAACTTTTTATAATGTATATGCTTAAAACCTTTTTTGATTATTCAATATTCAACACAGTATAATTTTTATTACATTTTTATTTATTAAAATGTAATTTTAATTGTGATTTTGTAATTTTTAATTTATTCACTAATATTTAATCCTGATACCCACCTTAACAACTTAGCAAATGAGCACAAGAACAATAGTAAATCCTGATACCCACCTTAACTATTACTGTGTCTGTTTTTAGTTTTCTTTCAAAATAATTTCAAATTTGCAGAAAAATTACAGGATCAGTACAAAGAACTCCCATATACTCTTCACACAGCACTCTATTCAAGTTTTGTCAATTGTCACAACAAAGTCATTTCTAGCAAAATGATCAATGTAAGATAGTATATTATATCCAGTATCATATTATGCCAGGCTGGATGAACCACAAGCTGGAATCAAGACTGCCAGGAGAAATATCAACAACCTCAGATATGTAGATGATACCACTCCAATGGCAGAAAGTGAAGAGGAGCTAAAGAGCCTCTTGATGAGGGCAAAAGAAGAGAGTGAAAAAACTGGCTTAAAACTCAACATTCAGAAAATGAAGACTGACATCCAATTCCATCACTTCATGGCAAATAGATGGGGAATCAATGGAAACAGTGACACTTTCTTTTCTTGGGCTCCAAAATCACTGCAGACAGTGACTGCAGCAATGAAATTAAAAGACACTTGATTCTTGGAAGAAAAGCTATGACAAACCTAGACAGCATATTAAAAAGCAGAGAAATCATTTTGCCGACAAAAGTCCATATAGTTAAAGCTATGGTTTTTCCAGTAGTCATATACGGATGTGAGAGCTGGACCATAAAGAAGGCTGAACGCCAAAGAATTGATGCTTTCAAATTGTGGTGCTGGTGAAGACTCTCTTGAGAGTCTCTCTCTTTTTTTTTTTTTTCTTTTCTTTTTTTTTTTTTGTATTTATTTATTTTTTTACACGAACTCCCAAACATGAACCCCCCTCCCACCGCCCCCCCCGAAATCTTCCCTCCAGATCATCCCCATACACCAGCCCCAAGCATCCTGCATCCTGCATTGAACATAGACTGGCAATTCATTTCTTACATGATAGTATACATATTTCAATGCTATTCTCCCAAATCATCCCTCCCTCTCCCTCTCCCTCTCCTTCTCCCTCAGAGTTCATAAGTCTGCTCTACAGAACTGCAAGGAGGTTAAATCAGTCAATCCTAAAGGAAACCCTGAATGTTCATTGGAAGGACCGATGATGAAGCTGAAGTTCCAATACTTTGGCCACCTGATCTGAAAAGCCAACTCACTGAAAAAGACCCCGATGCTGGGAAAGACTGAGG
The DNA here is from genome assembly GCA_006410675.1 of Oreotragus oreotragus. NCBI lineage: Eukaryota > Metazoa > Chordata > Mammalia > Artiodactyla > Bovidae > Oreotragus > Oreotragus oreotragus. The sequence goes on from SJYX01017255.1 coordinate 113,876, forward strand.
CCAGGAGGAGAAGGGGGTAACAGAGAATGAGACTGTTGGATGACATCACAGACATGAGTTTGAGCAATGTCTGGGAGATGGTGAAGAATAGGGGAGCCTGGCATGCTGCAATTCACGGGGTCACAAAGAGTCAGACACAACTGAGGGACTGAACGTATTATGATAAACTGAGTATTTCTTCTATCTCTTTAGACTTTCATGACCTTGACATATGAAGATTACAGGCCAGTCTTTCTATAGAATGTCCCCCACTCCCTTAGAAACATTTCTTGGATAGATCTGGGCACAGGCTGAGGCTGCTTTCCCACTATATTCAAACTTACCTAATAGTTTTTCTCACTAAAAAGAAGGAAAAAGGTCTTATCATTTTTTGTGTCCTTTATCACTGAGGCAGACCTAGGCTTTGACAAACTTTAAGGAAAACTCAATCATCTTGTTGTCCAAAAATACGTTGCCTATTTATAGCAAATTGAAATGATGAAAATACACATATATTGAAAAAGATATGTGTCATCTTTCTTGACTTTTAGGTATATGAGTTTTTTTAAATGTCTTTAAAATGTTTAAGAGTACACAGGGTTTTTTGCTTTTGTGGGGAGAGGGTTCTTTTTGGTAGTGTACAGAAAACATAAATGCCACAGATGATGACAATTTATTGTGGCATACAGTACTATTTGAAAATACTTGAAATAATAGTTTTCCTTATCTTAACAGGTAAAATTCTGTGTAAAAACTAGCACATCTCTGAGTAACCACACATATTATGTAAATGCAAATAAAAATAACTGTGGCATAGACTGGATATAGCTAAACTACCAGATGCAGATCTAATGTATAATAAATTCCTACTCCCAAATTCCTCCTAATCACCATCAAACCTCGACCCAAAGTTATTCAAATTCTTATTGGTATAATGATTCAAGAATATATACTGCATCTTTGAATAGAGCTGAAAATTTATTGGTCTGTGTTGTCAAGTAGCTTTCTTCCCTTCATGGAGTCTGGGTTTTTACACTGAACCAAGGGAATGGCTACCCATTCCAGTATTCTGGCCTGGAGAATTCCATGGACTATATAGTCCATGGGGTAGCAAAGAGTCGGACATGACTGAGGAACTTTCACACCACTTCACTTCAGCTCTGGGTACTAAATAACCTTTTCTCTCTTCTTTTACTTCTCTCAGCTTTAAGAAAGACAAAATGTAGGTTAGAGCAGAAAGTATGTGAATGTAAATAGTGGCTTTATTTTAATAACTAAAAGGCATGCATGCTATGTCGCTTCAGCTGTATCCGACTCTTTGTGACTCTATGGACTGTAACCCACCAGGCTCCTCTGCCCATGAGATTCTCCAGGGAAGGATACTGGAGTGGGTTGTCATGCTCTCCTCCAGGAAATCTTCCCAACTCAGGGATCAAACCCACTTCTCATTTATCTCCTGCACTGGCAGGCAGGTTCTTTATCACTAGCGCCACCTGGGAAGCCCAATAATATCTAAAAGATGGACTGCAAATACATATACAGAGCTTGGAGATCATAATTAATTATGAGTGGGTGGGCCTGATTTAGACAAGACTTTAAGTTCTTCCTGCAGGGGAACTATCAAATTAAAACTGCATGAGGTAATATTCCCAAATATTTTAGCCCCAAAATTTCACTTCTTCCCATTACACTGGCTCTCTGATTGCTGATGTGATTAGTGATGTCCTTAAAGTTTGATCCTGACCTATTAACAGCCAATCAAGAGGCTATTGTCTAAAAAATTAAGCTGAAGAGTAGGAAAATTAGTAGACTTCAGCATGTAAAATCCAAATGAAATTCTAGTTACTCAGTAAGACTCAATAATCAACAGAATTATCCCTCAGATCAAATATAACTAAAGATGGTCTCAAATTCTTTATTTCATTAGAACATTTAAGAGATGTATCGAGCTCCAGGCTAAGTTGAATTTCAATGCAGTGGCAAACAGTTTGTGTAATATTTTGTAGGTGATGCTAAACTATTTAAAAAATAATCAGTGCAACATGATACTGATTAAGGAAGGGAAAGAGGGATGAAAGGGAAGGGAGAACAAAGGAACCAATGAAAGAAGGAAAGAAGAGAGCAATTAAAAGAGATCCAAGGATGGGTAATGGATGTTAGTCAGAATTAGGAATGTTTGATAGAATTGTAAAATGCATCCAAGAATTTAAATCTTAGGAACAATAAGTTCTAGACTAGTATTCATGAAAACATTAAATGTTTCCCAACATTTGAATTTTCAGTTATTAAATTAAGAGCGCATCTAAGACATGCAATTGCAAGCCAAAATTATATGGCTGGATTAATGAGATACAGGAAATATGAAATTTTTAGTGAGGATAAAACACACAGGTTCTCACAAGAGTTAACTTTCATACTTTTTCCATAGTTATATTGGTTTACTTCAGGTAATTACGCAAGGAGATCAAGCCAGTCAGTCCTACAGGAAATCAACTCTGAATACTGGATTGATGCTGAAGCTGAAATTGCAATATTTTGGCCACCTGATACAAAGAGCTGACCGACTGGAAAAGACCCTGATGCTGGGAAAGACTGAGGGCGGGAAGAGAAGAGGGCAAGAGGATGAGATGGCTGGGCAGCATCACTGACTCAATAAGCATGAGTATCTTACTTTTACATTTAAAAAACATTGTTGAGAGGAGAGTTTGGAGGAGAATATATGCATATGTATGGCTGAGTCCCTTTGCTGTTAACCTGAAATTATGGCATTGTTAATCGGCTTAATGAAATAAAATGAATATTTAAAAAAATGTTAATAAGAATAGCATAAAAAGAAAGCAAAAGATGCAACATGGAAATGATTCCAGTATGGGTAAGAGACTCAAGAATAATGTAATAAATACACTGAAAACATGACAGATGTTATAAGGTACAATGAATGAGACATTTAATAAGTAAGATCTACATTTAAAAAATAACATCATGACAGGCTGTCCTTTGTATTCACATACACATGGAGATTCCTAATGTTACAGCTAAAAAAAATACCCAGGGCTCAAGAAGATGAGATTAATCTCTGTATTCAATGAGTACACAAATTTACTTTTAATTTTTCTATGACAAGGCCCTAGTACCTGCTTTGCAGTGTTTTAGATATAATTTGATGCCATGTCACACAGGAAAGTGAACAGGCAGGCAGCAACAAACTCCTCTCATTGATTGCTTAGATTGCTACAATAGTGGTTCTTGGTTTTCCCACATGTATCTGAAGCACCTGCAGAGCATAACACATTTGTAAATTTTGGCCACATTCCCAAGCCTTCCAGTTCAGTTGTTCTGGGAGTGGTTCTCAGGAATCTGTATTTTGAAAAGTATAATAAACTAAATTTTTGACTTTTTTGCAGCTTATGCAAGGATCAGATAAAGAGAAATATTGCCTTAACACAAGTGTCTCCATCTCTGGCATAAGCAGAAAAAAATAGGAAATCATAGGAAGGAAGGTAACATTTGAAGAGAAATGGACATTATTAATTGGAAGGATGCCAGAGAAATTTATTTATATTATTTAAGTGAAAGGTATTGTTTTCTCAATCTTTGAATTTAGAATCTGTAAAAGAGGTGGTGTAAAAACCAAACTATCTGGCTTTAGAAGTGGGTCCCATCTTTTATTACGTATCTCAAATGAATGTTTGTATTTGAATAGCCGGACTTCTACAGATGCAAAATTTAATTTCACTAATCACAAGTGATCCCAAAGGTCATTATTGATTTGTGAATTTGCTGATGCAAAATTTCACCTGTGTTCCACATGAGGAAGATGTGTGGAGATGTCATTTGGCTTAAGATTGAGTTTAGCGAACCATGAAGCATATTTATTTCAACACAGGTTATTTTCTGTGTAATGACTCTCATGAACTGATTTTAAAAAAATTTACTTTCTCCCTGAAAAATAATCACCAAAATAGGAGAGAAAATGTTGGAGATGCTGAAGAGTCATTCACATTGTGGAAATATATATTAATTAAAGGAATATATATATTTCCAGGAGAAATGGAGGGATACAGGAGAAATGTGAGGGGAACAAACACTTAAACATTTATAAAGTTGAGATTTTTGAAGTCTAGAGAAGTTTGCATATCTCAACCAATTTTGTTTTGTTTTAGTTTTGATACATGAAATGGACAGTTTAGGGAGAGATTTTGTTTCCATAGGACTAGGCTAGGTAAGAAGCCTTAGAGGACCTAAGATGTTATCATGAAAGTCAATTTATTTTCCAAGCTACCATTCCTGTCTCATGTCCAAGAATAGTTTTAAATATTAGGGGATGTAACATTATATGAAATTATGCAGGATTATTTACCTAGATGTTCTTAATGTACATACTACTTTTTTTTTTTTTTTAGAGCTTCCATTTTACTTTATTTTACTTTACAGTACTCTATTGGTTTTGGCATACATTGACATGAATCTGCCACGGGGTTTATGTTTGGGAGTTCGTGTACATACTACTTTTAAAGTAGTGGCTCTTAAAGTGTGGCCCCAGTACCAGCATCATCAGTATCACCTGGGAATGTGTGAGAAGTGCAACTAGGGTATAAGGACATGTGAGAGTGCAAATTAGCAGGCCTGATCTCCAGAATGACTTAATCAGAAACTGTGGAGTGGGGTGTACCACCAGTCAAAAATAGAACTTACCACACTCTCTGTGTGTTGTCAATACACGCTGCATGTTGTCCTCAGACATTCTTAATAAAAGTAGCTAAAAATAAAAGTAGCTAAAAGGTAATGCTGGTCTAAGAAGCCCTTTAGAAGCCCAAAGAAGTAAAGTTCAAGACTAGATGCTAAGGAAAAGGACAACTGAGGAAAATGAGTTGAAGGAACCCAAATAACAGCTGAAAGAGCCTACTCAAGGGTCTCATGCAACAACTGGAGGGTGTTGATGGACTCTGGGAAGCACCCAGCACAAAGAGAGCCTCATGAGAGTTACTCCAGCAGCAGCAGCCTGCTTGTTGTCACAGCGGTTATCATCATCATTAGTATCACTATCGTACTGTCACCACCACCACCACCACCACCATCACCTTATTTGGTGAGAAAACATGATCTCCAGAAAACAAGCTAGGGGCTTACCTAGGTCACATAATCTTTAAATTAAACCAAGCTTTAGAGTGACTAACTGGAGAAGGAAATGGCAGTCCACTCCAGTACTATTGCCTGGAAAATCCCATGGACAGAGGAGCCTTGTAGGCTACAGTCTATGGGGCCGCAAAGAGTCGGACACGACTGAGCGACTTCACCTCACTTAGAGTGACTAAAGATGGTGACTGCAGCTATGGAATTAAAAGATGCTGACTCCTTGGAAGAAAAGCAGAGACATCATTTTGCCAACAAAGGCCCATGCAGTCAAAGCTATGGTTTTTCTAGTAGTCACATGCGGATGTGATAATTGGACTATAAAGAAAAATGAGCACTGAAGAACTGATGCTTTTGAACTGTGGTGTTGGAGATGACTCTTGAGAGTCCCTTGGACAGCAAGGAGATCAAAACAATCAGTCCTAAAGGAAATCAGTCCTGAATATTCATTGGAAGGACTGATGCTGAAGCTGAAGCTCCAATACTTTGGCCACCTGCTGTGAAGAGCCAACTCACTGTAAAAGACCCTGATACTGGGAAAGATTGAACACAGGAGGAGAAGGGGCCAACAGAGGATGAGATGGTTGGATGGCACCACTGACTCAATGGACATGAGTTTGAGCAAGCTCCAGGAATTGGTGATGGGCAGGGAAGCCTGGCGTGCTGAAGTGTATGGGGTCACAAAGATTTGGACACAATTGAGTGACTGAACTGAACTGAGGCCTTAGAGAAATCAAGTGAAAGTGAAAGTCATTCAGTCGTGTCTGACTCTTTGCAACCCCATGCTCTATACAGTCCATGGAATTCTCCAGGCCAGAATACTGGAGTGAGTAGTCTTTACCTTCTTCAGGGGATCTTTCCAATCCAGGGATCGAACCTAGGTCTCCCACATTGCAGGTGGATTCTTTACCAGCTGAGCCACAAGGGAAGCCCAAGAATACTGGAATGGATGGCCTATCCCTTCTCCAGTGGATATTCCTGACCCAGGAATTGAACCAGGGTCTCCTCCATTGCAGGTGGATTCTTTACCAACTGAGCTATCAGGGAAGCCCCAAATAGGTTACCTCAAAATTGATTTAAAGCAAGAAAGAAAACTGAGATATGAAGCCCCACTTTCTTAACTGCTATTCTTCAGTGACATCTCACAGCATCTTTAAGCTAAAGGTGACCTCCCCATTGGGCAAAGAAAAAGAATACAGTATTTATTTAATAATGAGTTATGTGGGATTTGCAGAAAGCATGTACGGTGAGTAAGGAAGAACTTGAAAAATTCAAAAGACCCTTATATTCTAAAGGAAGGTGCTGTGGGATTGGAAGAAAGAAGGATGGTAGACATGCCTATATAGACAGAATCTTTGATGTGGTGAAAACATGAAAAATGGAGGCAAGGAGTAGGAGGCAGTGTGAATAAACAGCGGTAAAGGGGTGGACCCACTGACATAATCACAAAGTTGAACGTTCTAGGGGGAATTGAATCAGCCATCTGGTGCTAGATATCAAATGCCAACATCCATATAACTGTCCAAAACATCTCCCTTCATAACTCAGGTTCAAGGAGAAAGCAACCTTTCATCATTGCCCTTACAAGAACAGGCTTTGTTGCTCATTTTTTCTTTTAAAGCAGTATGGTTAAAAAGAAAATACTATAATATCCTGAATCAAACAGATATGGGTTTGAAACCCAGTCCTAAGCCTTGGGCAGCTCCTTATCATTTCTGAACTTCAAACTTTTTTCATATTTATAATAAAGTTATTAATATCTACTTCATAATAACATTATTAGAAGCAAACAGGATAATGAATAAACAGTACCTCAACTGTATAGTTCTTTTCCATCTCTTAGTATTAAGTTAAACTCAATAACTTAATAGGGAAGTATAGCAGCATGGTCTGACCTAGCTCTAGCTCGAATTCTCTCCAGATTGTTGTGTTAGTAGCTAAAATGTACATAGGTGAATGAGGGAAAAGGAGGAAGGGCTTTGGGCACTTGGCACTAAGAACTCAAATAGGAATTTGGTAGTTCTTAAAAAGTCACAGCAAAAAATTCCCATTCCAGTAGAATGTGCTTCAATTTGATTCCTTGTCTGCTTGGTTCCAAACTACTCCCTGAACTCTCTGTGTGACCTTGAGCAAGTAACCTAAACCTAATTAACTTCTGTTTCCTCATCTAGAAACCAAGGGATGTAATCCTCAGATTGCCCAATTTTGTTCCTTGTAGGACAATGTACATTCTCTAGCTGTGGTCTCTAGTGAGTTTCCAATAACGTTAAAGACTGTGAAGGTATTAAAATTGTGTAGGAATTTCACAATATGATGTGTTGCTGGTCATTAGATAAAATCTGTTCTAAGAGACCTTAAGTAAACTAATTTTCCCCCCTCTCTTTGCCATTAAATGAGGTAGAAATTTTCCTTTTGTTTTGAAGTGTGTGTTTCTGTGTGTATGTGTGTGTGTGCTTGTGTGCAGGCTTGTGTTTTGAGGAAGTTGCTAAGTTAACCTTTTACCTATTTACACATTTGTAGTTATGTTTACACACTTAAATGGACCACCTGACATCCAAACCCTGGTGTCTCTTACTAATGAACTCACACGAAGTGTGACAGGAACTTTGCAAGTCAGTAGACATGCCTTTTACAAGCAATAAAATGAAGCTGTCAGCCATTGCAAATGGACCAAGATAGAGGTCACATGACTAAACCACCCCTGCACAGGTACTCTCTGATGTATTTTACTCTGGTTTCAATCTATTAATCAGAGGAGTTGGGAGAGCAATAATTTAAATGCTGCAATAATCAATTCCATAACACATTAATAGAAGCTACAGTCAAACTTTGCATACAACTGACTGCACTGGAATCTTGACAGGAGTCCTAGGGCCATGCCTAATTTGCATTGAATTTACATAATATTGTAAATCAAGAATATATGAACACAGCCCTAATATTTGTTAGTGCTTAGATCCTTCCTGGTAGATGGATTGAAACTGCTAGTGGTTTGACTCTGCTTGCAATAAAACTGTACAGCTGATCAGCTTTGTTCTCATTCTGCAATTATGGGGAAAGGGCCCCGGGAGAGCTATAGTTTCGGGGCTTGCATATGCCATTTAAGGTTCTGATCCTGTAAAACCATGACTCAGACGTGCCCTTGGAAACCCCAATCTGGAAGCAGATTATCCTCAATGATTTTGCAGATCTTCATCATGGCACTTGCTCACAAATAACTTGCCGTGAAATAGAGATACAAACTACAAAGAAAGCCAGCCAGCTGAGAGGATGCCAAGGCTTCTGGAAATTTTTACTTTTCCAAATAACATTTACTATCAGAAAAACAGATAATTAGTGATAGTCTTTAAACTGAGGACAGATAGAAACCACAGCAAAAGCAAAAGCATCCAGTATCTAACAGTGTGAAAAAGTGGACCTCATATGGTTCCAAGCATTCTGTGTGTTCTTATGTCCCTGTGGACACAGCTGTGGTCTTTGCCGTGTGTTATCACACTCAGTGTTAAGAGAAAACATCCTCACCAAGGTTATTGACTCACAGTGGCAAGACTCCTCTTTCTTTATCCTCCTCAGTTCTATTATTTAAAGTCTATCCCCATTTAAAGTTTTCTTCAATGGCACCCCACCCCAGTACTCTTGCCTGGAAAATCCAATGGACGGAGGAGCCTGGTGGGCTGCAGTCCATGGTGTCGCTAACAGTCGGACAGACTGAGCGACTTCACTTTCACTTTTCTCTTTCATGCATTGGAGAAGGAAATGGCAACCCACTCCAGTATTCTTGCCTGGAGAATCCCAGGGATGGGGGAGCCTGGTGGGCTGCCGTCTATGGGGTCACACAGAGTCGGACACGACTGAAGTGACTTAGCAGCAGCAGCATGTAAAAAGAAAATAGATACTAAAGTGCCATAATGAATTTGGAATTTGCCACAACAAATCCTTTATTCCAGAAAGGATTACTCGAGTATTTTGTATGTCATGATTATTTTCTGCTGCTTGCCTCTCCTTTACAATCTTTTCCTTACCTTGCACGATCAAGTAAACTTGGGAAGTCTTCGGCTCATGCTGTGTCTGCACCGAGCAAGTATAGGAACCCTCATCGTAGACATCCACCTTCTGGATTCGCAGGCTGTACTCCAGGGAATGGCGTTTCTCCAGCTCAACCCGAGGGTCCAGAGACCACTTGTCATGCCCAGCAAAAATGATGCCAGAACGGTTCAACCAGGCCACCTTTGAGTTCTTATCTTCTACAACGCACCTGGCAAAGTAGAACAATGACGTTAGAGCCTTAGTTATACCCGGATCTACATTCATTCTTCACACAATTTGTCTCAACAAGGCCAATCAAAGAAATGACTGTGTGCAGGATGAATCATGGCCATGCCATTTCTTAGAGTCCC
>SJYX01017256.1:0-12171 GCA_006410675.1 Oreotragus oreotragus
CAGGGAGACTGTTGTAGTTGGAGCGGTTTTAGTGAGTGACAGCAAATGTGTGTCCAAAGAGGAAGTGGCCTTATCATCAATGTTGCAGAGTTTTAGGATTGTAGAGAGATTACAGTCTGAAATTGACAGAGGAACAAGGGGAACATTTACCCCAATGTTAGCCCACTGAGATACAGGCCAACGGAGATGAAGAAACAGATTCCACCTGATTGCCTGCAGAGGCAGCCACATCCTTAAGAGAGATTTAAGTTTCATTGAGAGTGAGTCAAAGGTAGTTTTTAGAGAAGAGAACATGGGAGTTTCATTTATTATAGACCATAAATTCCAGAGGGCTCACTGGAGAGGCTTTAGGAGTTAGTGAAGATGCAAGACAAGGACATTAAAAAAGGATGTGCAGAGATGTTTAGTGATTAAAATGTGTGCAGTGAAAGGAAACCTGGAAGCCCAGAACTCCTTGTGTGATTGACATAAACAGGTAATAGGCTTAGTGAGAATAGTTCTGGCTGGTCTCCAAGTAGACGGTGGTAGCGAGACTGTCACTCTTTGAGGATAGGTCCCACTTTGTGCCTGCTGATAGAGTTATTGAAGCCTGAGTGGGCAGCTCTTACCCCACTATGTGGACTTATCCCTCCAGACCCCGGTTCATGATTATTTTGATAGAAAAATACACATATTTTTAGCTTAACTGTGTGTGTGCATATTCAGTCACTCAGTCGTGTCCAAGTCTTTACTACCCTTTGGACTGTAGCCCAACGGGCTACACTATCCATGGGGTTTCCCAGGCAAGAATACGAGAGTGGGTTGTTATTTCTTACTCTAGGGTAATCCTCTTGACCCAGGATAAAACCCACGTCTCTTGTGTCTCCTGCATTGGCAGGCAAATACTTTACCACTGCACCACCTAGGAAGCCCCAGCTTAATTATAAAGATGAATAAAATATCCTTGTGTTCAGAATAAAATTTCGTGGAACTTAACACCATGTTTTAAAACACTTGATGGTTTATCCAGACATTTGAGATACACTTTTACTAAATTCATGTTGTGGTAAGCCTTGCATTATTTCAGTGGTATTTAGACTCTCTGAAATACATAGTCTCGCTTGTCTGATAGCATTTCCACTCTGGAATTTATTCTTTATGATTAAGTCATGTACTCAGCAGAGAGGAGATATCTATCACTCACTCACATGTGGGGAAGCAATTTGTCCAAATCCTACAAGCTTGAAGATGTCAAGATGATTAGACATGCAAGAGGTTACTGGGGCAAGTGCCTGGGAGGGAAAATGAGAATGGAAAGCCATGAACCTACAGCATAGCTCTCAGCCTGTGAAGGGCGTAGAAAGAACAGAAGGTCTTAGACTGCAGTGCAGTTCAATGACAGCTTCATGAGACTGGTGTGAGATCTTCAGGTCAGCATCTCCAGCCAGAACAGCACTGCATCTCCTAGGAGAGCTTGCCTTAGGACCCTTGCTGCCAGCTAGGAGCAGCCAAGGGGAGTGTCACTTTGGTGCACATACAACAGAGGGCTTGGAGCACTACAGCCAAGACCATTCGTTAGTCATGCTCACTGCAGTAGAAACCTGAAAGACGGAGTCTCTCATCGGCTACAGTAAATCAGCATGCGTGTTCAGATAAGTTCAGTTAAATATCGTGCAGCAAAGGGTATGGGATTGATGCTGCAAAAACAAGTGCTGAGACAGAAGAGGGCGTTGAGTTGTAAGAATCCACAAAGCATCCTGTGGGCAAAGAATGGTATTGTGAGTTGAATTGTGTCCCTTCTAAGTTGACATGTTGAAGCCTTAACCCATATTAAATCATAGAAAAACAAAAAGTAAAAGTGTTAGTCACTCAGTTGTGTCTGACTCTTTGCAACTTCATGGACTGTAGCCTGCCAGGCTCCTCTCTATGGGATTGTCCAGGGAAGAATACTGGAGTGTGTTCCCATTCCCTTCTCCAGAGGATCTTCCCAACCTAGGGATTAAACCCAGGTCTTCTGTATCGTAGGCAGATTCTTTACCATCTGAACCACTAGTGAAGCCCCCCAATTTTTACAGTGCCACTGAAGAGGTGATTAAGCTGAAATGAGACCTCTAAGGTGGGTACTAATCCAATTTGACTTCATCTTTACATAGAGAGAAATTTTTATCAGAATGAGACATCAAGGATATGTATACACAGTAGAAGAACCTTGTTAGGACACAGCAGAAGGCAGCCAACTGCAAATCCAGCAGAGAGGCCTCTAGAGAAACCAGATCTGCCAACACCTTGATCTCAAAATTTTAGCCTCCAGAATGGTGAGAAAAAAATTTTTTTTTATGTCAGTTCAGTTCAGTCGATAAGTCGTGTCCCACTCTTTGTGATCCCATGGACTACAGCATGCCAGGCTTCCCTGTCCATCACCAACTCAAGGAACTTGTTCAGATTCATGTCCATCGAGTCATTGATCCCATCCAACCATCTCATCCTCTGTCACCCCCTTCTCCCACCTTCAGTCTTTCCCAGCATCACGGTCTTTTCCAATAAGTCAGTTCTTCTCATCAGGTGGCCAAAGTATTGGAGTTTCAGCTACAGCATCAGTCCTTCCAATGAATATTCAGGACTGATTTCCTTTAGGATGGACTGGTTGGATCTTCTTTGTGTCAGCCCAGGATATTTTGTTAGGGCAGTCCTAGCAAATTAGTACAAGTGGTCTTCTCTGCAGTGTGTTTGCATAACAATGTAACGCCTTACCCATGGCATAGCAGAGCTGCTTGGGTTTTCTTTCATTCTTTTACTTACCCAAGAAGGTCTCTGAGAAAGTAATGTTTGAACAAAGACCTAAAGATAGTTAACGTCCCAAGTCTGCAAAGGTCTCAGGTCACAATTATTCTAAGCAGAGGGGCACACAAGAGCAGAGACCCTGAGTGGGGAAGAAAGACTGGATGAGCACCTATCAGGAATGTTACAGGAGGAATTTCAGCATTATGTGCAGTACTCCCAGGGTCTCTCTGCACCTTGAGGGCAGAAAACATCATTAACCCTAACATGGATTAATGCTACAGGAGAATCATTTTCTTGGGCCCTTCCCTGATGGCTGTATGAAAAGTGAAATTGAAAGTCAGTCATGTCTGACTCTTTGTGACCCCATGGACTGTAGTCCATGGAATTCTCCAGGCCAGTATACTGGAGTGGGTAGCCTTTCCCTTCTCCAGGGGATCTGCCCAACCCAGGGATCGAACCTAGGTCTCCTGCATTGCAGGTGGATGCTTTAACAGCTGAGCCATAAGGGAAGCCCAAGAATCTCGGAGTGAGTAGCCTATCCCTTCTCCAGTGGATCTTCCTGCCCCAGGAATTGAACCAGGGTCTTCTGCATTGCAGGTGGATTCTTTACCAACTGAGCTATCAGGATGGCTGTATGCAGGCTATAAAACATGGCTACAGGTTATGTGTGCCTAAATGATCTGTCGAGGTCATTTCCTAGTTGTATCAGGTTGGCCAAAACGGTCATTCAGGTTTTTCCAAGAGATCCTATGGAAAAAACCCAAATGAACTTTTTGGGCAACTCACTGTTTTGTAGAGTTTGGTTAAAATACAAGTTACTGAGAATACAGTGACATACTTGGCAGGTATGAAGAACACTGTAACACGCTCTTACAAAAAAGAAAAAAATAGAATCTGATTCCTTCCAACTTTGCTCAAACAATGTCCCTTATTTTTATTTTTATAAAGATAAGATGATATACATGAAAGGATTCTTATAGCCTAGTTTAATAAAATGAAAAGAGATTTAATTTTTTCCTTTATATGAAGCAAACTCTTTATAAGTCTCATTAAAAACAAAGCTTGTTCTTCATGCGGCAAGCTGAGAGTTATCAAAATTAACACCAAAGGCCCTCATTAAGTATAAATACTTGTAGGTCAGAAATAGCCATGATAACAACTACAGATTTGGAAATTAATAAGCTGAGGATAAGTATGTAACATGAGTTATGCAATTTGCCAGTTTGGGAAAAATAAACTCAGACTTATACTTGGATTAATAAATACTAGTTACTTGGTGTAGAATATATGTATAATAGAAAAAAAAATAACCTGATTGTCAGTATCAGTCTATTCCTTATATTGGTCAAATTTAATTTTAGACCAAACCCAGGTAGCAGTATAGTTAATTTACTATTACATACAGATAAGTAATGAAACAGTCACATGGGTTATCATTTAGTTTTAATCTGAGAAGAAAGCATGTAATCTTACTATATACTGCTACTTCTAAATCACTTCAGTTGTGTCCGACTCTGTAAGACCCCATAGACAGCAGCCCAACAGGCTCCCCCGTCCCTGGGATCCTCCAGGCAAGAATACTGGAGTGGGTTACCATTTTCTTCTCCAATGCATGAAAGTGAAAGTGAAGTCTCTCAGTCGTGTCTGACTCCTAGCGACCCCACGGACTGCAGCCTACCAGGCTCCTCTGTCCATGGGATTTACCAGGCAAGAATACTGGAGTGGGTTGCCATTGCCTTCTCTGAATCTTACTATATAAATACTATATAAATCAGAAATTAAGGACATTTAGGAATTCAGTGATTCTAAAGTTCAAAAGAACAAAATAGGTTGCTTAACATTTTTATAAGAATTATAGTAAGATGTTTACAACTCTAACTGTACATTCAACTTTTGAAAATCCATTTCTTATCCTATTGGTTTCAAAAGAATTCAAGGAAAAATGTTCTTGGACATTAAAAAATATGTCATGATGTTTCTTAGCTACATTTCTAGATTAGATTTTTTAATGTATACTTCCCTTGAGCTGTTTGTGGGAGAGATTTAATTTAAGCACAGTTCCAAGTTTGAGTATTGCAATTTCCCTGACAAGCGTTGAGATCAGGTCTTTAGCTTAACTACCTCGGCTTGCATTTCTACTCCACCACTTATCTATAGTAAAGGACAAGGAAGCCTGGTGTGCTGCAGACCATGGGGTCTCAAAGAGTTAGATATGATTTATGACTGAACGTCAACTTATCTATGCAAACATGGACCACTAAACCATTCGATGCCTCAGTGAAATTTGAATAATAATAGTAACTTCTCCAAAGGCTGTTATGAATGATAAAGGAGTTAACACATGTAAAGCATTTAAGGCAGGCATGACTCTAAGTGTTTGATACCTATTGGCTCCTCTTACTGCCTGAACTATAGGAAAATCCAAAATAGTGTGCTTGGATATTTTATTCTTCTTCAGTTGCAAAGTCATGTCCAACTCTTTGTGACCCCATGGACCATACCCTGCCACGCTCTTCTGTCCATGGGCTTCTCCAGGCAAGCATACTGGAGTAGGGTGCCATTTCCACCACCAAGGATGTTCCCAGCCCAGGGCTCAAACCCATATCTCCCACATCTCCCACATTTGCAGGAGAATTCTGTACTGCTGACTCACTGGGGAAAAATGTAGTCATTGTAGAGTGTATAGACCCTCCACATCCCCCACCCCATCCCTGTGATGACCTTTTCGTCCTGTAGAGAGGCAGGGGGAATATTTTCGCTGATGCCTGGTATACAGATGTGTCTAGTCTAGGTCATCTATGCATATGGAATGCAGTTATTGTTCAGCTCAACACTGACACCGTCTGCTTGGA
This sequence comes from Oreotragus oreotragus, assembly GCA_006410675.1. Classification (NCBI taxonomy): domain Eukaryota; kingdom Metazoa; phylum Chordata; class Mammalia; order Artiodactyla; family Bovidae; genus Oreotragus; species Oreotragus oreotragus. Next base: position 5,613 of record SJYX01017256.1, read on the forward strand.
CACAGGGATGAACCACAGCAGCCAACAGAGGCATTGTGTAGATGTGGGTAAGATTTGCAATTAATTGACCTTAAGGAAAGAACATTGCCCTCCATGATATGAATGAACCTCATCTAATCAGTTGAATGCTTTAAAAGAATAAAACTGAAAGTTTCCAAAAGAGAAGAAATTCTACCTATAGACTGCAACCTCAGTTCCTCTGCAGGCTTGCTATATAGACTTCAGATTTACTAGCACCAACAATCACATCAGTCAGTTCCTTAAAATAAACCTCTTGATACACACATACACACATCTGGATTTTGTTTCCCTAGAGAACCCTGACTGATACAGTACTGGTACACGTCATCTTGTGTATTTGTACTTAGTAGTAGCACATACTGTTATTATTATATATACATATATATTTTTTTTATCAAAAAAATTTAAAACTTTTAGTTAACCTTATAACGGGTTTCCCTGGTGGCTCAGAGGTTAAAGTGTCTGCCTCCAATGCGGGAGACCCAGGTTCGATCCCTGGGTCAGGAAGATCCCCTGGAGAAGGAAATGGCAACCCACTCCAGTATTCTTGCCTGGAGAATCCCATGGACAGAGAAGCCTAGTAGGTTACAGTCCACGGGGTTGCAAAGAGTCGGACACGACTGAGCGACTTCACCACCTTATAACATAAAAATGTGACTTATTGCTTAGTATTCTGGGTGTTGCTGTTATTCCAGAGGGTTAATAAGTGTCATGAATTTAGAAACATGGAAACCATTGAACAACGATAAGAAATGGAATGGAACATTGGTTAATCAAAGCCAGTTAACAGTATGGTTGGAGGCTTTATGCTAACGGCTTTCTTGGAGATTCCCTAATACTGAGGAGGAAGGGGTGGAAACCATCAGAGATGGGCTTTGCTCCTATTTCCAACTTCTGGTCTTCAGCCGTCTGGTTGACTCATTTTATTTATCTGTTCGCTATACACAGCTTCATTGGAACACAGAATCCCACTGCTAAAGTTTGATAAACATTGCCTTGTCAAATGAGTTTTCTTGAGATTAGATGGGAAATGTATGGATGATCGAAGCAAGCACACGGAGGTTGCATAGACACCTCCTCCTTTTTTTGAAGAAAATGTCATAGAATTTGTCAAGTCTAAGTTTGGGAGCTTTTTTTTTCTTTCCCAGAGAAAGAAAACAGCCTTTATTTTAAATAGAAAAGTTTTCCCAAGTCACAGACTTTCTTCAGAGTTGTTTGAAAACATACAGGACCTCAAGGAGAATTTTCAAAGTTAATTTTACAAAAGGAAAATTTAGTCATTAAGTGATATGAATAAACATAATATTAATCTTAATTAATATTTTCTTCCCTCTGTTGTACTAATGGTTTAAGAATCTCATAGAGTTAGGTTTATCCTAGCCTTTGCTGCATTCTGCTTCTGTAGTTAAGATTCTGTCAAGTTTTCCACTCTAATAAAATCTCTGTTTGGGGATTTATAATTTCATTTCACATCTTCCCCATGGAGTGACACTTCGTACACAACCTTGCCTGGGAGATAGCTTCCTTAATTTCGAATTGAGAGGAATATGCCAAGTAGGTTTTTCACTAATACATGTATAGTTCCTCTTTTCTTTTAATAGAATATTATGTTTATTTTTTTCATAATCAGCAACTAATTTAATATTAGGACTCTTTGAACTCAGGAACACAGCAAATATTCACTCAACCATCAAAACAATGCACAGAGGCTTCGTTTTTTTTTTAATACATTCAACCCGTAAATTTCTAAATAATTTAATGTGACCTTACATTCTTAGAGAATGGAGAAATTTCCCAAGGCTAAGCCAGTTAAAGTTGCTTGGCATTTGTGCTATTTCTGGAGGTAATAAGCTATTCCCTCCTTGTTCAGTGTCACAGACCCTAGTGTTTACACCGTATTATAAAACCTGATGACAGACAGCACAGCACCGGCTGGCAATGTGACCTTTCTTTCCCTTAGTGATTCCATACAAAGCAGGCACTTTCTTTTCACTCCATCTTTCTGCACTTTTCCTCCTTATAGTCTTAGCTTTAGCTACTATAGATTAGAGAATTATATGAGATTTTACATGAGTCACAGCAAAGTGCAAATGAAGGTATTTAGTATTTACATTTTAGATGGCTGCTTAAATGATTACCTTCCTCTCCTGATGCCTGAATTTTATTATTTGCTTTCATAGCTAGCCAGGTTAAGTGGGAAGAGCATAGGCAGTGACCATGGACAGATCTGGATTTGGATGTGTGTTAAAACACCAGCTAGGAATGGATGATGGCAGAGGGATTTGACCTCTCCACATTTCAGTCCCCTCATCTGCACACCTGGGATGACAAAATCCACTTTTGATTGTATTTTATTCATTTATCTTTTTATTGGAATAGAATTGGTTTACAGTGAGGGTTGTGTTAATCACTGTTGTACAGCAATAATTTGGTTATAGATACATTCTTTTTGAGTATATTTTTATGAGTGTTATAAAGTGTTGGCATCCAGTGGGCATTCATGCATTGGAGTTATAATAATGTAAAGATTAATTTTTAAGAAAAATTATATTGATGAAGACTAGTTTTTTATAATTTCATTATTTGCTTAGAGTTTATTGGCCTAAAAGGCTTCATTCATCAATGCTATTATTGTGAAATGGAGAAAGAACAGTCACCAAGGATAACCTGGAATATGGCCGAGTGAAAATCCACCTGTTGATCGTTCACTTACAGGTGCTCAGGGCTTCCTGTAATGTATAGTTTTCTGTCACTCTGTGGACAGCTGACTGTTAATTCCTGCATTCATCAGGGCTTGGACAGTGGCAGAAAGAAAGTGTTGTTAATCAATCCTATTATAACAAACAAACAAACAAACAAACAAAAGCACTCTAGTTAAAAAGAAAACTTCCTGGAAAAAGAAGTTTTCCAGATGAACAAATAGCTTGGAGTTGTGGGATATAATGTCTTTAATCCAAAAATAAAAAAGGAATTGTGGCTTCCCTGTCTAGCTTGAAATATTAGGAAATTCACAGGTTTAACCTCAACTAGGCTTGGATTTAAGTTTCATCTCTGTAATTGTTTATTTCCATTTCTCTATGTGAATAATTATATTGCAAGGGACTGATCTGACAAATACAGAAGGGATGAAAGTTTATGAGATTGATGGACAATCGGGCAACGTTGTCTCAAATGCTAATTCTCAAAATTTGAGCCCAGTTGTATACACTTGCTGGATAAACTGTGCTCACATGCTGTGAGAATTACTTTTTCCCATAACATCAGTGCTTACTTTGTGGAACAGCAGGACAAGCTATTTCAGGGCATGTTCAGAGTCCATTACAAACAGTCTAAGCAGGATGAAATTTTAAAATAAAACCCTAAATTTTGATTGATTCTTTCCCTGAGCTTATAAACTTGAGAATAATGCAGCTCAAATATCTGTCTGCATCCTGCTTTTAAAACCCTCAGGGCTCAGTGGCTGGTCTGCTAGCTTACCTGCTTAGACTGAGTCAAGAGGTATTACCCTAAGGGAGTGTAAGCAACCTTGCCTTTTTATCTCCATAGGTATCAATGATGGGGCCAGGATTCTCCTTAGGATAGTTTGTTTTCTGGGACATATACATCAGCTGTTCCCCCAAAAAAGCATTGTTATACATACCAGACACTTTCAAGGAACTAAATAATGAAATAGTGAACTGAGCAATAATTAACAATAAATCTGTAAACATTTTGGTTTACAAAGCTATATCCTCTTTTATTTTGTTGTTCACCTGTAAAGGACACCAGAAGATAAGCCAGGAAACTGATTAAAAAATTGTTCATTGCTTCTAGAATATATATTCATATTAAGCAAAAAGAGGAGAAATAAGTTAATAATTATAAAACGAGTATTTCTATGAAATTGAAGGGAGCTTCCCTGGTGGCTCAATGGTAAAGAATCTTCCTGCCAGTGCAGGAGACACAAGGGTGATCCCTGGATTGCCAAGATCCCCTGGAGTAGGAAGTGGTAGCCCACTCCAGTATTCTTGCCTGGGAAATCCCACGAACAGAGAAGCCTAGTAGGCTATAGCACATGGGGTTTCAAAAGAGTCTGATATGACTAAGCAACTAAACAATAGCAACAACCACCCAATGAAAACACTGTGTTAGATACGATGGGAAAAGAGACTCCTTAAGTCTTTACCAGAAAAAGAAGCTTATAGTCTAGTAATTACCCTTTTATAATAAATGTCACATTGGGTGTTATTTCTGTTTTGGAAAGAATGTATACCATAATCTTAAAAGTGACACTGGTCACATTCTGCATCATTAAAATTATATAGGAGCGGCTTCACTATATACAAAATTAGTTTTTTCTTAAAATGAAGTCTTCTACATGATAATTTACCCTAAATGTTTAAAACATAAGAATACTACATTCAAAACAAGCAATAAGATAACGAACAGCCTTCAATCCCAAACACCTGGAGAGTTCATTATCTGCTTTGTGAATTCTCCCAACTGGATGTGCCTTTCATACAGAAGAGTTTATTAAGAGCAGGGTACGTAAAAGGCTATTTGCCAGTCAGGGAGAATTGTCAGCATCTCTGGGAAATATCTAGAGACTCTTGTTTTGGGCTGCGTTGTATCAGAAGGAGTTTTGTGGGTTGTCAATGCTCTCAATCAAATCACTCCTTCATTCATATGTAATATCAATAGCGTCAACTGCAGTGTTGTTTGGAATATGTTGATGTAGCATGATTGATAACAAATTGAAGGAAGCAGACATTGATAATAACAGAAGTGCATTCAGTTGATTTTGCTTCCAATTGGCAATGGTGGTGGTTGTCCATTTGTGGAAAAGAGGCATAGAAAGAGAATAGAGCTCCTTTTTCTATACATGTGTTTATAAATTTCTGTAAGCCACAGGAATACACTCAGAATTCAGGATTTGAAAAAAAAAGACAGAAAAAAGCAAACTAAACAAATTGACAGAATAGGCTAATTTAATACTCCTGATTTTTAAAATTATATATTCATATAAATGTATAATAATTGCAGCAGAATAAAGTGATAGTTACCATTAAACTTAGAGTTAATAATAAGGCAAACCCATTAAAATCAGAACAGTTAAACAGTTAAATGTTTTTATAATCATTATGTAATAATATGTAAATGATAGCTGAACGCAATGAGATAAAAAGGCAGAAATTAAAGATTTACATGCTAGAGATGAGCAGATTAAATTACTTGCATATTCTGTGATTATACATAAAATATGCCAAAAATCAACTAAAACACTATTCGTATTCTTTAAAAATTAGAGAAAATGAGAAACATAATATTAGCACACATTAATAGATAGAAGATAATTTTAAACAGAACAAAGGTCTTGGTGGCACGGTGGTAAAGAATCTGTATGCTAACGCAGGAGATGCAAGAGACCTGGGTTCAATCCCTGGCTCAGAAAGATCCTGTGGAGAAGGAAATGGCAACCCATTCCAGTATTCTTGCCTGAAAAATTCCGTGGGTAGAGGAATCTGGCAGCCTATTGGGTCAGACACGACTGAGTGACGGAGCATGCAAATAAAACAAAGGGGTAATATGTATTGATGGCAGATGCTAATGCTGGAGAAGGCACAATATACCAGCCTTAAAAAGAATACATTTGAATCGGTTCTAATAAGATGAATGAAACTGGAACCGATTATACAGAGTGAAGTAAGCCAGAAAGAGAAACACCAATACAGTATACTAACACATATATATGGAATTTAGAAAGATGGTAATGAGGACCCTGTATGCAGGACAGCAAGAGAGACACAGATGTGTAGAGCGGACTTTTGGACTCTGAGGGAGAGGGTGGGATGATTTGGGAGAATAGCATTGAAATATGTATACTATCATGTAAGAAACGAATCGCCAGTCTATGTTCGATGCAGGATGCAAGATGCTTGGGGCTGGTGTATGGGGATGATCTGGAGGGATGATGTGGGGTGGGAGGTGGGAAGGGAGGGGTTCATGTTTGGGAGTTCATGTACACCCATGATGGATTCATGTCAATGTATGTCAAAACCAATACAGTACTGTAAAGTAAAATAAAGTAAAAATAAAAATTAAAAAAAAAAATCTTATGCAATGCACAATTCTTATGCAGTGCAGTATCTATTTATATATGCCCCAGTTATTAGAAGCACAAAAAGTCTGACTACTCTTAGTCACAGTAGGAGATTTTAATGCTTAATTTTTCTAGATTTGATAAAGTAAGCAAGTACAATATAAATTAGATTTGGAGCAGAAGTCCTTAACAGTGGCAAATGGACATAAAGGAATCCATGATTTTCTTTCAGAGGAATCAGGAGCTCCTTAATTTGTATGTCATATTTTACTTGTATGTCTTATGCATCTCCTCCACGGATCATGGAAAAAGCAAGAGAGTTCCAGAAAAACATCTATTTCTGCTTTATTGACTATGCCAAAGCCTTTGACTGTGTGGATCACAATAAACTGTGGAAAATTCTGAAAGAGATGGGAATACCAGACCACCTAACCTGCCTCTTGAGAAATCTGTATGCAG
>SJYX01017257.1:0-20835 GCA_006410675.1 Oreotragus oreotragus
CGTGCTGCGAATCATGGGGTCGCAAAGAGTCGGACACGACTGAGCGACTGAACTGAACTGAACTGAACCTTCAAGTTTAAAATAATCAAACATGAATATTATGTAACAATAAATAATTTTTCTGTATTGATATACTATATATAATATATTTAAATATAAATATATATTATAAAAATACTGCATGTGCCTGACTCTTTGCAGCCCCATGTACTGTGGTCTGCTAGGCTCCTCTGTTGATGGGATTTTCAAAGCAAAGATACTGGAGTGGTTTGCCATTTCCTTCTCCAGGGGATCTTCCTGACCCAAGGATCAAACCCCGGACTTCTGCACTGCAGGCAGATTCTTTACCTGCTGAGCTACTAGGGAAACTTATAAAAGAAAAGTATAAAGGATGAGATAAACATATTAATAAAAGACTAATATTTTCTTCCCACACTCCAGCCATTCCCTGGACTCTTAAGGGTCTCAAAGTCCGCAGCCTCAGTATAGCTTAGGGTGAAAACTGTTAGGGGAAATAGAAGCAGCCTGGCACAGAATTGATTCCTGTGCTCAGCTAAAAGCCTTGCCCTTGAAAATAAGAGCAAGAACACTTAAAAGTCTTCAGAAAAAATTGGTAATACATTAAGAAATAGATTAAATTTCAAGGAAGAAAAAGCATATTATCAGTTACAGGTATTATCATGTGAGGAGATGACATTTGATCTGTAATCTCAGTAAAATCAAATAGCCAAGACATATACAAAGTAAAAACATATTAAATATGAACCACAAATCATTAGAGAAGGAAAGGATTTTTACCACTTGCATTTGGGACAGATACCAGTAACTGAGGTAGATGCAAGTAACTAAAAAGTTAAATTTGAAAAACCAGAGGAAAAACTGGAAAAATCATGTAACTGAATATCCAGTTTCTTGAGATAAAGAGCTTTCCAAGTGTAGAATTGATAGAAAAATCACTTTGGGTACATAAATATTTTAAGTTTCTGTATTTTAAAACAACATTCAAAAATTGAAAGATGGCCTAATACTTGCATCCAAAATGTTTATTTTCCAAAGACCTCATGTGATATACTTTTAATAAAAGAAATACAGCAAAAATGCTAGAAGAAAAGACCTGAACAGCTCACTAAGAGGATGTGTTGGGGAGTTCTGTCACAGTTATAACAAAAGAAGAGCTGGCTAAAATAGACATGAAGCTTGAACAACTCAAGAAATGACTGGTTTAAAAAGGGATGGTGATCAGCCATGCTTTTAAAAGACATGGCATGGGGAGAGGTGATTCAAACCTAGTTCTCAAACGACCTGGGCATGTTATTAAAAATGACTGGTGAAAAGAAAGAAAGGAGATTTTGTCACATTATGATCAAAGCAATAAATATAATAAATGGGTTTTTATTTTTGCTTCCAAATTAGATTTTTTTTGTCAGATTAACATCCAGTGCTGGATATTGTACAGTAAAAATGAAAGTATCATGCGTTTTACATTGTGAGTCAGTGTAAATCAGTACAGGTCTTTAAGAAACTCCATTTTTGTTTCTCATTGATAACTGGATGAATCAAACCCCTACATTTGATACAGAAATAAATACATTAATAAATTTCAAGCTCTGTGAGATAACCCTAAAAACCTAAGCCTTTAAAAGTTCCTTCAGACACAGATATTGAATTTAAACACACGCAGAATGCACGATTGTATTATTTGTATATTAACACGTCTTTAAAGAAGCTGTGAATTGGAAATCGTAAGAGTAACTTCACTTTCACTTTTCACTTTCATGCAATGGAGAAGGAAATGGCAACCCACTCCAGTGTTCTTGCCTGGAGAATTCCAGGGACGGGGGAGCCTGGTGGGCTGCTGTCTGTGGGGTCACACAGAGTCAGACACGACTGAAGTGACTTAGCAGCAGCAGCAGCAGTAAGAGTAACTAACAGCTTGCCAGGTTCTGAAGCTGTCGTAAATAAAGCCAGGATAGATAGTAGACTAACAAGTAACAAAGCAAGATAGACAATACACGGAGTTGGGGCCTTTGGTCCCATGAAAATTTAATATATGATAATGAATGACAAAAGTGGCATTTAAAGCCATCAGGCAGAATGAACTGTTCTTTCATTCTTGTATTTTATCTATTCAGAAAATGTTTATCGAAGGCCAAGGACTGTCGCAGATGCCAGGGATCCATCAGCAAACCAAGTAGACTACAGTTGCCATTATCATGGAATTTAAGTTGGAGTTGCAGAATCTGAGAAGAAATAGGTTGAATGATTCCCTGCTGAGGAGAAAAGACTAGAGCAGGAAAGGCAATGGTGTTCACAAGATTCCGCTTGGGGGTATGAGGGACAGGATAGCCCTCTTTCCTACTGTATAAAGAACTGCCACAAGGCAGTTTGTTAAAAAGCAAGCAACCAAACAGAAAATTTGATGAAATTTTTGTTTTGATAGCTATTCTGCATTCATAAAAGAGGATATAGAGGTCTTCAGTACATCTCTAAGACCTTTTGAGTAGTGAAAATGCAAAATCAAAAGTGAAATAACACAGTCCTGAGATTGATAGGAAGTTTAATACCAGTTTTTAATTTAATGTCAGCTTTTTGTGAGTTTGGGAGAAGTGACTGCTTGCATATGGTGGTGTAGCTATAACTGCAAGTGGTAATTTGTTTTGAAGGACAGTTGAAGAGTAGCTCTTCAGGTGGGAAAGGTACACATACTCCAGGCCAGCAGTTCTCCTTGGTGTCTCCCACCGGGAGTTCATGCGTGTGCACTCAAGAAGGGCTGGTAGTGCAGCATGGCTTGTAGTGATGAAAATCTGAGAACTGCCTCGCTATGCTTTAGTTCAAATGGCGTGTCCATTCTGTGGAGCCCTGTAGGGCTACGCAAATCTTCAGAGCATATTGTTGAAACTAAGAGGAAAATTACAGGCAATATGTGTACACACCAGTGGTAATAATTGCCACCAAACTAAACAGCTCTCATCACTCAGAAAGCTGTTTAGGGTTGTGGTTTCAGAGAAGTTTTTAGCTTCAGCCTTATCTGTAATATTTTTATTATTTTTTTCAAGAGATGGTATTATTGTAGCCATATGTTCCAGGAAACAAACTCACTCAGAAGGACAACGCAGATAGTGGAGTGCAGTTTATTACACTGGTGGGCCCAAGGCAGAGTCTCCTTTTAGCAAAGACCCCAACCAGTTTTTGTGAAAACCTTATAAACCCTAAGTGTACGTGCTCAAACCCACCTCCCCAAATTCTCTGAAACTAGTCTAATCAAAGGAAAAGAAGGATACAATCAAACTTAACCCGTGAGTGATTCGTATGCCTTAAACCCATGATTCATATGTCTTAAGCCTAGGTAGTTAACAGTGGACAATTATCAATAGACCTATGGTCATACCTCAATAAGCAGAATAAAATTTATGATTCTATTCAATTACACAGATAATTAGGGTATTCTTTTAGGTGATGGAGACTCTAGGTACGAGCCCTGGGGCTCTTCCATGGGGTCTGGTTTTCCAGTTGGTATGTCGTTTCCATAGATACTGGGCATGCAGCTCAAAGTCCACAGTCTGGCCCAAGATGGAGTCCTGCTTTTGAGATAGAGCCTGTTCTGTCTGTTTCCTCCTTCAGTATGTTTATTTTTACGTGTATACATAAAAATGACCAAAACAATTCTCCCCATTAACCTCAGCTCAAGTGGCATTTCCCCTCTCCCAACGCATATTGTGTATTTTATCAGTTATCACGTATCTGGCCCTTGGCAAGTGCTCCTGTACACAAGGTTGTTTTTCTGAATACCCTCATTCACCTACTAAATTTAAATTGCAGGTTCTTTTGACAGCCTCAAACTGGTCCTTTTATTTTAAATATAATGTCAAAAGAGAAGGCCTTCCTTCATAGAATTTGTTATCATCATGAATCTTGTATTCTTTGGATAGTGTTTTTGCATTTTTTATATTTGTGAATAAGATCCACAGTAAATCAAGGTTTTATTTCTAAATTCACTTAAATTTGAAATTATTTATTAGAGACAACATATTTTAAACATTCAGTCCTGGAAATTATTCATATCATTGTATTTTTCTTTATAGGTCGATTGTATGCAATGCAAACTGGAATGAAGATTGATAGTAAAACTCCTGAATGTCGTAAATTTCTATCAAGGCTAATGGATCAGTTAGAAGCTGTAAGTTGAACACTGAACATTTTTCTGATTAATGTTTATAATGCCATTTTATTTCATTTGTGTGTGTTTATTTCTTTTGTGTGTGTAGCCCTAACTGTTGGTGGCAATCAGCAGTGTCATTATAGCTGAGGAAAAATTAGACAATTTTTTTTTACATTTACATTATAGTGCTTAGGGAGTTCTAAGTAAAAGTTGGTTTCAATATCTTTGCCTATACATTATTTCTTGTTCCAGGTTATTATAGACCTTTGAATCATTCTATCATAAGTAACAAATCATTTGTAACCTTCCTTCATTCACTCACATGGATGATTTGATTTAGAAATTCTTAAGTAGCTCTTATAATAATAAAATGGGAGCCCTCCCTGGCAGTCAAGTGGTTAAGACTTTGCTCTTCTACTGCATGAGGGGTGGGTTTGATCCCTGGTGAGGAAACTGAGATCCCACATGCCACAAGGCACATCAAAAAAATAATAAATGGGCTATTTATTTAGTGAAAAAGACAACGAGGCAAATTTCCTATTTTCTCTTCCTCCCACTCTTAGTCCTGTGACAGGATGCTCTTATGGTCCAGGTATTCTCCTCTGCTAACAGAAATGTGGTAGGTGACTAATGAATCATCTTGAACTATGATGTAACATCACAGATTGTGTAGAAGCACCAATCCAGGGGAAAACTGAATGGATTTGACTGGGTATCAATATATCAGGAAGGCAATGCTAAACTATAGTAACCTCACTTAGTAATAGGGGCTCCACCCAGTGCCCCAGTCTCTTTTTTTAACAATGTCAAGGTCTACTCATTACTTCATCTCCTCCCTGGGTTGAGAAGATCCCCTGGGGGAGAGCATGGCAACCCACTCCAGTATTCTTGCCTGGAGAGTCCCTTGGACAGGGGAGCCTGGTGGGCTACAATCCATGGGGTCACAAAGATTCAGACACAACTGAGTGCCTAAGGAGAATTAGAAACCTAAATATTTATTTGACCAGTTGCATTATTTTGTTTAGAGAAGCAAAGCTTAAACATTAAAAATCAAAACACTTATACCAGTCAGTCCAGAACCTTTTATAGATGTTGAAAGTTATTCAGATAAAAGTCTTAGTTGTGTGAAGCAGCCATGGATAAGAGTGTTCTCTCTAACCTTGAATGGGTGTCTGACCTTCTGAGCCAGAACCCTGTCATCTTCTGCTATTATCCACCCAAGGTAGGCCTGGTGGCACCGCTGATGACCACTCAGCTGCCCTTGGAACCTGTCTGGCCTTCTACTTCTAACGCTGCTTCTGTGAATGCAAGAAAGGTTTGAGTACTCTTTTAGAGAGTGAGGTTAGGAGGTGGATGAAAGAATGTGTCTGACAGGTAGCAATACTTTGTAAAATACCATCTCTTACAGACATTAATATAGAATAAACCTCTATTAATTTTACAGCTTAACAATAATAGGTGAAATAACAATAGCTTGTGGATAAGGCAAAACTTAAATGGTTCTTTATAATACCCAAAATGTAAAATCACATTTATAAAGGGACTTACCAGGAATTTTTTATTGTCTACATTAAATAACAAGGAAGTTTATTCCATGGTGAGAACGTATCTGCTTGTATTATAATGTTTATATGTACTTGTTACAGTTCAGGTTTATTATGTTTTTGCTGAGAAATATTTTATGTTAAGGATGAGATTAAATGGCATATTCCCACTAAATTTTTCTAGAAATAAATTGCCTCTCCAGTTAAATTATTTCACAATGTGGGTACAGTAAACTAGTGTTACATGTGGGACTTTTTTTTTCTGTTTTTGTTGGGGGTAAGGATCCCCAGATGTCTTTAAATTCCAATATTCAGTCTCTTCTGTGCCTTAATTATCAGAGTATTTACTTTGCTAATTTCATGAAAGATTCTGTGGCTCTTTCTAAATTTAATTCTTTCCTTTATAATGTTCTTTACAATCGTGTGATATTCAGATCTAATATTCTAGAATATTCAGATCTAACCTTCTAGAATATTACAGTTTCAGTAAAATATAGGAATTTAATTTGTTGTTTTAAAATACTTTTTCTGTGTATAGGGAAGGGATATACTGACTGGAAATTTACATAGGTGTAAATTGTGTTGATTTGAGGTGTATATTTGGCTAAATTTAACAGTGTGCTCTGAGAGACACTTTTTAGGATATAATGATCCTTCTCATTGAATTTTCCTATAATTGATAGGAGATATTGAAATAGGAATAAATTAAAATTTTAAATTATATGGCTAGGAAATAATTTCTTAACTCCATTTTTCTTGTACATTTGAAATATTTGTCTGATGCTTTACATAGATAGTTGGGCAGGTTATCTTTTTTTTTTTGCTCTTTATTATTTTGATATTTTGGCTTCCCAGGTGGCTCAGTGGTAAAGAATTCACCTGCCAATGCAGGAGACACAGGAGATGTAGTTTTGATCCCTCAGTCAGGAAGATCCCCTGGAGCAGGAAATAGCAACATACTCTAGTATTCTTGCCTGGAGAATCCCACAGATAGAGGAGCCTGGTGGGCTGTAGTCCGTAAGATGGCAAAGAGGCGAACACAACTGAGCATGCTTGTACATGTTTTGATATTTAGAACTAAATTATACTTTCAGGTTATCATGAGTAACTTTCTTCAAAGTTTTTTAAACATTGGATTTGATTATTAGGATTTCTTATACTTGGTATACGTTTCTCCTAGTCCAGAATCATAATTTCTATGTCTCATTTCATTTTAGCTTAAGAAACAGTTGGGTGATAATGAAGCTATTACTCAAGAAATAGTTGGTTCTGCACATTTGGAGAATTACGCTTTGAAAATGTTTTTGTATGCAGATAATGAAGATCGTGCTGGGAGATTTCACAAGTAAGTAAAAATCAAATAAAAATGACAAGTTTTATTACTGAACCAGAATTTATCCAGTTTTTTTCTTAATAAGTACCAGGATTCCTGATTAATTATTTAGGTGTTTGTTTTGTTTTGTTTGAATCTTAGAATAAGTCTGGGTTATAAGAGTGATCCTGGCTTTTTAGATAACATGGCTGAAAGACAAGTATCCAGAGCAGATTCATTTTCTCAGTAAATACACTCTAACTAGCCATTCTTTAGCAGTTAAATAAAATCTGAGTTACTATTAGCCAAAACGTCCTGGTTCAGTGATACTGATTTTAAAAATTTCCAACCCCACCGATTCAAATGATCTGTCATTATAGTAAAACCTAAATACAAAGAAATACACATAGCATAATATCGATTCAGATAATATTGTCACATTTTCTAAAGAGAAAAGCATACTGTGAAAACCTTATAGTACCATATTCACCTGTAATATGTGTTGTCACTTCCTTCTAATACAGATTACAGAAGGAGCTCCATTGTGTTCCTAAAATCTGATTTTATTGAAAACATGAACTTCAGAGTGCTTTTTAAAACATTGGAAGTTTTTTTCTTGTAGCTACAAGACTAATTCTGCATCTTACATTTTTCATTTAAATTAGACGAACTCTCTTTTCTCTTCCAGAAACATGATCAAGTCCTTCTATACTGCAAGTCTTTTAATAGATGTCATAACAGTGTTTGGAGAACTCACTGATGAAGTGAGTGTATATTCTTTATTGCCTTATTAGCTAGAGATCAGTATTGGTTGCTTTTTATTAGTTTTGTTACTGCATTGTTTATTTAGAGCACTTGTCATTCAGAAATGTAGTAAAAGCAAAACGTGTAATTTTAAATTATCTACTAGCTACATCTTAAAAAGTTAACAAAAGGCGAAATTGTTTTTTTAACAATAAATGTCCTTTTTTTGTAGTAGGTTCTTTAAATTCAGCATGTATTTAGCACTTTAGTGAGTGCATGGCTACTATATTGGTCTCTGAACCCCAGGTTCATAGTTTTATTTTATTGAGTTTTTAAATATTACCAATCCTTGATGCTGTTAAATTTATTTATTGTTATTTGGTAAACATTACTAGAGAGAGAAACTTTTTAAGATTCTTTTTTTTTTCCTATTTTATTTCTTGCCGGAAATACTATTGTTAGAGATTTGTTTCTATTGTAAAATGCATATACAGCTTGATATTTTATGAGGTGCTTCCTATCCATTTTATCAGTTTGTTACTCAAAACCACTCTGAAATAAGTTGAGCACATATTCATTTTATGTATGAGCAAACTGAGGCTAAGTGATGAACTTATTACCATTAGTTCAGTTGTTTTTACTGTAGTGGGCTTTACCATTCACGTGGAAAAATTGTTTTCTGAGAGGAGAGAGATTAATTTAGAAAGAGAAAGAAGAAAAGGGAGTTACAAATGAGACTGATAGATGAATGTCTTATTAGTGATTTGAAATCTCTGGAGAGATTGCTTTTTATTAAAAAATGATTGTTTTCAAAATGGTTAGCTATTCAGAGTAAAATTCCAAACAAAACAGTCTATGAGATAATTTACATTTTCATAAAACAATATATCAAAACTGTAAAATATTCTTTGTTTATATGTAAAATGAAGTGAAACTGTAGGGTTGATGATCATAAGCTAAGTTTTTGAGTTAGCAGAAATGTGCAGTAGAGTTCAAAACTGCTAAATGAGGGCCACCTTTTACTGAGTGTGACCGTTTCTTTTATTTCAAAGCATCCCTGACCCTTGCCCACAGAGCATTCCTCCATCAGTTCGATGACTGGAAACCACCAGCAGATATTTCCAAACACCCTCTAGGATATGGGGCAGTGCCCATCGAGGACCACTTCTGTCAGATTTTCTTGAAATAGAGAAGTACTGAATATAAGAGAAAACTGAGACTTGGAGTGTGAAAATCAGAGATGCTTCTCACTTACTTATATTTTAAGGGTTCTATAAATCTACTGTTTGGCTCCATTTCTGCTCCCATCTCCTGTTACTATTTATCTAGATTTTTTTTTCTGTCTACCCCCTGGACTGTAGACCACCACGCTCCTCTGTCCATGGGATTTTTTTGGAGAGTACCAGGTGGGAGAAGGAGAAAAAGAGACCTGATTAGAAAAGTAAGTCATAAGCCAGATTAGACAGATGATAAAAAGACTGGCATCTTCAGTAAGGGGACTTTTTTGAATAAAGAGCTATACTTTGAGCAAAAGAACTAGGTAATGATTACTGTGGAACTTCATACAAAGTGGGTTGTCTTTGACCTGAGGAATAATAATATGTTTAAACTTAGATTTAAAATTTTAAGTGCAGGTATACCAACCAAAAATAAATTGCCACAAGACTCTTGGAAGTCAAAAGACAAATGTGCAAAAGAGAGGTGAAAATTCGAGTTAGAAGAGTAGACAAACTCTCAGGTTAAGAAGATAGTTTTAAAAGAGAATATGGTTAGATAAACATCCTGAGAAACACCTGCATGCAAAAGGCTAGAGGAAGAAGTGAATAAAGAAACACAATTAGAGAGGAGGATGGAAATGTCAGATGTCAGAAGAGAACGTCATAATGAGGCAAAGTAGCAGATGGGTTTGCCATATCCTTCTGAGTGTCTCTTCCTTCTGAGAGGCATCTCCTACTTCTTACTTGGAGGAACTGCTTTTGCTCACATATCTCAGAAGCATGCACACAGTTCCATGAAGTTGTAACTGCCAACAGTGGGGAACCCAGACAATAGGTAAAGTGACAGATATAGGAAAGAGAACAAAATGTTCACAAATCTTAAGTGAGTAATGGAGATTTTGTTTTGTTTTTGTTTTAATTAATAGACATATAAATATCTCTATTTAGCATGTAATTCATCTGTATTTCAAAAGAAAAAAGAATCTAAGTTTACATTTGGGTACTAGAGCCAGACATCCTGGAATGCAAGGTCAAGTGGGCCTTAGAAAGCTCACTACAAACAAACTAGTGAAGGTGATGGAATTACAGTTGAGCTCTTTCAAATCCTAAAAGATGATGCTGTGAAAGTGCTGCACTCAATATGCCCAGCAAATTTGGAAAACTCAGCAGTGGCCAAAGGACTGGAAAAGCTCAGTTTTCATTCCAATCCCAAAGAAAAGCAATGCTAGAGAATGCTCAAACTACCACACAATTGCACTCATTTCACACGCTAGCAAGGTAATGCTCAAAATTCTCCATGCCAGGCTTGAAAAGTATATGAACCATGAACTTCCAGATGTTCAGACTGGATTTAGAAAAGGCAGAGGACGAGAGATCAAATTGCCAACATCCATTGGATCATCGAAAAAGCAAGGGAGTTCCAGAAAAACATCTACTTCTGCTTTATTGACTATGCCAAAGCCTTTGACTATGTGAATCACAACAAACTGTGGAAAATTTTTTAAGAGAAGGGAATACCAGACCACCTTACCTGCCTCCTGAGAAATCTGTATGAAGGTCAAGAAGCAACAGTTAGAACCGGACATTTAACAACGAACTGGTTCCAAATCAGGAAAAAGTACATCAAGGCTGTATGTTGTCACCCTGCTTATTTAACTTATGTGCAGAGTATATCATGAGAAACGCTGGGCTTGATGAAGCATAAGCTGGAATCAAGATTGCTGGGAGAAATATCAATAACCTCAGATANCCGGACATTTAACAACGAACTGGTTCCAAATCAGGAAAAAGTACATCAAGGCTGTATGTTGTCACCCTGCTTATTTAACTTATGTGCAGAGTATATCATGAGAAACGCTGGGCTTGATGAAGCATAAGCTGGAATCAAGATTGCTGGGAGAAATATCAATAACCTCAGATACACAGATGACACAACCCTAATGGCAGAAAGTGAAGAAAAACTAAAGAGCCTCTTGATGAAAGTAAAAGAGGAGAGTGAAAAAGTTGGCTACTTTCATCCATTGGAGAAGGAAATGGCAACACACTCCAGTGTTCTTGCCTGGAGAATCCCAGGGACGGAGAGCCTGGTGGGCTGCCCTCTATGGGGTCGCACAGAGCTGGACACGACTGAAGCGACTTAGCAGCAGCAGCAGTAGTAGCTAAAGCCAGGACTACCTAATAGGACAAATGATAGGACTTCAAGAGGAGTTGGGGGAAGATTTGTTTAGATACTGAGGATACTAAAGAATGTATGTAGTATAAGCGTGAAAGCAACATTTTCCCAAAGTGTTTATACTATTTTCTTTCCCTATCTCATCACCTAACCTGCTACATAATTTCTTTGCCTTGCATATGCACTAAAGTAGGAAATCAACATCTGTTTTGGTGGTTAAAGGATCAAGAAATCAGGAGTGGTCTGAAGTAGTATGGAGAAAATTAGGCATTGTAGGGACGGCGTGGAAAGAAAGTCCCTGAAGTTATTTTATTGGGCTGAGATTTATTCTTTGGGTCTTCATGTAACTCCTGCATTTTAAATTAGAAAAGGAACGTACACACAACGTGTCAGTATAAGTAGGTAGTTTTCACTGCCTTACATATGTTTGTTACAGCATGCAAAATTTGTATATCCAGTGGAAGTTGTATATATCAAAAATTATAATTTCTTTGGCATACAGTACTGACATTTCTCATATCCACTATTACACAGCGATCTTAGCCTTGCATGACTAGTGAGTGGGGTTTTGGCCATGGTTGAAGATTGACTAAATAAAGGCAACTGACAAGGAAAGTAAAATACTGGCGAGATTGTCCATGCGTCACTAACATAATCCCCCAGCCAACCAGTTTGATCACCCTAGTTTCAAATTCTACTTTCTCTTACTTTTAATGTTGTTTTGTTCCGTCATTTTCCATTTCTAGAAATGGCACCTCCATCATTATCACTGAGGTAATAGCTTTTTCAAAACAATTATTTAAAGTGTTAAACAATTTTAAACAGTGCTCCACTTTAGCAGCTGCTACCAAAACAGATAAATAAGGTGATCATTGGCATTTACTCTCTGTTGTAGGTTCTCACTGTTGTCTGAGGAAATCTAAGGCTTGTATTTATTAACTGATGATTTAAGCACTCAATGCCCAAATCAAGATGCAAACTATTGGAACATTTCTTATTTCAGAATACCTATTAATCCCATGAGATGTTTTAAAAACTGGATATGTAACTGGTTACTTACAACAGTTGTAACTCATTCCCTTCTTTCAACTTTCACTTCAGTTCATTTTGTACTTTAAAAACACTAGCAGAGACAAAGACAGGAAACAGAAAGATGGGGAAAGAATGAGTTTAAGGATTTCAGGTAGGCAGATTTTTTTTTTTCTTAATATATACTCCTGTAGGTAGATCTCAGGACTTGCTATATTTTATTTGTTCATTTATAAAGGAAATGTAGTGGTTATTAACTGCATAGTGTCCCATAGTTTTTTGATAAAACTGAAACTCTTCAAAAAGATTTGTTTCTCTTGCTTCTCAAAGAATGCTAGTTGAGAAACATTAAAGCCTACAATAACAAAAAATAGGGAAGGGAAAGTCATGATTATCTTATAATTTTTATTTGTATATTTTAAAATAATCTTTTAATTTTGTCATCTTTATAATCAAGATAATGATTTGCTGCTGCTGCTAAGTCACTTCAGTCGTGTCCGACTCTGTGTGACCCCATAGATGGCAGCCCACCAGGCTCCCCCATCCCTGGGATTCTCTAGGCAAGAACACTGGAGTGGGTTGCCATTTCCTTCTCCAGTGCAGGAAAGTGAAAAGTGAAAGGGAAGTCGCTCAGTCGTGTCCAACTCTTCGCGACCCCATGGACTACAGCCCTCCAGGCTCCCCTGTCCCTGGGATTTTCCAGGCAAGAGCACTGGAGTGGGTTGCCATTTCCCTTTCCAATGCAGGAAAGTGAAAAGTGAAAGGGAAGTCGCTCAGTCGTGTCTGACTCTTAGCGACCCCATGGACTGCAGCCCACCAGGCTCCTCTGTCCATGGGATTTGCCAGGCAAGAGTACTGGAGTGGGGTGCCATTGTCCTCTCCAATGATTTAATTAGCATTAAATTTTAATGCTATCTTTAAACATTTTAATTATATTTTCTAAAGTTTAAAAAATAGTATTTTTTTTTCCTATCAACTCTGAAAATTTTTAAAAGAACAAAAAGGTAGTTGTCAGAGCCAAGCCTTACTGAACTCCCAACCAAGAGGTCATTTTACCTCTCTGGAATTGGTTTTTCCTCTGTAAATAAAATGGGAAGCATGGTTGAGCAGATCTCTGAGGTCCTTTGCAGATATCCAAATCTAAGATTATATGTGCCAAGCATGCAAGAAGAGATGGGAGAGGGCAAATAAAAAACAAAGATGAGAAAGGAAACAAAAAAGGGAAGGAGAGAAGCAAATATTGTTTTTGATTAAAAGCTCTGAAAGGAGGGATAAGAAATTACCCATATAAGTTGTATAAATGAGAATGAAAAATAAAGCCACCAGAAATGATGACAGCAAAGAACTAATCTCTAGTAATAAAAAAGGAGAAGAAACCTGACATGGCATTGTGGGGGTTATCAGTATGGGAGATAATAGGGTGAATATCTGGGGCCATCTGTATGGCATTTGTACATAAAGATGTGAAGTCTTCTAATTAAATTTATAATGCTCTCCTCTATCATTGTTTTAGTGAAGAACCTAAGAGAGACTTTTCCTTTCCTGGTACTGCAAGTCCAGGCTCCTTCTTGGTACTTCTTACCAGTCCCTTTTCACGTTTGTCAGACCATTCTGCTTACCGCCATCTCTGCTTTTGCTGTTGTAAACTGGGGTTTTTTTAGCCTGCTTTGTCTAGGTCTTGCCTTCTCTACAAGTCTTAGCTACATTATTCTAGCCCTTATGTGCATTTTTCCATTCTCTCAAATTTTCCATGATTGAGATTATATGATTGTTAAACTATAAATGCATTAACTTAAGGTTTATATATTGTATTTTGGAATAAATGATACTGCACATCCTCAAAGGAGGGACTTTTTCTCCTCCTACTCTTACATCTTCTTTGGCAGTAACTATAAATTTGCACATTGGTTAAAATCTCAGAGTGCAAACAGTTGCTATTCAGTAGCTGTTTAGCTACAGCTGTTTCAAAAGTTGCTGTAGTTTCGCTTTTCATTTTTCTATCTATAGATGAAGATAAGGTTCAGACTTGTTTACACAGAACTTCTTTCATAATTCTTATAAAATGCAATAGATATAATTTTTCTTGGTCTATTTTCTGACTTTTTTTCCGTTTAATTTCATGTCAATATTCATAGTTGCCCAAAATGTTAAAGTCTACATTTTCTTTAGTCTTTAGCTTTTTAAAAAAAAAAAAAAAGTAAAAAAAGGTTTATGTGTTGCCATTCTGTTTCTGAACTCTCCTATCTGTTTGGTAGACCCAGGTTCAATTACAGGATCGGGAAGATCCGCTGGAAAAGGGAAAGGCTACCCACTCCAGTATTCTGGTCTGGAGAATTCCACGGACTGTATAGTCCATGGGGTCCCAAAGAGNGACAAAGACAGGAAACAGAAAGATGGGGAAAGAATGAGTTTAAGGATTTCAGGTAGGCAGATTTTTTTTTTTCTTAATATATACTCCTGTAGGTAGATCTCAGGACTTGCTATATTTTATTTGTTCATTTATAAAGGAAATGTAGTGGTTATTAACTGCATAGTGTCCCATAGTTTTTTGATAAAACTGAAACTCTTCAAAAAGATTTGTTTCTCTTGCTTCTCAAAGAATGCTAGTTGAGAAACATTAAAGCCTACAATAACAAAAAATAGGGAAGGGAAAGTCATGATTATCTTATAATTTTTATTTGTATATTTTAAAATAATCTTTTAATTTTGTCATCTTTATAATCAAGATAATGATTTGCTGCTGCTGCTAAGTCACTTCAGTCGTGTCCGACTCTGTGTGACCCCATAGATGGCAGCCCACCAGGCTCCCCCATCCCTGGGATTCTCTAGGCAAGAACACTGGAGTGGGTTGCCATTTCCTTCTCCAGTGCAGGAAAGTGAAAAGTGAAAGGGAAGTCGCTCAGTCGTGTCCAACTCTTCGCGACCCCATGGACTACAGCCCTCCAGGCTCCCCTGTCCCTGGGATTTTCCAGGCAAGAGCACTGGAGTGGGTTGCCATTTCCCTTTCCAATGCAGGAAAGTGAAAAGTGAAAGGGAAGTCGCTCAGTCGTGTCTGACTCTTAGCGACCCCATGGACTGCAGCCCACCAGGCTCCTCTGTCCATGGGATTTGCCAGGCAAGAGTACTGGAGTGGGGTGCCATTGTCCTCTCCAATGATTTAATTAGCATTAAATTTTAATGCTATCTTTAAACATTTTAATTATATTTTCTAAAGTTTAAAAAATAGTATTTTTTTTTCCTATCAACTCTGAAAATTTTTAAAAGAACAAAAAGGTAGTTGTCAGAGCCAAGCCTTACTGAACTCCCAACCAAGAGGTCATTTTACCTCTCTGGAATTGGTTTTTCCTCTGTAAATAAAATGGGAAGCATGGTTGAGCAGATCTCTGAGGTCCTTTGCAGATATCCAAATCTAAGATTATATGTGCCAAGCATGCAAGAAGAGATGGGAGAGGGCAAATAAAAAACAAAGATGAGAAAGGAAACAAAAAAGGGAAGGAGAGAAGCAAATATTGTTTTTGATTAAAAGCTCTGAAAGGAGGGATAAGAAATTACCCATATAAGTTGTATAAATGAGAATGAAAAATAAAGCCACCAGAAATGATGACAGCAAAGAACTAATCTCTAGTAATAAAAAAGGAGAAGAAACCTGACATGGCATTGTGGGGGTTATCAGTATGGGAGATAATAGGGTGAATATCTGGGGCCATCTGTATGGCATTTGTACATAAAGATGTGAAGTCTTCTAATTAAATTTATAATGCTCTCCTCTATCATTGTTTTAGTGAAGAACCTAAGAGAGACTTTTCCTTTCCTGGTACTGCAAGTCCAGGCTCCTTCTTGGTACTTCTTACCAGTCCCTTTTCACGTTTGTCAGACCATTCTGCTTACCGCCATCTCTGCTTTTGCTGTTGTAAACTGGGGTTTTTTTAGCCTGCTTTGTCTAGGTCTTGCCTTCTCTACAAGTCTTAGCTACATTATTCTAGCCCTTATGTGCATTTTTCCATTCTCTCAAATTTTCCATGATTGAGATTATATGATTGTTAAACTATAAATGCATTAACTTAAGGTTTATATATTGTATTTTGGAATAAATGATACTGCACATCCTCAAAGGAGGGACTTTTTCTCCTCCTACTCTTACATCTTCTTTGGCAGTAACTATAAATTTGCACATTGGTTAAAATCTCAGAGTGCAAACAGTTGCTATTCAGTAGCTGTTTAGCTACAGCTGTTTCAAAAGTTGCTGTAGTTTCGCTTTTCATTTTTCTATCTATAGATGAAGATAAGGTTCAGACTTGTTTACACAGAACTTCTTTCATAATTCTTATAAAATGCAATAGATATAATTTTTCTTGGTCTATTTTCTGACTTTTTTTCCGTTTAATTTCATGTCAATATTCATAGTTGCCCAAAATGTTAAAGTCTACATTTTCTTTAGTCTTTAGCTTTTTTAAAAAAAAAAAAAAAGTAAAAAAAGGTTTATGTGTTGCCATTCTGTTTCTGAACTCTCCTATCTGTTTGGTAGACCCAGGTTCAATTACAGGATCGGGAAGATCCGCTGGAAAAGGGAAAGGCTACCCACTCCAGTATTCTGGTCTGGAGAATTCCACGGACTGTATAGTCCATGGGGTCCCAAAGAGTCAGACATGACTGAGCAACTTTCGTTTAACTCTTTTAACTGTGCTTTATATAATTCCATCTCAGAATTTGATTAAATTTATAGTCATGTAAACTTTTACCATTCCTATAGCTGTCTTGGAATCAGTGTCCCAGTTTTAGGTATAGAGTCACCAGAGTATATGTTAAATTTTTTACTTTTCTCTTTTGAAGCAAGAAATGTTCAAACCATAAATAGGTTATATTCCTACTGGAACATCTTGTGTTAACTACTTATGGCCAGTGTTGATAGACTTCCTTTTATTGTGTTTTAGGTTTATTTCACTTGTAGCAATGTTTCAGAAGCAGATACCATTTTGCCTTTATCTGTTGAGTTTCTGCTAATTTGAGGGAATCAAATGGTATGTTTTCCTGCCCTCATGGGGTTTGTGTTCCAACTTGGAAAGAGAAGCAGAATAACTGATTGTGATGACATATGGTGTAGTAAGAGCAGAATACAGTAAAGGGATATACTCCTACCGTTTGTCTGGCACTGTACTTAGACACTTTTTTCACTTTCACAACCCTGAATTACAGTTAGAAAACAGACTCAGGAAATATAAGTTCCTTATGCCCAGATGCTATGCCCCAGTGCAGTATTCACAAATGCTGTGTGATAAAGGTCCAGCCAGCCTCTTTTTTTTTTCTCCCCTCTTAATAGCCATTCTGTTGCAGACTGATTGTTTTGTAAAATACAAGTTATGATTATCTAGAAAAATAACACTTTAAGAAGACATACAAAATACAAGCCAGATTTGTTTTGTCTGCTAAATGCTCTCAATTTTTGTACTATCTTGTCACAAAACTGGTAAACAGTTTGCGAGCCAGCTCTGGTCCTCAGACCATATTTTGATTGGCACTAATCTACATTTCCTCTATTGGAGCTCCTAGAGAATCCTGTTTATATTTTAATCTGGAACTCTCCCTACTTAAAAAACAGAGCTGCAACGTAACTGGAATGATCATGTACATGAATGGCTGGCTTCAGAGGAGATGGTCTGTTTAAGGTGTTCATTTGCACTGGAAAATTTGGAATTAAGTAAAATCTTACTGCTAGCCTGGAAAACCATGGTAGATCAGGAGAAATGCATCTCCTTACGAAATCATGAGTTTTTCCTTTTTTTGTTTTTATTGGCTATGTTGGGTCTTCGTTGCTGCATGTAGGCTTTCTCTGCTTGAGGAGAGGTAGGGTTACTCTTCTTTGCCATGCCGGGCTTCTCATGGCAGAGCCTTGTTGTCTTGTCGCATAGCATGGGTTCTAGGCGCCTGGGCTCAGTAGTTGTGGTACATGGTCTTAGTTGACCTGTGGCATATAGATCTTCATATGACAGATCTTTGTGGCATATGACAGACCTTATTTTTTTGAGCTCCAAAATCACTGCAGATGGTGACTGCAGCCATGAAATTAAAAGACACTTACTCCTTAGAAGAAAAGTTACGACCAACCTAGACAGAATATTAAAAAGCAGAGACATTTCTTTGCCAACAAAGGTCTGTCTAGTCAAAGCTATGGTTCTTCCGGTAGTCATGTATGGATCTGAGAGTCAGACTCTAAAGAAAGCTGAGTGCTTTCTCTAAAGAACTGATGCTTTTGAACTGTGGTGTTGGAGAAGACTCTTGAGAGTCCCTTCAACTACAAGGAGATCCAACCAGTCCATCCTAAAGGAGATCAGTCCTGGGTGTTCATTGGAAGGACTGATGCTAAAGCTGAAGCTCCAATACTTTGGCTACCTAATGCGAAGAACTGACTCATTTGAAAAAAACCCTGATTCTGGGAAAGATTGAAGGCAGGAAGAGAACAGGACCACAGGGGATGAGGTGGTTGGATGGCATAACCGACTCAGTGGACATGAGTTTGAGTAAACTCCTGGAGTTGGTTATGGACAGAGAGGGCTGGCGTGCTGCAGTCGATGGAGTCACAAAGAGTTGGACATGACTGAGCAACTGAACTGACACTGAACTAATATGGATCTTCCCAGGCCAAGGTTCAAACCTGTGTCCCCTGCATTAGCAGGCAAATTCTTAATCACTGAACCACCAGGGAAGTCCCCAAATCATGTGTTTTGTACATATACCATATCTTAAATTTTCATGCTGTCACTGTATACTGAAAGTCTCATTCTTAGTAATTATAATAATAAATAGATCTATGAGGGTAGTATTGTCTCTCTTGCTAGAGTAGGAATCTCTCTTTTATTCACCTCTGCATAATAAATGCCAAGAACAGTGGCAGATACAAGCCACTGTTCAATTAACTGTAAGTGAATGGAGTAGTTTTGCATGCGGTGTTAGTATAATGTAATTAAGAGTACTGCAGGCATTGACCTCAAAATTCCATATGCCACTTTGTAACTGTGTGACTTTGGGTAATTTATTTGAGTTAGGTGTACCTGTTCCCACATCTGTATGATGAAGTATAAAGCCTGCTTCATGAAGGTGTCCTGGATTTTAAATGAGAAAATTCATGTAAAGCCTTTAACAAAGTACCTAGCATATAGTAAATGCTCAACAAATATTAGTTTTTGCTTTTCTTAGTTGGTGGATAATCTTCTAGTGTCCTGTATTTAGAAAGGATATCCTTATCTACTCAGTCTTATATATTAATGTATATTTATTCAGAAATAAGCATTATATATTATTACTTTATATTTGAATGTCCAACATATACAGTTGGAATTCCAAAACAGACTAGAAAGAAAGTGTTGAAGAAGTAATGGCCATAGACTTTCTAAACTGGGTGAAAAAATACTTATGGATCCAAGAAGCTCAGTGACTCTCTACTGAAATAAACACAGAGAAACCATACCCAGAGCATCATGGTCCAGCCTGTAAAGATCAGTGATGGAATTTGAAAGAAATCTTGAAGGAGCAGTCTTGGGAAATAACGCATTACACGCAAAGTAACAGTGCTTTGAAAGATGGTTGATTTCTCTTTTTCTTTTAAACATTCTGGCAAGAAGATAATGAAATTGGCATATTTAAAGTACTAAACATACTTTGGCCACCTGATGCAAAGAACTAACTCAATGGAAAAGACCTTGATGCTGGGAAAGATTGAAGGCAGGAGGAGAAGGGGACAGCAGAGGATGAGATGATTGGATGGCATCACTGACTCAATGGACATGAGTTTGAGTAAGCTCTGGGAGTTGGTGATGGACAGGGAAGCCTGGCGTGCTGCAGTCCATGGGGTCACAAAGAGTCGGACATGACTGAGCGACTGAACTGAAAGTACTGAAAGAAAAAACAAATGAGCAAAAAACCCTGACAACTCAGAATTCTGTGTAGAGCAAAGCAAATAATGAAGGTAATACTCCAAATAGGAAAAGGAGTACGTCAAGGCTGTATATTGTCACCCTGCTTATTTAAATTATATGCAGAGTACATCATGAGAAACGCTGGGCTGGAAGAAGCACAAGCTGGAAATCAAGACTGCCAGGAGAAATATCAATAACCTCAGATATGCAGATGACACCACCATTATGGCAGAAAGTGAAGAGGAACTAAAAAGCCTCTTGATGAGAGTAAAAAAGTTGGCTTGAAGCTCAACATTCAGAAAACGAAGATCATGGCATCTGGTCCCATCACTTCATGGGAAATAGATGGGAAAACAGTAGAAACAATGTCTAACTTTATTTTTTCGGCTCCAAAATCACTGCAAATGGTGATTGCAGTCATGAAATTAAAAGACGCTTACTCCTTGGAAGGAAAGTTATGACCAACCTAGATAGCATATTCAAAAGCAGAGACATTACTTTGCCAACAAAGGTCTGTCTAATCAAAGCTGTGGTTTTTTCAGTGGTCATGTATCGATGTGAGAGTTGGACTGTGAAGAAAGCTGAGCACTGAAGAATTGATGCTCTTGAACTGTGGTGTTGGAGAAGACTCTTGAGAGTCTTTTCAACTGCAAGGAGATCCAACCAGTCCATCCTAAAGGAGATCAGTCCTGGGTGTTCATTGGAAGGACTGATGCTGAAGCTGAAACTCCAATACTTTGGCCACCT
>SJYX01017257.1:20980-44861 GCA_006410675.1 Oreotragus oreotragus
CTGGAAAAGACCCTGTTGCTGGGAGGGATTGGGGGCAGGAGGAGAAGGGGATGACAGAGGATGAGATGGCTGGATGGCATCACCGACTCGATGGACATGAGTTTGAGTAAACTCAGGGAGTTGGTGATGGAGAGGGAGGCCTGGCGTGCTGCGATTCATGGGGTCACAAAGAGTCGGACACAACTGAGCGACTGAACTGAACTGAATACTTTCAAATAATGAAGGTAAAATAAAAGGCATTTTTAAATAAATTAATTCATGACTAGATGTTCTGCAATAAAGAACTAAAGAACAGCAGAAAGGAAGCTTTTCAGTATGAAAGAAAATGATTCTAGGTGACAACTTGAATTTATAGGAAGGAATAAAGTATAATGATATGGTGTATAATATTGATACATTTAAAACTATATATTTTTTGTTCATTTCTTTAAATAAATATATGCCTGTTTAAGTAAAAATGATCGTAACTATACGTATATGTATTTGGTAAACCCAAAAGAGAGCAGCAAAAAGAAATAGAGAGAAACAGGAATAGATAGGACTAATATAAAACAAATGGCAAATTTTAAGCCTACATACAGCTGTATGAGTATATACTATAAATGTAAATAAAATAACACTCCAAATTAAAAGTAGAGATTTATAAAAGAGCAAGCCTTAACTTTATACTATTTATAAGAGACATCCTTATTTTGAAAATGAAATGATAAATAATCAGTGTAAATATACTAAGTTAGAAAGATTGGAAGTGGTCATATTATGTTAGATAAGGAGGTAAATGTTAAGGTGTTTTACCAGAGGTAAAATGGGACATTTCGTTCATCAGTTGTTATAGTTCATTAAGAAGATGCCAGTTATAAATGCCTGTGTATCTAGTAAGACTTTAAAACTTTATGGGGAAAAAAAAAGTGATAGAAATAAAGAAAATATATAAAAAATCCTAATTATAGTTGGAGATTTTAACATGCTCCTCTCAGTCATTTGTGGATAAATAGTTTAAAAACAGATTAACTAAAATGAATAAAGACTGGCCACATCTCAAATATTGACTAGAATGTGCAAACAAGAGCTTTCATACATTGCTTGGTGAAAATGTTAGATGTAATAACCACTTTGGGAAAAGATTTGGCTGATTTTTATAAAGTTAAACATTCACCTACCTTTTATCCAGCCATTCCTCGATGTTTATCCAAGAGAAATGAAAAACATGTCCAGAAAAGACTTGTTCAAGAGTGCTCATAGGAACTTTATTCATAATAGCCCAAAGCTGGAGACAAACCAAACGTCCACCAACAGAGGAACTGATAAATAAATTGTGCTGTTATTAAGGTATAAAAAGGTGCTACTGATATACCCTAAAACATGCTTCAGTTTTGTAGACGTTATGCTGAGCAAAAAAAAAAAAAAAAAACAGAATACAAACTATATGATTCCCTTCATATAAAGTATAACAATATATAATTTTATTCTAGTGAAGAAAATTAGTATTTTGGTGTGTGGCAAGGGAAAGTTGAAAGTTGATATGGAAAGGGATNAAGAAAAAAAAAAAAAAAAAAAAAAAACAGAATACAAACTATATGATTCCCTTCATATAAAGTATAACAATATATAATTTTATTCTAGTGAAGAAAATTAGTATTTTGGTGTGTGGCAAGGGAAAGTTGAAAGTTGATATGGAAAGGGATATAAAAGAACTTTCTAGAAAAGTAGAAATGTTGTATTTTGATAAGAATACATTTTACACTTATGAATCTTCTGTCAAAACTCAGCAAACTATATACACTTAAGATTTGTACATAGCAAAGTGTATATATCAATTTTACTATACCAAAAAAATGCTGAATATTGAACTATTACTAGTAGGTTTGGTTTTTCTTGATGGTATTTGGTTGGCAATTCTAAAACTGCTTACTCTGTATTCAAGAATTGTGCAATTGAGTAAATATATTGAGGGAGCCAGGTTTCTTACTTCTGGGAAAGGAAGGTACATTGGGGGATGGGAGAAGACTAGATTGTTATAGTGTTGGGTTCGAATTGGCGATGTCCATATTAACTCATGCTTTTAAATATATTATACAAATAAGGCAAACTAGATGTATGTATATAAATAGGTATATATAAATATGTGTGTAGACAATAAATGCATGTATTTATGTACATACAATGTATATACATAGATTTGTGTACACATGCACAAAAAACATAATACCCATATCTCTGTACTGAAAGGACCTAGAATCAATGATGCATCAATAATAGTGAATACCTGTAGTCCCTGAGTTTGGGTTCTAAATACCCTTCAGGTCTCACAGGACTGAATCTTGGGCTGGGTCAGGAAAAGTCCTAGATGAAGCTAGGTCTTCTTATTCTGCCAGAAAATAAAGAAGTGGTTCACATAATCACAAGCACATATCAGAAAGATCCAGAAGCCAACTTGAAAGTGTTCCTACTGTCTGTATCAGGGACAATTTGACTATCAAAATATGGCATTAATAGGTAACCCATTGAAAAGTAAGAATTCATGGCTCCCTACCGAAGCATACAATGAAATAAATAATGGAAGGATAGAGAAAGCTTCTTACAGTAGAGTTCTGACTAATAAGTAAAGAAGTAGAGAAATAACAATAAAGTTAGAAATCATTCATGGGGCTTAAAACTAGTGGGTAGAAAATTTGGTGAAGAGCGGGATGTTTATGTTAGTATCTAAATATCTCCCCTCAAATTATTTATTAAGTTTTAAAGGAAAAATATTAAGCTAGTAATGAAGAAACCTGTCTGATACCACCTTAACCAAATCGTCAAACCTAATACAACCAGTAATGGGACCATCTAACACTGTGTGCCTGCTAATGAGCTGAAATAAGACAAACATCTCACAACCTGAACCTAATCATAAGGAAACATCAGACAAATCCAAACTGAAATATCAATGTCCAGAAACACTAATAATAAAGGCTGTCTGGATTAAAGGCTGAAAAGACCTGACAACTAAATAATGTTTGCTTTTTAAGTTATTATAAATAGACCCAAGGGAGGAACTACCAAGGACATCATTGGGCCATTTATAAAATTTATTGGGACTGTGTATCAAATAGTACTCTTGTGTAAGTGTTAAATTTCCTGGTTTTAATAACCATTGTCTATGAGATTGTCCTTCATCTTGGAAAATGCTTAATGAAAGGGTAAGAGGACAGAGTGACTTAAATTAGTACTGAAAAACATTTTGCGTACTAAGAAGTCAGGCATATGTAAGTAGATTGGTAAAATGTAAACAATTGTGTCCCAGCTTAATGAAATTATATAAAATAAATTACTTCCAAAAACATATAGAGAGGGTTTTTTTTCCCCCAAAAAAAGATAATATTAGCTTCATTTCTTGCCTTGGTGGACTAGGTTTTATATGGTTAATGCTCGTACCTTCTTTGGATGAAAGTAAAAAGTGAAAGTTATATCAGATTACTTGCGACCCCATGGACTATACAGTCCTTGAAAGTCTCCAGGGCAGAAAGAATACTGGTGTGAGTAGCCTTTCCCTTCCCCAAAGGATCTTCCCAACCCAGGAATCGAACCCAGGTCTCCCTCATTGCAGGCAGATTCCTCTGTCCCTGGGGATTCTTCAGGCAAGAATACTGGAGTGAGTTGCCATGCCCTCCTCCAGGGGAACTTCCCAACCCAGGGATTGAACCCAGCTCTCCCTCATTGCTGGCAGATTCTTTATCAGCTGAGCCACCAGGGAAGCCCAAGAATACTGGAGTGAGTAGCATATCCCTTCTCCAGGGGATATTCTTGACCCAGGAATTGAACCGGGATCTCCTGTGTTGCAGGTGGATTCTTCACCAGCAGGAAAGCCGACTTTGGATATCTTTTGGCTAATTGGAGTGTATATTTCACATATCATTAAAATAGAGTAAATTTAAATGTGTATTTTAGTTAAGATTTTTTGCTACAGTTTTACTCTCGTTTTTGTTTTGTTTTTTGTAAAATTCTAGTTGCTTTGAAAAATATAAAGGCATAAAATTTTGAATAAATTGACATGAAATATGTGTAATTTGTGATTATAAACTTCAATATTTGAATCATTGTGATAGTAAATTTGTTGAATATGTACTTTTAAAGTGATTCTCATTATGCGATGTCCAATGTTAATGGGAGTTACATATAGCCCTTATTTTTTGTGTATAATATACTTGGGAGATCATGGCATCCGGTCCCATCACTTCATGGCAAATAGATGGGGAAACTGGAAAACAGTGGCTGACTTTATTTTTAGGGGCTCCAAAATCACTGCACATGGTGACTGTAGCCATGAAATTAAAAGACGCTTACTCCTTGGAAGGAAAGTTATGACCGATCTAGACAGCATAGACATTACTTTGCCAACAAACTTCTGTCTAGTCAAGGCTATGGTTTTTCCAGTGGTCATGTATGGATGTGAGAACTGGCCTATAAAGTAAGCTGAACGCCAAAGAATTGAGGTTTTTGAACTGTAGTGTTGGAGAAGACCCTTGAGAGTCCCTTGGACTGCAAGGAGATCCAACCAGACCATCCTAAAGGAGATCAGTCCTGGGTGTTCATTGGAAGGACTGATGTTGAAGCTGAAACTCCAATACTTTGGCCACCTCATGCCAAAGTTTGGCCACCTGACTCATTTGAAAAAACCCTAATGCTAGGAAAGATTGAAGGCAGGAGGAGAAGGGGATGACAGAGAATGAGATGGTTGGATGGCATCACCAACTCAATGGACATGAGTTTGGGTAAACTCTGGGAGCTGGTTATGGACAGGGAGGCCTGGCATGCTGCAGTCCATGGGGTCGCAAAGAGTCGGACATGACTGAGCAACTGAACTGACTGATACTTGGGAGAATTGTGGGCCTAAGGGTACAAATGTATTGTCTGTGATGTCACCAAGTTAGAGATTTTTACTTTCTTTCATGTCGCTAACTACTTTGAAATGTTATGAAAACTGTGACTTATCTTCCATCCATACATGTATTGCTTTTTTTGCATATAACTTAGGGAGTTTCAGGGATACCCTTCACCCTTCACCCTATCCCCTGACTCTTCCTTGGAAGGCCAAGTCAAACTGTGCACTCAAGTTTAATGTTCACATGTATTCATTAGCAAAATGCCATTTTAGGACAAATAGCTTCAGAATCATTTGTGGTACTTGATTTTTAAAAAAACATGTATTCCAGAATCTGCTCTCCATTCATTCATTCACCAAATATTTGTTAATCTCTACTATATTCCAGTCACTAGTAATAACATTCTAGGCACTAGTAATACAGCAGTGGATTAAATCCCTGACATCATAGGAATCACATTTCTCTGGTAAGGATAGACATTAAGCAAATAAATAAAATATATAGTGTGTCAGATGATAAATATCATGGGAGGTCTCTCATGGTGGGGATGGGAAGTTCAATTTAAATAAGGTATTTGGGAAAGGTCTGACTAAGAAGACAACATGGGAAAGAAGCCCTGAAGAAGATAATGAGGTGAATCATACAGATGTTCCAGGAAGAGACAAGAAAAAGTGCCAAGATTTGTGAACAACAGAATTACCTATTAAAGTTCAAGATATAACAAGAAAGACAATGTAGCTGAATCGAGAGTGAGAGGAATGGAGGGAGGTTGGGGTGAGGGGTGGCAGGGAATTCAAACATAATTGAATTCGACCGCTATGTTTAAAGTATTGTTACATTATAATGGACAAATGTGAAAATAGGGAGACCTATCAGTATATTATTAATAAAGTGAGGGCAATGGTGGCTCAGACCAGAATTTGCAATAGAAAACATTATGAATAGTGGTTAGACTCAAGATATATTTTGAATGTAGAGCTGACAGAATTTAAAAGATTCATTGGTAGAATATGAGAAATCAGGGACTTAAAAATAACTTCAAAGTTTTGGGCCTAAACAATAACAAGGCATTTATTGACTTGTGGAGGAACAAATTTGGTAGAGGAAGATCTAAAATCAGATTTGAACTTTGGGTATTTTGAGCTATCAGATATACAAATGAAGTGCTGAGCTGAATTATACATCCTAACGTTCAGAAAAGAGGTCTGAGCAGAGGATACGAATTTTAGATTTGTCACATGGTATTTAAAGCCGTTAGACCGGAAGAGATAGTCAAGGTCAAAGTTTTGAAAATTTGTCCAAGAACTGAATGCTGTGGCACTCCCCACCTGAAGATGAGAAAGAATCAAATCCATATGGACTGAAAAGGAACACCTAGCGAGGCAAAGAAAAGCGAAAGACCTTGATAACCGGGAAACCAAGTATAAAGGAATTGCAAAGAGGTCGGAGTACTCCGCTTTCCATGCTGGTGGGAACAAGTAAGATGACATTTAAGCTTTGAATTTAGCAAGAGAGGAGTAATCCTCAACCTTGACGAAAGCAATTCCAGTGCATACTGGAGATAAAACTTGCATAGGATGGGTTCAAGAGGAACAATTGTAGACAGATAATATGAAGCATTTTCTTTCAAAGTGGCTTTTTGGTTTCCTAATGGAGAATGATTTACATCAGATTTTCTATCGTTTTAGACCATGAGTTTATTTTTTATTATATCCTAATATGATTTTTGTATGCACCAGATTTGAGAACCCCTCTTGTAACATATGATTGGTGTTTGCTACCAATCATTCTTCAGTATAGCAAGTACAAATGATTTAAAAATAAATAATTTTTATTTAACCACTGCTGAGTCCAGTGGCCAAAATTTGCAGATGTCAGCGACTCATCAACCTAGTCACAAAACAGGAACTTAAAGGCCAGAACAAAAGTTTAAAAAAAAAAAATTTTTTTTTTTTTGGTAATTCCTATTTCCCTGAAAGGATGTCTGTAATCAGCCAAAAGGAGTTAAAAGATTTCAAAAATATTGACATTTTGAAATTCTCCTCTTCAAATATTATTTTATATTTAGCATCCTTTATTTTAAAACAATTGAAAAGTGAATAGGCTTTGCATTACAACTGCCAAAATCTGCTCAAACTGTAACCACCAGTTTCTAGAGGCATCTTGGAAATAGTGGGGATTAAAAATTAAACTATTGTATTGATTTATCTGCTTTGGAGGAATTTTTTTACTGTATTTATTAAAATTAGCCCATTTCAGGTGAATATTTTTTAAATCTCATATACTAATGAAGGAACCCAAGATGGTTTAAATANCTTGGAAATAGTGGGGATTAAAAATTAAACTATTGTATTGATTTATCTGCTTTGGAGGAATTTTTTTACTGTATTTATTAAAATTAGCCCATTTCAGGTGAATATTTTTTAAATCTCATATACTAATGAAGGAACCCAAGATGGTTTAAATATCTCTATACTGTTCATACTATGAAAATAGGAATGAAGGAACCTTCTAAAATCATTACAATACAACTTACTTAAGTCTTTAGACAATTTTAAATTATTTCAAGCCAAAGAAAATATGTCTCATGTTTAAAAGATTCCAAAAGAAAGTAACTTAACTTTCCTAGGCAATTTATTCATTTACTTTCAAAATGATTTTCTATATTTACCAAAATATGTCCCATATAAATACACATTAAGTGTCTGACCTTTGACTATTTAAAAGCCCATTTTCCTGTATTTTATGTATTCCTGTCTAAATTGCAAATTGCATTTTGCTAATTGTAGCTAACCAGAGCACCTTGAAATGGGATAGCTGAGTTGACTGGTAGTGTGGTCTTAGGTAAGTCATTTTACTTTTGTAATGCCACTTCCTCATTTCTATGATGATGGAATTATAGATTCCTAAGAGAAAATCATGAAGAAAATATTATGGACTTTAGATAATTCAGGCGTCACATTTAATGATGGGAGTTATTCCCTGATTTTCACATTGGACTGCAAAGCACATGGCTAACAGTTCATCCCATTACCTCTCGCACTTAGCATGGTAAGTGACTTGAGTAAATGCCAGATACCTGTGGACTTCCTGGGAACAGGGTGTCTCATATGGGAATATGAGCCTAAGAGAAGAGGAGACTTTTGACGTAAGAGGAAACCTCTCTCATGAGACGAAGAATAGAATGAGAAAAGACTGAAAATGACCAGAATCCCAGCTGGAGTGAGGGTAAGGGTAGGAAATGAGACTTAAGCCATGTCCATAAAGTGGAAGGCCTTGAATGCTGGGTTAGTCTGTATTTTACATTGGGTCAGGCTTTAATGTCTCAGAGCCTTAGTGTGAATAAAACGCAACCTGCGTAAATTTCATGGTTATGGTAAGGACCAATTAAAGGGACAACAATGTGAAAGTGCTTTATAACCCAGAGTTAGTTCAGTAGCTCAGTCATGTCAGACTCTTTGGGCGACCCCATGGACTGCAGCACGTCAACTCCTGGAGCTTTTTCAAACTCGGGTCCATTGAGTCGGTGATGCCATCCAACCACCTCATCCTTTGTCATCCCCTTCTCCTCCTGCCTTCAATCTTTCCCAGCATCAGGGTCTTTTCATATGAGTCAACTCTTCACATCAGATGGCCAAAGTACTGGAGTTTCAGCTTCAACATCAGTCCTTCCAATGAATAATTAGGACTGATGTCCTTGAGGATTGACTGCTTGGATCTTCTTCCAGTCCAAGGGACTCTCAAGAGTTTTCTCCAACACCACAGTTCAAAAGCATCAGTTCTTCAACACTCAGCTTTCTTTATAGTTCAACTCTTACATCCATACATGACTACTGGAAAAACCAAAGCCTTGACTAGATGGACCTTTGTTGGCAAAGTAATGTCTGCATTTTAATACGCTGTCTAGGTTGGTCATAGCTTTTCTTTCAAGGAGCAAACATCTTTTAATTTCATGACTGCAGTCACCATCTGCAGTGATTTTGGAGCCCCCCCAAAATAAAGTCTGTCACTAATTCTAATTGTCATGAAGTGATGGGACAAGATGCCATGATCTTAGTTTTTTGAATGTTGAGTTTTAAGCCAGCTTTTTCACTCTCCTCTTTGACTTTAATCAAGAGGCTCTTTAGTTCTTTGATTTCTGCCGTAAGGGTGCCGTTATCTGCATATCAGGTTATTGGTACTTCTCCCTGCAATCTTGATTCCAGCTTGTGCTTCTTCCAGCCCAGCATTTTGCATGATACATTCTGCATATAAGTTAAATAAGCAGGGTGACAGTATACAGCCTTGATGTATTCCTTTCCCAATTTGGAACCAGTCCTTTGTTCCATGTCTGGTTCTAACTGTTGCTTCTTGACCTGCATACAGATTTCTCAGGAGGCAGGTAAGGTGGTCTGGTATTCCATTCTCTCGAATTTTCCACAGTTTGTTGTGATCCATACAGTCAGAGGCTTTGGCGTAGTCAATAAAGCAGAAGTAGATGTTTTTCTGGTATTCTCTTGCTTTTTCTGTCATCCAACGGATCTTAGCAGTTTGATCTCTGGTTCCTCTGCCTTACTAAATCCAGCTTGAACATCTGGAAGTTCGCAGTTCACATACTGTTGAAGCCTGACTTGGAAAATTTTGAGCATCACTTTGCTAGTGCGTGAAATGAGTGCAGTTGTGTGGTGGTTTGAACATTCTTTGGCATTGCCTTTCTTTGGAATTGGAATGAAAGCTGACCTTTTCCAGTCCCATGGCCACTGCTGAGTTTTCCAAATTTGCTGGCATATTGAGTGCAATACTTTCACAGCATCATCTTTTAGGATTTGAAATAGCTCAGCTGGAATTCCATCACATCCACTAGCTTTGTTCGTAATGATGCTTCCTCAGGCATAGTTCACTTCGCATTCCAGGATGGCTAGCTGTAGGTGAGTGATCACATCATTGTGATTATCTGGGTTGTAAAGATCTTTTTTGTACAGTTCTTCTGTGTATTCTTGCCCTTCTTAATACCTTCTGCTTCTGTTAGGTCTATACCATTTCTTTCCTTTGTTGTGCCCATCTTTGACTGAAATGATCCCTTGTTATCTCTAATTTTCTTGAAGACATCTCTAGTCTTTCCCATTTTGTTGTTTTCCTCTATTTCTTTGCATTGATCACTGAGGAAGCCTTTCTTATTTCTTCTTGCTATTCTTTGGAAATCTGCATTCAAATGGGTATATCTTTTCTTTTCTCCTTTTCTTTTAGCTTCTCTTCTTTCCTCACCTATTTATAAGACCTCAGACAACCATTTTGCCATTTTGCATTTCTTTTTCTTGGGGATGGTCTTGATCACTTCCTCCTTTACAGTGTCATGAACCTCCGTTCATATTTCTTCAGGCTCTCTATCAGATCTAATTGCTTGAATCTCTTTTGTCACTTCCACTGTATAATTGTAAGGGATTTGATTTAGGTCATACCTGAATGGTCTAGTGGATTTTTCTACTTATAACCTATAGACTAAACACTTTTGCCCAGGATTTTAATCTTATCTTGAATTTAGCTTACTCCAGTAGTCTCTAATATATATCTTATACCTATGGCAAAATTTATTTCTTCTCCCTCATTCCCTGTCCACCTTGTATGTTTCTGCGTTTCTGACCTTCCTCATACTTCTCCATAGAATAGTCTTATTGCTTTCTACCTTTTTTTCACATCTTATCCATTCTGCAAGACCAAACTGAAGTACTTTTTGCTTTACCAGTTATAGTTTATTCCATTTTTTTTCTTCATTCAGGGAACTCTTTGCTTTACTTACTCCAAGAAAATTTGTAGTACTTCCTCACTACTCTATTTTTTATAGTAATTCTCATTTATATTTTAATTCTATATCCATAAAAAGATGATTAGTTCCCTAAAAACAAATAATATATGACTTTTTTGCTGGAGTATAGGTTAATAGTAATAGTTTTAAAATAATGTTATTTTACAGATACTTTATTCAAGTAAACATGCAAACCTAGAGACTTTTAAGTGTGGGAAGAATTCACTCTTTGCAGAGCTTCAGTCCCTATTGTTTAGGATTTTGAAACAGTGAAACTAATGAGGAAACCCAGGGTTTTATTTAACACACATTGCTTATTCTGAAGGGCTTCCCTGGTGGCTCAGGTTAAAGCATCTGCCTGGAATGCGGGAGACCCAGGTTCAATCCCTGGGTCAGGAAGATCCCCTGGAGAAGGAAATGGCAACCCACTCCAGTACTCTTGCCTGGAGAATATTCTGAAAGAATGGGAGTGGAGGGGGAATAAAGTTGAACCAGATGATAATTCTGTTATTCTGATATTCTGTGCTGTTTCTATATGCCAAAAATAGTCAAACACAGAATATTTCAAATCATTCTACCTAAGTATATAATAAATTTAACTGAACATCCTAAACCTAGTAGTCACTATGCCACCACAAATAATAAATCTGTATATTAAACAGAATAACTGCCTTCCTAATCATTTAAGCTATCATATATCTGAGATGCATATATTTGTTGGGTAGCTACTGTATGCTAGTTGCCAAACTAAGTGCTGAATGTATCATTAACAACAGACAGACATAGACCCTACCTTTGAAGAGCTTATATTTTAGAGTATGCCTGTTGTGGTGGGGGCGGGGGGAGGCGGGGGGCTTCATAAGCATACATATTAAATTTAACTAAATTGTGGTAAATAATATTTTCTAAAATATAAGAAATCTTGGGGGAAATCAGGAGAAGATTTCAGAGGAAATGATGTTCAGTCCGATCTATGAAGAATGAGCTTAAGAGTTAGCTAGGTGAGAAAAGCGGGAAAGGCAGAGAGAACACAGTGAGTGGGACCCATATGTTCAGGAACAGAAAAGCTGCAAGGGTAGCTTGTTGGTGGCAAGTGAACAGATAAGAACATTAGAG
Organism: Oreotragus oreotragus; assembly: GCA_006410675.1. Classification (NCBI taxonomy): domain Eukaryota; kingdom Metazoa; phylum Chordata; class Mammalia; order Artiodactyla; family Bovidae; genus Oreotragus; species Oreotragus oreotragus. The sequence goes on from SJYX01017257.1 coordinate 32,744, forward strand.
GAAATTGAACAGTCAAGTACCAAGTAAAGTAGGATCTGTAGCTAGAGTTACAGGTTGTTTTGTATTTTAAGTACACTGGAAGCCATTAAAAAAACTGACGTGAATCGATTTATATCTTGAAAGATCATTCTGCTCTGAAGACTGGATGATAGAAGTGTAGTGGGGATAAGGCAAGAATACAAGAAAGGAGACAGATTAAGGGGCTGTTACAGAGAAAATAGGGAGATAAGACCAGTTCTAGATAGTTATCAGAAGCATAATCAACTGGGGTCCTGATAAATTAGATGAGGGAGTCAGTAGAGAGACACAGGGTAAGAGAAAGGTGCAAAACTTAATTCCCAAAGACTTCTGACTTGGAAGAATGAAATTCTGTGGAGGAAGGAGTTGGAGGGCGGGGGGGCCGGGTCAAGAGAACAGTTGGGGACAAGTTAATTTGAGTTGTACATGAGACATCCAGGTGTAGTCACAGGATATTTGTCAGAAGCAAATTCTAGCTAGATACATAAATTTAGGAATAAAGATAAAGGTAGTATTTAAAACGACGAGAATGAGTATGGAGAGGTAAGAAAATAAGCTGTAAGACAGGAGTCCTGAGGCCGGCAGGAATCCGGCAGGAAATACAATGAATGAAGACAGCCCACTGTGAGATAATAAATGACAACTGATAAGGGTCTGTGAACTAGAGAAGGGGGGGAGGGGGTGGTATAAAGAGAATAGATAAATCTGAACATATGTGCATCATCTGAAAGGGGTTGCCTCTACTGACTCATAAAATTCTAAATACTTGGTACTCTACTAGGATAATTAGTACCAAATAAATATGGCCCTAATGTTATTAGATACTCCATTTTTTAAATAAGAAGTTAAGAATTTGGATTTTCTGTGCCTTTTCTAGTATTGAATTATGTGGGAAATATAATTCATACTTAAAATTGTATGAGTCAGCATTGATTTAGCCCACCAAATTACAGTCTCTGCTTGGACAGGGTACTTAGAATTATTTGGAGATCAGATAAAGGATTAGCAGCCAGACGAGATGTTAGGGAAACCAGAATATAGTGTCATAAAAACCAGAAATAGAATGTTTCACAAAGGTCTCATGTTTAATATGGTCTCATGTTTGGATGGTCTCATGTTTAATATGCTGCTGACAAGTTTGGTAAGATGATGCCTGAAAGTGTTGGTTGGATTTACTAGCGTGTGAAATAGGCTTTTGGTGACATTAGCAAGAACAATTCCTCAGTCGAACTGACTACTTAAAATTAAGTAATGTAGAGACTGCCATGTGTGGGCTCCCTGCCATTGAAAGACTTGGGCACATTCAGAACATTGTGAATGACAAGAATGAGAACAGAACAGGAAAGATCCCCATGGAGTGAATTGAATGATAAAGAACTGAAGACTTTAAATATGGATGCTTCTGAAAAGCTTCTTTGTGAAGTGGAGCAAAATATAATTGCACCTGGAAGAAAATGAGAATCAAAGTATGGAACTTTTTAAAGAACTGAATATATGAGAGAATTATTAAGAGAAGAAAAATTAAATATGCAAATTCAGTCATTTGGAGGGTTACTTTTTTTTAGGTTTTCATATACTACTTACCTAGGACTTCCCAAGTGGCACAGTGGTAAAGAATTCACCTGCCAATACAGGAGACACCAGACAGATTTGATCCCTGGCCAGGAAGATCCCCTGTAGTAGGAAATAGCAACCTACTTCAGTATTCCTGACAGGAAATCCCGTGGGCAGAGGGGCCTGGCTCACTACAGTCCATGGGATCGCAGAGTCTCTTCCGACTGAGCGAGTACACAGACAGAAGTACTACCAGTCTATAGTGTAGTGTAGTGTTAGTCACTCAGTCATGTTCGACCCTTTGCGACCCCACGGACTGTAGCTGCCAGCCTCCTCTGTCCACGGAATTCTCCAGGCAAGAATACTGGAGTGGGTTGCCATTCCTTTCTCCAGGGGTTCTTTCTGACCTGGGGATCGAACCTGAGTCTCCTACGTCGCAGGCTAAAAGCTACAGAGACACACTTATCTGTAGCAGTATGTAAAGAATCTCACATTACAGAATACTCAACTGAGTATATGGACTGTATGCAGTACTTGTAGCTATTGATGACTTAATGGATCTTTACAACAGACTAATTACAGTTGTTTTCAACATGACAAAGTCGTGTGTCCTCTCCAGCTTTCCTGTACATACAATGGTCCAGTCCTGGCTGAGGCTGGGGGAGGGGCGGGGGGGGTCAGTCATGTGACCCTGGAGTAGCCTGGGGAAAGCTGACTGTGTCCTCAGTTTGGTTCAGTCACTCAGTCGTGTCCGACTCTTTGTGACCCTGTGGACTGCAGCAAAACAGGCCTCCCTGTCCATCACTAGCTCCTGGAGTTCAGTCAAACTCATGTCCATTGAGTCGGTGATGCCATCCAACCATCTCATCCTCTGTCTCTTATACACATCTAGATGTGTATAAGAGACAGTTTCTGACCTTCCTCATACTTCTCCATAGAATAGTCTTATTGCTTTCTACCTTTTTTTCACATCTTATCCATTCTGCAAGACCAAACTGAAGTACTTTTTGCTTTACCAGTTATAGTTTATTCCATTTTTTTTCTTCATTCAGGGAACTCTTTGCTTTACTTACTCCAAGAAAATTTGTAGTACTTCCTCACTACTCTATTTTTTATAGTAATTCTCATTTATATTTTAATTCTATATCCATAAAAAGATGATTAGTTCCCTAAAAACAAATAATATATGACTTTTTTGCTGGAGTATAGGTTAATAGTAATAGTTTTAAAATAATGTTATTTTACAGATACTTTATTCAAGTAAACATGCAAACCTAGAGACTTTTAAGTGTGGGAAGAATTCACTCTTTGCAGAGCTTCAGTCCCTATTGTTTAGGATTTTGAAACAGTGAAACTAATGAGGAAACCCAGGGTTTTATTTAACACACATTGCTTATTCTGAAGGGCTTCCCTGGTGGCTCAGGTTAAAGCATCTGCCTGGAATGCGGGAGACCCAGGTTCAATCCCTGGGTCAGGAAGATCCCCTGGAGAAGGAAATGGCAACCCACTCCAGTACTCTTGCCTGGAGAATATTCTGAAAGAATGGGAGTGGAGGGGGAATAAAGTTGAACCAGATGATAATTCTGTTATTCTGATATTCTGTGCTGTTTCTATATGCCAAAAATAGTCAAACACAGAATATTTCAAATCATTCTACCTAAGTATATAATAAATTTAACTGAACATCCTAAACCTAGTAGTCACTATGCCACCACAAATAATAAATCTGTATATTAAACAGAATAACTGCCTTCCTAATCATTTAAGCTATCATATATCTGAGATGCATATATTTGTTGGGTAGCTACTGTATGCTAGTTGCCAAACTAAGTGCTTAATGTATCATTAACAACAGACAGACATAGACCCTACCTTTGAAGAGCTTATATTTTAGAGTATGCCTGTTGTGGTGGGGGCGGGGGGAGGCGGGGGGCTTCATAAGCATACATATTAAATTTAACTAAATTGTGGTAAATAATATTTTCTAAAATATAAGAAATCTTGGGGGAAATCAGGAGAAGATTTCAGAGGAAATGATGTTCAGTCCGATCTATGAAGAATGAGCTTAAGAGTTAGCTAGGTGAGAAAAGCGGGAAAGGCAGAGAGAACACAGTGAGTGGGACCCATATGTTCAGGAACAGAAAAGCTGCAAGGGTAGCTTGTTGGTGGCAAGTGAACAGATAAGAACATTAGAGGAAATTGAACAGTCAAGTACCAAGTAAAGTAGGATCTGTAGCTAGAGTTACAGGTTGTTTTGTATTTTAAGTACACTGGAAGCCATTAAAAAAACTGACGTGAATCGATTTATATCTTGAAAGATCATTCTGCTCTGAAGACTGGATGATAGAAGTGTAGTGGGGATAAGGCAAGAATACAAGAAAGGAGACAGATTAAGGGGCTGTTACAGAGAAAATAGGGAGATAAGACCAGTTCTAGATAGTTATCAGAAGCATAATCAACTGGGGTCCTGATAAATTAGATGAGGGAGTCAGTAGAGAGACACAGGGTAAGAGAAAGGTGCAAAACTTAATTCCCAAAGACTTCTGACTTGGAAGAATGAAATTCTGTGGAGGAAGGAGTTGGAGGGCGGGGGGGCCGGGTCAAGAGAACAGTTGGGGACAAGTTAATTTGAGTTGTACATGAGACATCCAGGTGTAGTCACAGGATATTTGTCAGAAGCAAATTCTAGCTAGATACATAAATTTAGGAATAAAGATAAAGGTAGTATTTAAAACGACGAGAATGAGTATGGAGAGGTAAGAAGATAAGCTGTAAGACAGGAGTCCTGAGGCCGGCAGGAATCCGGCAGGAAATACAATGAATGAAGACAGCCCACTGTGAGATAATAAATGACAACTGATAAGGGTCTGTGAACTAGAGAAGGGGGGGAGGGGGTGGTATAAAGAGAATAGATAAATCTGAACATATGTGCATCATCTGAAAGGGGTTGCCTCTACTGACTCATAAAATTCTAAATACTTGGTACTCTACTAGGATAATTAGTACCAAATAAATATGGCCCTAATGTTATTAGATACTCCATTTTTTAAATAAGAAGTTAAGAATTTGGATTTTCTGTGCCTTTTCTAGTATTGAATTATGTGGGAAATATAATTCATACTTAAAATTGTATGAGTCAGCATTGATTTAGCCCACCAAATTACAGTCTCTGCTTGGACAGGGTACTTAGAATTATTTGGAGATCAGATAAAGGATTAGCAGCCAGACGAGATGTTAGGGAAACCAGAATATAGTGTCATAAAAACCAGAAATAGAATGTTTCACAAAGGTCTCATGTTTAATATGGTCTCATGTTTGGATGGTCTCATGTTTAATATGCTGCTGACAAGTTTGGTAAGATGATGCCTGAAAGTGTTGGTTGGATTTACTAGCGTGTGAAATAGGCTTTTGGTGACATTAGCAAGAACAATTCCTCAGTCGAACTGACTACTTAAAATTAAGTAATGTAGAGACTGCCATGTGTGGGCTCCCTGCCATTGAAAGACTTGGGCACATTCAGAACATTGTGAATGACAAGAATGAGAACAGAACAGGAAAGATCCCCATGGAGTGAATTGAATGATAAAGAACTGAAGACTTTAAATATGGATGCTTCTGAAAAGCTTCTTTGTGAAGTGGAGCAAAATATAATTGCACCTGGAAGAAAATGAGAATCAAAGTATGGAACTTTTTAAAGAACTGAATATATGAGAGAATTATTAAGAGAAGAAAAATTAAATATGCAAATTCAGTCATTTGGAGGGTTACTTTTTTTTAGGTTTTCATATACTACTTACCTAGGACTTCCCAAGTGGCACAGTGGTAAAGAATTCACCTGCCAATACAGGAGACACCAGACAGATTTGATCCCTGGCCAGGAAGATCCCCTGTAGTAGGAAATAGCAACCTACTTCAGTATTCCTGACAGGAAATCCCATGGGCAGAGGGGCCTGGCTCACTACAGTCCATGGGATCGCAGAGTCTCTTCCGACTGAGCGAGTACACAGACAGAAGTACTACCAGTCTATAGTGTAGTGTAGTGTTAGTCACTCAGTCATGTTCGACCCTTTGCGACCCCACGGACTGTAGCTGCCAGCCTCCTCTGTCCACGGAATTCTCCAGGCAAGAATACTGGAGTGGGTTGCCATTCCTTTCTCCAGGGGTTCTTTCTGACCTGGGGATCGAACCTGAGTCTCCTACGTCGCAGGCTAAAAGCTACAGAGACACACTTATCTGTAGCAGTATGTAAAGAATCTCACATTACAGAATACTCAACTGAGTATATGGACTGTATGCAGTACTTGTAGCTATTGATGACTTAATGGATCTTTACAACAGACTAATTACAGTTGTTTTCAACATGACAAAGTCGTGTGTCCTCTCCAGCTTTCCTGTACATACAAATCACCTTAGGGATGTGGGGAGGGTGTCTTGATACAGTACAAATTTTTGTTCAGTGGGTCTCAGTTGGACTTGAAGAGTACATTTCTAACAGGCTCCCAGGTGAGCAATACCACTGATCCATGAATATAGAAAAAGTGTTAAGAAAGAAAAGGTAACTAGCAGGTTTTTCACCGATTTTCCAGTTCTCTTTCCAGCGACCCTATGATGTATTATTTCCCCTTTTTAGAACTGAGGTAAGTGATAATTAGAGCTGTTAAATAACACAAGTTGAAAGGTAAAGTTTGCCTAGCTGTCAGTCACTTGTTCATGTGTTTGCTTTGGCCTCTATAGCATCTTAGTTTTTGTTTTTATAGATTTGTACAGATCACTTTTTCCCTCTTCAGTGAAAATAGTTGTTTTCTTTTATATTTAATTTTAAATTCCATTTGAACTCTCTCCTAGGCATTAGGAGTTGCAAGTTTCGCTGGAGGGACACTCCCATAGTTCCATTGTAGTCCTTTTCTGAAAAATGAAACCTTAAAAAGTTATGTGTCTTGAGGAAGATGGCTTTTCATGAAGTTTGTCATGCCCTAGGCAGTTGGTAGAATCCAGTGATGAGGTGGGGAGATTGCCAGAATATTCCATGCAAAAATAGGTTTTATCTAGAAGTATGATATAGGTCATCATAATGTATAGTTTTATTTGACTTCTTTACTAGTCTAACACTGACATAAAAATATTTCTTTTAGAATGTGAAACACAGAAAATATGCAAGGTGGAAGGCAACATATATTCATAATTGTTTAAAGAATGGAGAGACTCCTCAAGCAGGGCCTGTTGGGATTGAAGAAGATAATGGTATGTATTTATATAAGTAAAATGATTTAGTGGAATCATAACTGTTCAATATATTATTATTCAGAATTTTTGGAAACCATTTTATTTCCTTCATCAGGTCCAAAATCAGGTATAAAATTATAAACTTAGGGACAAGTGAAAAATTAAGGCAAAACTGCTGTTTGTGTCAACAACAGAATGGCTTGGTTTTCTCCTGCATCTGATCAGATTTCCTTGCTACATGGGACAGGCAGTCCTTTCGTAATCTATAAAATGTTTCCAAACCATAGAGAAAACTGAAAACCTATTTTTTAATAAGGTGAGTTTTGGAGGGAAAAGGGGGGTAGGTAATACTTTCACAAAATTTGTAATAGAATATGTAAAAAATATTAAGTGAATTTCTCATTTCCACCATTATCATCCCAGATTCTACTGAAAGCAAAAGAAGTGAATATTTTTTTAGTATTTTGTATATCTTTATAGAAATTATTTTTTTATAAATTACTAGTAAATAGGAATATATACCTTCACTTTCTTAACACAGTTGGTAATATACACACTGTTCTATTGATGCATCTGGGTGGTTGGCTTATTTACACATTCACTTAAGATGTTTATTTAGAATTTTATAATACCATTCAGTTAAATAAAGCAACACTGTAGTTGTACATGTAGCTACTACATGTAAACTCTTGCAGCTCTTCTAAAGATGCAAGCTTTCATACAGCATTTCAAGTGAATTTTTTGCTATTTCTGAAGAACATTTGTTTAATCTTCAGATAGCCTTTTATATATAGCACACCCTGAGAAATCTTTGACACTTGATGTTATTCTTGTTTGCAGAAGAGGAAACTGCGGTTTCAGGTTTTAGCTCTCCTAATTATTAGACCCACAGAGAAGGGAACCAGAACTGGAGTTCTTACTCTTAAGTCCTGTGCTCTTTTTACTAACACTACCGTGTGAATACTGTAATACTAAGTTGTTATTAAGTGTTTAAAGTTGACTGTTCTAAAGTATGATTAAGTTTTGGGCTTATTTACATCACAACATTGAAATTGGATTTTTAAAAGTTTATTGCCACAACTTTATTTCTCACTATTTCATTTAATATTTTGGAATGTTTTGCATACTTTTCTCCCTGCTTTAAAGATTTCCATAGTCAGAATGGTATATGTCAGTACTGCTGTGTATAGAACGACTAGTCATTTCCAGTTGTCCAAGAGAAAACATCTGAGATCCTTAACCTGACAAGCAAGACTCACCATGATGTGGCCCCAGCCTACCTTACCGGCTTTATTTCTTCCTGTCTCATGTTGGCTTAGTCTGGTAGGACTAACGCAGCAAAGTACCATAGACTGGACAACTTAAACAAAAGGTGTTTATTTTCTCACAGTTATGGAGGCTGGAAAATCCAAGATCAAGGTCCAGCAGTTTGGTTTCTCGTGAGATGTTAATGTGATTACTCCTTGAAAAAGTTCAAGGGCAATTAGATATTCTACCCAAGATTTCAGAAGAAAGGTTTAGGCTAAAAGTGGTATTTTGGAGTTGTCGGTTTAAAAGGAGAAGTGAAGCTAAAGTAAAATATTGGATAACCCAGGGAGAATGGATTGCTTAAGAATTAAAAGCAAAGATGGAACCAGTCTTTCTTCACCTTTACTGATCGCATTAGATTAGAAACTGAAGCAGAGGCACTTCTGTTATTTTAAATAAGGTACATACACATACGTGTAGTAAATGTAAAAAGACATTTAATATTCATAATTTCAGACATTTATGTCTCAATTCTTAAATACACATTGAAAATGAAAATATCTTTGTTGTTTTAAATATATCATTATATTTTTCAGCAGTATTTCAGAGGATCATTCTAGACACATTGAAATACCTAGTGATCAATTTTATTTTCAGGTATTCTGAGTATCAGTGACTTCTCTCATCTTAAACATTTTAACCTTTTCTCTTGAAAGTAGGAAGTATTACATTTTGATCATTATCATGGTCTCTTTTGTTCTGAAATGGTTATTTTAGGTCTTCTATAATATTGTAGATTATTAAATATATACTATATAATTTTTGCTTTAATTTCCCAAAATTAGCTTAAATTGAGCTTATAGTTTTTATTCATTATTTTCATTCCATTTTACAGAGCTTCTGGATAGTAGAAAATTGTTAGCTATAGAGCACTAATAATCCTTTAAATAAAAAGAGAATATTTTCACTATATGCTTTTCAACCTATTAAATAATTTAAAATGTAGCCTGGTGTCATAATTAGGTGTTAATGTCATAACATCTAACAGTGTCTGCTTCAGTTCAGTTCAGTTCAGTCGCTCAGTCGTGTCTGACTCTTTGCGACCCCATGAATCACAGCACGCCAAGCCTCACTGTCCATCACCAACTCCCGGAGTTCACTCAGACTCGCATCCATCGAGTCAGTGATGCCATCCAACCATCTCATCCTCAGTCGTCCCCTTCTCCTCCTGCCCCTAATCCCTCTCAGCATCAGAGTCTTTTCCAGTGAGTCAACTCTTTGCATAAGGTGGCCAAAGTACTGGAGTTTCAGCTTTAGCATCATTCCTTCCAAAGAAATCCCAGGTTTGATCTCCTTCAGAATGGACTGGTTGGATCTCCTTGCAGTCCAAGGGACTCTCAAGAGTCTTCTCCAACACCACAGTTCAAAAGCATCGATTCTTCGGCGCTCAGCTTTCTTCACAGTCCAACTTTCACATCCATACATGACCACAGGAAAAACCATAGCCTTGACTAGGCGGACCTTAGTCGGCAAAGTAATGTCTCTGCTTTTGAATATACTATCCAGGTTGGTCATAACTTTTCTTCCAAGGAGTAAGCGTCTTTTAATTTCATGGCTGCAGTCACCATCTGCAGTGATTTTGGAGCCCCCAAAAATAAAGTCTGACACTGTTTCCACTGTTTCTCTATCTATTTCCCATGGAGTGATAGGACTGGATGCCATGATCTTCGTTTTCTGAATGTTGAGCTTTAAGCCAACTTTTTCACTCTACTCTTTCACTTTCATCAAGAGGCTTTTTAGCTCCTCTTCACTTTCTGCCATAAGGGTGGTGTCGTCTGCATATCTGAGGTTATTGATATTTCTCCCAGCAATCTTGACTCCAACTTGTGTTTCTTCCAGTCCAGCATTTCTCATGATGTACTCTGCATAGAAGTTAAATAAGCAGGGAGACAATATACAGCCTTGACGTACTCCTTTTCCTATTTGGAACCAGTCTGTTGTTCCATGTCCAGTTCTAACTGTTGCTTCCTGGCCTGCATACAGATTTCTCAAGAGGCAGGTTAGGTGGTCTAGTATTCCCATCTCTTTCAGAGTTTTCCACAGTTTATTGTTATCCACACAGTATCTGCTTAGAAATGGCTTATGAGTCTAAAAGAGAATGTCATGAAATCTGAATATGTATTCAAAACCTTTTCTTTTAAACTGATTTTGCTTTTTCTCAATGTAACATTGTATTCCTTGTATTATTAAATTTTACAAGATATTCTAGGTATAAAAGATACTATATTTAATAAAAGTCTAATTTTCTGTTGTTCTATAAGTCTAGTAAAGCTAGTAAAAAATAATAGATACTAGGAACTTCCCTGGTGGTCCAGTAGAAGGTTCCACTGAGCTTCCAGTGCAGGGGACATGTGTTCAGTCCCTGGTTGGGAAACTAAGATTGTACATGCTGTGCAATGCAGCCAAAAATAAGTACTATTCCTTTGTTAGTTTAGAGGAAGAGAAAAAAAAGTATTCTTATTTTTGAAAGCAGTACTGTATTACCATATTGTCTAAAAGTACAGAAGGATGTCATACAATTGATACAAAAAAGCATTCTAGGAAAAATTTAGGCTTAGCTGAAGGGGAATCTGTTAACATTCAAACTCTTGAGTTTCCACAGCCACTTGGTTTCAGTATCTGCAAAATGGTATTCTTTTTAAATGGTCAACATTAACCTATACTTCAGCAATAAAAACTAATAAAGGTAATTTTGAGTTTTTCTTCTTTTATTCATTATGACTACACTTTTCTCCATGGCCTTGAACTTATTTATAACTTTAGAGTTATTTTCCACTAATTTCAATATCTGGGTCACATCAGGGTCTTTTCCTATGTCTCTTTTCCACCTGCTTCTGGTCACATTTTGATCCCTCCCCCATATCTCTAATTTTTGTTATTGATAACCTTTATAGCTCCTCTGCATTCAATTATTTTCCTTTACAAAGTCTTGATTCTTGTTCTAGCAGACAGTTAACTTGCCTAAACTGCCCCTCTTTTCTTTCAGCTTTAAGGCTGTTGCTTTCTTCAGGGTTCCTTAGACCCTTCCTTGAATCTGCCTGCATAATTCAAGGGCCATATAGGTATTTAGTTGAAGTTCATATAAGTGTTTCAAGGCTCACTTCTCTGCAACTCCTTTTTTCGCATAGACTTTTGGGTGCCCTCAGGTGAAAAGCGACATGAAAGCAAACCTTCCCTGGTGAGATTTCTGTCAAGGCTCATCTTCATTCTGATTTCTACCAAGTTTTTTTTTTTTTTTGGTAACATTTTATTTTGTATTGAGGTGGAGCTGATTAATAATGTTGTGATAGTTTCATGTGAACAAGGAAGAGACTCAGCCTACTCCCCTCCCATCTTGGCTGCCACATAACATTGAGCAGAGTTCCATGTGCTATACAGTAGATCCTTGTTAGTTATCCATTTTAAATATAGCCGAGTGTGCATGTCTATCCCAAACTCTCTTAACTGTCCTTTGTTCACTCTCCAGTGTCTTAAAAAAAATTTTTTTTTCCTTCCCAGGATGTTTGTGCTAGAGTTCTCTAATATGGGAAAAAATTATGTTAGTATATATAACATCTACAAATTCACTTAGTAAAATTCCCAAAAGCGGCTAACTCTTATTACTCCTTTCCACATAGACAGCTCAATGTGGAATTTCATTCCTTTGTCTTTGTTGATTAATTTGTTGAATGACAAACACACAGGTAATCATTGAATAGCTAGTAAATAATAAATGAGATGGCTGGATGGCATCACTGACTCAATGGACGTGAGTTTAAGTGAACTCCAGGAGTTGGTGATGGACAGGGAGGCCTGGCGTGCCGCGATTCATGGGGTCACAAAGAGTCGGACACAACTGAGCGACTGAACTGAACTGAACTGAAACAATAAATCTTAAGTAAAAGGCAACTGTCAGAAAATAGAGCTCTTAGGGAAAGCATAAATGTGGTATGTTTTGCTGAGAAGTCCTTTTTTTTTTTTTTAATATATGCATAGATTTTACAGAGTTGGAAAGTATTAGTTTAAATAAATGTTA
>SJYX01017257.1:52017-65317 GCA_006410675.1 Oreotragus oreotragus
CAACTTTTTCACTCTCCTCTTTCACTTTCATCAAGAGGCTCTTTAGTTCTTCTTCACTTTCTGCCATAAGGGTGGTGTCATCTGCATATCTGAGGTTACTGATATTTCTCCCATCAGTCTTGATTCCAGCTTGTGCTTCATCCAGCCCAGCGTTTCTCATGATGTACTCTGCATGTAAGTTAAATAAGCAGGGTAACAATATACAGCCTTAACGTACTCCTTTTCTTATTTGGAACCAGTCTGTTGTTCCATGTCCAGTTCTGACTGTTGCCTCCTGACTTGCATACAGATTTCTCAAGAGGCAGGTCAGGTGGTCTGGTATTCCCATCTCTTGAAGAATTTTCCACAGTTTGTTGTGATTCACACAGTCAAAGGCTTTGGCATTGTCAATAAAACAAGTAGATGTTTTTCTGGAACTCTCTTGATTTTTTGATGATCCAACACATGTTGGCAATTTGATCTCTTGTCCCTCTGCCTTTTCTAAAACCAGCTTGAACGTGTGGAAGTTCATGGTTCACATACTGCTGAAGCCTGGCTTGGAGAATTCTGAGCATTACTTTGCTAGCGTGTGAGATGAGTACAATTGTGCAGTAGTTTGAATATTCTTTGGCATTGCCTTTCTTTGGGATTGGAATGAAAACTGACCTTTTCCAGTCCTGTAGCCCAACTACTGAGTTTTCCAAATTTGCTGGCATATTGAGTGCAGCACTTTCACAGCATCATCTCTTAGGATTTGAAATAGCTCAGCTGGAATTCCATCACCTCCACTAGCTTTGTTCGTAGTGATGCTTCCTAAGGCCCACTTGCTTCACTTTCCAGGATGTCTTGCTCTAGGTGAGTGATCACACCATCGTGATTATCTGGGTTGTGAAGATCTTTGAAGACTTAGTCCATTGCCTTTTTGTCTCCACTATTCCTCAGAGAAGCTAGGAGTTATTCTGTCAATCCTTTGTGGAAAATGTCTTTATCTAGTTGTTTTTGTGATTTTTCTCTTTGTTTTGATTTTCCTCAGCTTCATTCAGATATATCTAAGTATATAATTTTATTTCTCCTGCTGGGAAGTTGAAACATTTATTCAATCTGATGACTTTCTTAAGTTCTGAAACATTTTCAGACATCATCTCTTCCAATAGTTATTTTCCTTTATTCTCGACGTCAGCCTTTGAAATGCCAACCTCACATATAGGAACAGTATAGCATGTTGGTTAAGAACATGAACTCTGCAGATAGCTATATGGATCTGACTCTACTTCAGAGCATAATAGTGGAGGAGAATTACATAAACTCTTTATCGGTTTTCTCACTGCCAAACTCTTAGGTTGTTGCAATAATAAATGAGCTTTTATATGTAAAGTACTTAAAATAGCTCCCGGAACATGGTCATTTCTATGTAAGTCTTAGTTATTAGAGTTCCCTGGAATGCTCCAGAGACCCTACACTGCACTAATGTGTTTGTTTCAAGATCGTTATTGTAAGTTTTCTAGAAGGATCTGACTTTGTTTTAGTCTCTGGGGATGCATTTTTGCCAGAGTCTCCATGGTTGTTAGTATTATCTGGGACTGTCTCATCTGTTCTCTTGCTTGTAACCTCAGTATTGTCCTTTCTATGTATGCATTTTGGGTGATAATGTGAGATTTATATCCTGGGCCACTACACCTTCTATTATTAAACTCTTGTGCTGTATTTTTAATTTCAATCATTTTTTTTAAAATTTCTAGAAATTCTCCGGAGACCTTTTAAGTCTGCATGCTAGTTTTTGTTCTTTCATTATTTTTAGTGTTTTTTTTACTCACTTAATAATTTAAAACATATTATCTTTTTGGGTTTCTCCTTATTGTATTCATGGAACGCTTGTCCTTCTGTTTGCTTATCTGCTGATTTTCCCTCATGGTGAATCATTTCCTTGAGCAGATTATAATTTCTGTATAATATTCTAGGGAAGCAAAAAATTATACAAGCTAATTTAAGTTGGGTGATTTTTTTTTTTTTTTTAATGGTAGCTTTGTGGCTCTTGGGCTGTAAAAGCATTGCTTCACAACATTTCAAAAATTGTTTCTGCTGAGAGTTCCATGAATGCGTCAGTTGGGACTCGTTTTCCCCATTACTTCTGCATGCTGGGACTCCAGCACCACACATATGGTATAAATTTGGATTTCACGGCCATAGTACAGGGTTGGGATTGCCTTTCTTTCTGGAAACTGCTTCTCTCTAAGATCTTTTGTATTTCCCCAGACAGAGGTCGAGTGTTCCAGCCCCCATTTCACTGAGGTGAGATCCCCCCTAGAGCAGGAGCTCAGTTGCAGCTCCTCTTATTGAGAGGAGAGCCAGGCTGCTCTCCTGCCCCTTGCGGACACTAACCCCGTAGCTCTGGCCTCTGGGGTCTGCCATCTGCCGTTCCGGGCCTCTGGCTACCAGCTGACAGCTTATTGCTCCAGTTTTCACATCTCTTCATTTTTTGCCTCCAAAGATTTCCCTTTTTTCCTTTAAGCCCAATTAGGTATTTAATTATTTGATATTATATTTTATCAAATGCTTCCATGCCTTTGGAACTGGGGGTGGTGATGGTAGGGGCCGTGTGTCTGCCATGATCTTTTATTTAGATTTTTACATCTAGAGTGACAAGCAAGATTAGTCTACAATTTTATTTTTGTTTCATCTTTGGCAGGTTTTGGTGCCAGGGTTATGTGTTATTCGTAAAATTAATTAGGAAGTTTCTCTCCTTTCTTTATCCTCCGGAACATTTTAAATAGCATAGAAAATTTCTGTTCCTTGAAGGTTTGAAATTTTCCAGTGAAATCTGTCTGAGGACAACGCCTCTGGGGGTGGGAATGATTGTTTTCAACACTTATTTTCTATTCAGCTTTTCTGCTTCTTAAATCAGAGTGTGTAACTTCTGCTTCCCTAGACTATCATACATTTAATCAAGATTTTAAAATTTATTAGCATGGAATTCCACTTGGTATTCTTATATTTTAATAGGCTTTTTTTTGCATCTCTGGTTATATCTCTTTCTCATTAATGTTTTTCTCTCTTTCTTTTTTGATTAGATTTACCAGAGATTTATATATTTTATTGACCTTTTCTAAGAAACAATTATTGAATTTTTTCATCCTGCTATTGAACTCTGAAAGATCTGTAGTTTCTTCTTTCATCTTTAATCCTCTTTTAAAGTTTATTATCTTGTTCATTTTCTAATTTTAAGTTGACTGTCCAGTTCACTTATTACCTTTTTTCTTTAAGAATAAAACATTTAAAGTGATAAAAAATTTCCTCTGAGTACAGTTCTGGCTACATTCCATAAGCTTTGATGTGCATAAATTGTCATTATCATAATTTTTCATCGTCTGAAGTTGTTATTTTTATTTTCGTTTTGATATAAAAGCGGTATTCAGGAGAATATTTTAAAACTCTTTACTTTTTGTTATTAATTTCTAGTTAGATAATACTATATCTCATATATTTTTAAAAACTACTGTGTTTATGTGAAATTTAAATTGATGCTGACTGTAATGTACACCATTATTTTTTATGAGAATAAGAAAAAAATCACTGCTATTTAAATTCTAACATCCCCTCTATAGTCAGATGTATCATGGTTTCAGAGATGATATGAAAACATAAATCTTAGGATGCATAAAGTATGTGGTTTATCATTCATTTTAAAATTTAAGAACAGGGACTTCCCCGGTGGTCCAGTGGTTAAGAATTCGCCTCCCAGTGCAAGGGACACAGGTTCGATCCGCGGTCGGGGAAGATCCCACGTGCCGTAGAGCAGCTAAGCCCTTGCACCTCAGCTACCGAGCCAGTGCTCTAGAGCCCGTGGGTCACAACTGCTGACCCCACACTCGCAACGAGAAGCCACCACATGAGCAACCCACTCACCGCAACGAAGAGTAGCCCCACTCGCTGCAGCTAGAGAAAGCCACGTGTGTAACAGAGACCCAGCTCAGCCAAAAATAAGTAAATAAATAAACTTTTTAATTATTAAAAAATGAATATAAGTACATTGTGGTCAGAGAATGTGATCTGCAGTATATTAGTTTTTCAAAATACATTGTAATCTGCTATTCAGCATGTGGTCGGTTTTTATACATGTTTACATGTTCTTGAACGTGATGTATCTTGTCTGCTGCTGCTGCTGCTGCTAAGTCACTTCAGTCGTGTCCGACTCTGTGTGACCCCATGGACTGCAGCCCACCAGGCTACTCCGTCCATTGGATTTTCCAGGCAAGAGTACTGGGGTGGGGTGCCATTGCCTTCCCCGGTATCTTCTCTATTTGCTGGCTATAAGAATGCACACATATATTTGCATATTTCATTTATGCACATATACACATGCATATATGAAGTCAGTTTTGCAACCGTGCTTTTGAAATTTTCTCTACACTTGCTAATTTTTTCTGCTGGTTTGATCTTTCCGTTTCTGAGTGAGACTGGTTAAAATCTCGCACTCTGATGATGAATTTGTTAATTTTTCTTGTGATTGCCACTTTCTGCTTTATGTATTTTGAGGTTCTGTTGTTAGATGACTGCAAGTTCCTAATTGTTATACCTTCTTTTTCAGATTGTTCTTTTTCTTCTTGTGTTGTGCCTCTCTTTACCCCTATTAATTCTTTTTTTTGCTTTGAATTCACTTTTATTTGGTAATAATATCATGTCATCTTTCCTTTGGTTAGTACTTCCTGGCATTCCCCTTTCCAGCTACTTACTTCCAGCCTTTCTGTGTTGCTTTTAAAAGGATTTTACCATCAAAATTAATGGTTTTCATTGGCTGGCAGTAGGCTCTATGTGCATATAAGCATTGTTTCTGAAGGCAGAGAGTATGAGGGAGTTTATGGGTTGGGGTTTCTGCATGTGCAAGTCTGTATCCTGGCTCTACTCTCTATTGGCAGCGGGCACTTGTGAAGTGAAGAAGTGAAGTCGCTCAGTTGTGTCCGACTCTTTGTGACGCCATGGACTGTAGCCTACAAGGCTCCTCCCTCCATGGGATTCTCCAGGCAACAGTACTTGAGTGGGTTGTCAGTTCCTTCTCCAGGGAATCTTCCCGACCCAGGAATCGAACCTGGGTCTCCCGCATTCTAGGCAGAAACTTTAACCTCTGAGCCACCAGGGAAGCTTCTTTAACCTCTTGGGGCTTCAGTTGCCCCATCTATAAAATGCAATTATAATGTCCCTAGCTCATGCACTTGTTTGTAGGATTAAATAAGCCAATATATGTAAAATGCTTATACCGCAGTTTGGCATATAGTGAGCACCGCCAAATATTAGAGGGGCTTAATCTCAGGATTTCCAGGTGGCACTGGTGACAGAATCTGCCTGCCAATGCAGGAGAAGCAAGAGACATGGGTTCAGTCTCTGGTTCAGGAGGATCCCCTGGAGTAGGAAATGGCAAAACCTGCTCTAGTATTCTTGCCTGAAAAATTCCATGAACAGAGGAGCCTGGTGAGTTACAGTAGTTCATGGGGCCGCAAAGAGTTGGACAGGACAGAACGAATTAACACACAATCTTAATATTTATTGTTATCACTAAGATTTTGGATTTATTTATATCATATTTTTTGTGGCTTCTGTTTATGTTCCTTTCTTACTTCTTGTCCAATCAATGCAATTTTCTTTTTCGTTTCCTTTTTTCCCTGTTGATTTGAAAACTATAGATTTTTTTTATCATTTAATTGAGTACCCTCGAAATATTAACATACATATTTAACTATAAATTTTTTTAGCAAGTCTAAAGTTATTATCTCTGTTGTCCTCCAGAACAGTCAAGCATTTTTGCACATGGAGACTGCATACTAAACACTTTCTCCTTCCATCTTCCTCATTGTTATAGTTGAGAATTTTTTGCTACCTTAATGCAAAAATAGTATTTTTAATATGTAGAGTTGATAGTTAAATTTGCCAGCATATTTTACCATGTTCCTGTTTTTTTTTAATCCCATTCATTCTGAGTTCATTTTTCTTAAAGAAGTATATCGTTTAAGAATTCTTTTATTTTAGCTGGCACACCTGCAGTTTTGGGTGTCTGGAGATGTCTTTATTTTGCCCTCATTCTTGAATAATTGAATAGAATAACCTTTATTTTCCCAAAACACCTACAAAAAATTGTATTCCTCTACTGTCTTCTAAGCATCTCTTGATGCTAAGATGCCTGTGCTAAGTCACTTCTTAGTGGTGTTCAACTCTTTGCGGCCCTATGGGCCATAGCCCATAAGGTTCCTGTGTCCATACGATTTTCCAGGCAAGAATACTAGAGTGGGTTGCTGTGCCCTCCTCCACGGGATCTTCCCAACCCAGAGATCGAACCTGCATCTCTTACGTCTCCTGGATCGGCAGGTTCTTTATCACCAGCACCACCTGGGAAGCCCCTAAGGTGTCTACTGTGGTTAAATGGTGGCAGATGATCTGTCTTCTCTTTCTGGTAAAGTTTAAGATTTTTCCTTTCTGGTTTTCTAGAGCTTTATCAAGATGGGTGAATTATTAAATTTTTTATCCCAATTTTAGCATTGCATGTACATTTTCAGGACAAAAAGCAATCACATTTCTTCTGATCTGAAACATTCTCAGTCATATTCCCTCAACTTATTGCTTTTTCTACTAGCACCCCTTTCTCTTCTTCTGGAGCTCTATTAGATGAATGAGGTGATTCTTTTCAGCAGTTGCATAGGATTCCAGAGTTTGGATGGACCAAAATTTATTTAAACATTCTTCTACTAGTGGAAATTTATATTTTTTGAACTTTTTTCTATTAAAAGCAATGCTGTAGCCAACATTTTTTCCTCTCTCTTGTTTGTTAGATTCTATTTTTATTGCATCATGATAAAGTAATGACTTCTGCTGAGATTTTTTTCTGTAGTCTAATATAAGGCCATATTTCTAAATATTCTGAGAGTGATTGAGAAAATTGTATTCTGTTCACTGAGCACAAAGGTGTGAGAGGGAGTGCCAGATTTTATTAGCCAAGACTTTAATATTCTCACTTAATTTTGTTTGCATAATTTATCATTTAAAAAGTGTTAAAAACCTTTACGACTGGGGAAATGTCAAGTCTCCTTTTCCCCCGATCATTTGCTTTATAGACCCTGAAGCTATGTTGTGAGATGTATTAGTACCCACCTGTGGAGGTCACTCCAGGCGCTGACCCTTGGCATCCCCCTGAAGCTTTCCTGGACCTCCTTTGTGGTCCTTGGACTCTTCCAGGCACCCTGACCTCCCAGAGGCTGCCCTGTCACCCGTCCTGTGCCCACTGCACTGGGCTGGCTGGAATTCCCCTTCGTGTCTGTCTTCCTGCCCTCTGCCCTGACCAGATTTCCTCCATGGACACAGGCTCAAACTCCCACCCTGCCCATTTCTAAATTTATTTGATCCTTTCAATGGAAGTTTGGAAGGAAAGAAGTTAGACAAATGGTGTTTGTTGTCATCCTTAACACAGAAGTCCCTTTCTTTCCAACAACTGCTTTTCCAGGCATGAATGTTCTTTCCTTACTCAGCTTGACCTCCTTCCTTAGCCCCAGATTCCCCAGGTGTCCACGTGAATGATGTCCATCTATACATGCATTCATGGCAGGAAGTTTTCTAGCACCGCCAGCCCCCACGTGAGGGCACAGAAGCCGTGTGGAGCTGGCAGACTGGTCTTGATTCCAATCAATGAATGAAGAGGGACCCAACCCGAGGCTGGTCCATGGCTGGACCATCATGGCTGGACCTTCAGGAGAGAGGCAGGGCCCACCTCCCAGCCATGCTCTTCTCTGCAGTCTGTACAGCTCCTGCCCAGTGTGTGGGTGTGCTGTGCCTATGGCCAGTGTTTACCCGGCACCACTCATGCTTCCCCTGGGTAGCTAGAGCAGATGAGCGGAGCAGCTCCCTCCCACAGATCTGTTCACCGTCAGCAGGAGTGGATCTCTTTTTAATATTTACTTACTTATTTGGCCATGCTGGGTCTTAGCTGTGACATGTGAGATCTAGTTCCCTGACCAGGAATTGAACCCAGACCCCTTGCATGTAGTCCTAGCCATTGAACCACCAGGGGAGTCTCCAGAGTGGGTCTTTTTTTAAAGGGAAAATCGCATGCGTCTGGTGGGAGAGGTTCATACCCCTCAACCATCCTCACTTGCCCCACTCCTCCTTCAGTTCTCACCTTGATGTCCTAGGCACAGGCTCTTCCATCTCCCAGACCAGAGCCACACGCCATGGCCCCTTGCTTCGGGACTGTCTTGGCATCGCTGGGAACTCTTCAAGGGTAGTATATACAAGCTGGCACATAGTGGGGGCAGTGCTCAGCGAGGGTTTGTGGAATAAAGGAAAGAGGTGAAGATAGGGGTAATAATGAAGGCAGGGGGCAATGAAGAGGCGATTCAAAGGTGGGAGGAGGCAGGTGCTCCTGAGCCAAGTTCCAGGCTCTGCCTGTTCCTGACGCCCGCCTTTGCCGCACTGTTCCCAGTGGGTGCCAGCTATGAATGCCTGTTTAAGTCACTCCACGAAGCTCGGCTTCTCAATCTGTTTTGTATTTGCAAGGGCCAGATTCATCTTCCTTTTTTAAAAGTCAAGCTTCTGAAAAAGTCATTTAAATTCACAGTGATTCTCCTTTCAAATAGCTCCTTTGAATGGTGTTTTTGGAGTCCCAGATCTTAGGGACTCTGCCAGGAGCGGCTGAGGGTCATGCAAAGACTCCTCGATGGGGCACAAGCTGTAGAGGAGGAGCAGGGCTTTTGGGGGTGGGGAGTTGCCTTCAAATAGATGGGGTGTGTGTGTGTGTGCCAGGGCCCTGCGGTGCATCAGCTGAAAGGTTGCTTTCTGACGTGACCTGTGGACGCTGGCTCCTCTTTCTTGGGAAGAAGGCGAGCTGGTTATGCTGAGTTCAGTGGCCACTCCAGATGTTTCTGTGCATTGAGATTAGAATCTGCAACACCCAATCTTCAAATTTTCTACATGGTTAAAAAGCATGTATGTACTGTCTGGGAAAAATGTCCAAAACGTATTGTTAAGTTAAAAAGCAGACTGTGAACAGTATGTACTTATATACATTTACAGCTAAAAAATATATGCATGCAAAAAAGCCCAAACTGTATATTCTGTATTTACATAATTATAAATACATAGCTAGAAAGAAGTCTGGAAGGAATTGTGCCCAATTATCTCAGGATTGGGGAGCTTTCAAAATGATCTTTAATTGTATTGTTTGAAGTTTTTTTCCTATGAGAATATATTCCTATGAGAATGTATGTGTGTCATTTTAAGAGATGTATGCATTTAGAAGTGAGATTCTATATGGTTTACCTTGAGCTTCTGGGATTTTCATTTCTTTGAGTGATGGTGTTGAATGGCTTGTGTGTGTGTGTATGTGTGTGGTGTGTGTGTGTGCATGCTCAGTTGTGTCTGATTCTTCGCAACCCTTTGCCAGGCTCCTCTGTCCTTGGAATTTTCCAGGCAAGAATATTGGAGCATCTCCTACTCCAGGACATCTTTCTGACCCATGTCTCTTGCATTTCCTCCATTGGCCAGGGAATTTTTTTTCACCACTGCCTCCTGGGAAGCCCCATTGAATGGCTTACCCAATTTATTGGACACCTCAAAAGGTTACTTGATTGATGACTTATAAGTGAATTATATGTGTAGTTCAGGTCAGAGGTCAGCAAACCTTTGCTTAAAAGGCCAGATAGCAAATATCTTAGGCTCTGTGAGCCAAAAGGTCTCTGCTGAAACTACTCAGCTCTGCAGTCAGAGCATGAAGTAGCCATAGATAATACGAAAATGAATGAGTATTGCTGTGTCCCAATAAAACTTTATTTAAAGAAACAGATTGCTGGTAGGTATTGACCTGTGGGCCATAGTTGCGTGACTCCTAGGGTTTAATTGGGCTTCCCTGTAGCTCAGCGGTGGAGAAGGCAGTGGCACCCCACTCCAGCACTCTTGCCTGGAAAATCCCATGGACGGAGGAGCCTGGTGGGCTGCAGTCCATGGGGTTGCTAAGAGTTGGGCATGACTGAGTGACTTCACTTTCGCTTTTCACTTTCATGCATTGGAGAAGGAAATGGCAACCCACTCCAGTATTCTTGCCTGGAGAATCCCAGAGACAGAGGATCCTAGTAGGCTGCCGTCTATGGGGTTGCACAGAGTCAGACATGGCTGAAGTGACTTAGCAGCAGCAGCAGCAGCAGTAGCTCAGCGGTAAAGAATCTGCCTGCAGCAGGAGCCGCAGGAGATGCAGGCTTGATCCCTGTGTCAGGAAGATCCCCTGGAGGAGGGCATGGCAACCCACTCCAGTATTCTTGCCTGGAGAATCCCATGGACAGAGGAGCCAGCTGGGTACAGTCCATAGGGTCCTGAAGAGTCAGACACGACTGAAGTGGCTTAGCATGTAGCACATAGCAGGGTTTAATTGATCCTTAAGACACAGGTGGGTGTGAAAGTAGAGAAAAAAAGCAAATGGAAATATTTTAGAAATCTAATCAGAGCTATCTTACTGAAAAAAACAAAAACAAAAACAAAAAAAACCTGAGGATCTGCAAAGCCAAAGGGGAAAGAAAAACCATTGTTTTTCTTGAGCACTGTCCTGCAGCTTCTTCCAGCTGGACCAGGGGAGGCTTGGCTGCTAGGCCCCAGGAAGGAGTGTGAGGACTTCGCCTCTGAGGAAGCAAGCCTTCTGGGAGGTGCTCCCCAATCCTGTGCCAGACTGGGAGCGGCCTGAGCTTGCACACAGTTGCACTCTGTAAGCTTTGTTTGCTTGAACAGGGCTCTGAGTGGCCTGCCCAGCCCTGGGGAGGTGGTGGAGGGTCAGATTGAGGCAGGTGAGTGACATCATCAGTTTTGGGAAGAGACAAGTGGCCTTCCTGCAGCTGGTTGCTGAAAACCAGGCTTCTCTTGGCACCAGCCTCAGCCCTTCTAACTGGGGCATTGGAATCCCTCTGTCTTACCCTGTTTTCTCCTGGGTCACTGGGCTGAGGTTGAGCACCATGGGCTTCAGGACAGGAAGAATGCATTAGTGCTCAGTTGTGTAGGCCATGTGAATTAGACATGTGGCTTGAGATGAAGCACTTGTGTCTGGAACTGGGCACTTCATGCCCCGTGTGACCAGAGGGGACAGGTTACCACTAGGGAGTGTGTGTTTCTTTTCACACTGAGTGAGCACCCATGCATGTGTGTGTGTATGCACATACACATACAGATGCCTGCAGATAAGCGTGTCTGGGAAACAATCTCTAACAGGTGGACACCCCAGCATCCCCTCCTCCCAGCCTCATAAGGAGAATTCTCTCTGCCTTGTGTTTCCCAGGTCTTTGTGTAGTCAAGATAATCAAGGTAATGAGAGAAAGAAAGACAGAGGTCATCGGTCCTGGAAGGAAGAGAAAGTGAAAGTCGCTCAGTTATGTCCGACTCTTTGTGACCCCATGGACTGTATAGACCATGGAATTCTCCAGGCCAGAATACTGGAAGGGGTAGCCTTTCCCTTCTCCAAGGAATCTTCCCAACCCAGGGACTGAACCCAGGTCTCCTGCATTGCAGGCAGATTCTTTACCAGCTGAGCCACAAGGGAAGCCCTGAAGGAAGAGAGAACAGATTTAGCCAGGAAAGTGCAGAATTATCACAGCAGAAAAAAGAAGGGAGTGGAAGGTGAGAGTGGCTGGGCAAGCCATGGAACTCAGAGCCGGATGCAAGCAGGGAAGGGGTTTAGGGCATTTTGGCCTTCGGAGGAGAGGAATGGAGACAGCTGCTGTGCATACATGCAAGATATGGGGGCAGGATGGGGACAGGGCTCCAATAGGCAGCTGGGCATTATCAGTGGGGTCCTTTTGTTATCTTAGTGAGCTTTGGGGGTAGATTTAATTTGAGGTTGATTGTTAAGTGGGCATTTAAAAAATTCCATTTATTGTAGTTTAAATAATTTATTAATTTATAGCTTCCCCCAGAAGAATTCACTATTTCTCCCATCCTCTACCCTCTACCTCCAATAACCACCAATCCGTTACTTGTAGCTATGAACCTGTTTTTGTTACTTTGGCGTTTGGTGTCAGCTTCAAACAATCATCACCAAGCCTATGTTGAGGAGCTTACAAACTATGTTTTCTTCTAGTTTTATGATTTTGGATCTTACAGTCTTTAATCCATTTTGAGTTAATTTTTGTGTTTGGTGTAAGATAGTGGTTCAGTTTCATTTTTTTATGCGTGATGTCTGTTTGGTTTTCTCTGTAGCCTTTATTGACAAAACTGGTTTTTTTTCCCCACATTGTATATTCTTGGCTCCTTTGTCATAAATTAATCGACCAGGTATGCAAGGGTTTATTTCTGGTATCTCTATTCTATTCAATTGATCCATGTGTCTGTTTTTATGCCAACACCATACTGTTTTAAATGCCATAGCTTTGTAATATAACTTGAATCAGAGATCATGATGCCTCCAGCTTTGTTCTTTCTTAAGATTCAGTTCCGTTCCGTCACTCAGTCGTGTCTGACTCTTTGCACCCCCAGGGACTGCAGCACGCCAGGCTTCCCTGTCCATCACCATCTCCCAGAGCTTGCTCAGACTCACGTCCATCAAGCTGGTGTTGCCATCTCATCCTCTGCTGTCCCGTTCTCCTCCCACCTTCAATCTGTCCCAGCATCAGGGTCTTTTCTAAGAAGTCAGTTCTTCTCATCAGGCCAAAGCATTGGAGTTTTAGCTTCAGCATCAGTCCTTCCAATGAATATTCAAGACTGATTTCCTTTACGACTGACTAGTTTGATCTCCCTGCAGTCCAAGGGACTCTCAAGAGTCTTCTCCAACACCACAGTTCAAAAGCCTCAGTTCTTCAGTGCTCAGCTTTCTTTATAGTCCAACTCTCACATCCATACATGACTATTGGAAAAACCATAGCTTTGACTAGACGGACCTTTGTTGACAAAGTACTGTCTTTGCTTTTTAATATGCTGTCTGGGTTGGTCATAGCTTTTCTTCCCAAAGAACATCTTTTAATTTCATGGCTGCAGTCACTATGGCTGCAGTGATTTTGGAGCCCCCCAAAATAAAGTCTGTCACTGTTTCCATTGTTTCCCCATCTATTGCCATGAAGTGATGGGACTGAATACCATGATCTTAGTTTTCTGAATGCTGAAGGGTTTTTAAAATTAATTTATTTTTTATTGTAGGATAATTGCTTTGCAGAATTTTGCTGTTTTCTGTCAAACCTCAACATGAATCAGCCATAGGTGTACATATATCCCCTCCGTTTTGAAACTCCCTTCCATCTCCCTCCCCGTCCCACCCCTCTAGGTTAATACAGAGCCCCTGTTTGAGTTTCCAGAGCCATACAGTAAATTCCCGTTGGCT
>SJYX01017257.1:69036-99417 GCA_006410675.1 Oreotragus oreotragus
GTGTAAGAGGGTTCCCTTTTCTCCACACCCTCTCCAGCATTTATTGCTTGCAGACTTTTGGATTGCAGCCATTCTGACTGGTGTGAAGTGGTACCTCATTGTGGTCTTGATTTACATTTCTCTGATAATGAGTGATGTTGAGCATCTTTTCATGTGTTTGTTAGCCATCTGTATGTCTTCTTTGGAGAAATGTCTATTTAGTTCTTTGGCCCATTTTTTGATTGGGTCGTTTATTTCTCTGGTATTGAGCTGTATAAGTTGCTTGTATATTTTTGAGATTAGTTGTTTGTCAGTTGCTTCATTTTTAGGTCTTCTCTTTTAAAGATGGTGTCATCTGCGTATCTGAGGTTATTGATATTTCTCCTGGCAATCTTGATTCCAGTTTGTGCTTCATACAGCCTGGCGTTTCACATGGTGTACTCTGCATATATGTTTAATAAGCAGGGTGAGAATATAAGCCTTTACATACTCCCTTCCTGATTTGGAACCAGTCTGTTATTCCATGTCCAGTTCTAACTGTTGCTTCTTGACCTGCATACAGATTTCTTAGGAGGCAGGTAGAGTGGTCTGGTATTCCCATCTCTTGAAGAATTTTCCACAATTTGTTGTCATCCACACAGTCAAAGACTTGGCATAGTCAATAAAGCAGAAGTAGATATTTTCCTGGAATTATCTTGCTTTTTCTATGATCCAACACATGTTGGCAATTTGATCTCTGGTTCCTCTGTCTTTTCTAAATCCAGCTTGAACATCTGGAATTTCATGGCTCACATACTGTTGAAGCCTGGCTTGGAGAATTTTGAGCATTACTTTGCTAGTTTGTGAGATGAGTACAATTGTGCAGTAGTTTGAACATTCTTTGGCATTGTCTTTCTTTAGGATTGGGATGAAAACTGACCTTTTCCAATCCTGTAGCCACTGCTGAGTTTTCCAGATTTGCTGGCATATTGAGTGCAGCACTTTCACAGCATCATTTTCCAGGATTTGAAATAGCTCAACTGGAATTCCGTCACCTCCACTAGCTTTGTTCGTAGTGATGCTTCCTAAGGCCCACTTGACTTCACATTCCAGGATGTCTGGGTTAGGTCAGTGATCACACCATTGTGATTATCTGGGTCATAAAGATATTTTTTGTATAGTTCTTCTGTGTATTCTTGCCACCTCTTCTTAATATCTTCTGCTTCTATTAGGTCCATACTATTTCTGTCCTTTATTGTGCCCATCTTTGCATGAAATGTTCCCTTGGTATCTCTGACTTTCTAGAAGAGATCTCTAGTCTTTACCATTCTATTGTTTTCCTCTATTTCTTTGCATTGATCACTGAGGAAGGCTTTCTTAATCTCTCCTTGCTGTTCTTTGGAACTCTGCATTCAAATGTGTATATCCTTTCTTTTCTCCTTTACCTTTAGCTTCTGTTCTTTTCTCAGCTATTTGTAAGACCTGCTCAGAGAACCATTTGCCATTTAGAATTTCTTTTTCTTGAGAATGGT
Source organism: Oreotragus oreotragus (assembly GCA_006410675.1). NCBI lineage: Eukaryota > Metazoa > Chordata > Mammalia > Artiodactyla > Bovidae > Oreotragus > Oreotragus oreotragus. The sequence continues at coordinate 70,527 of SJYX01017257.1, forward strand.
CTCGATCCCTGTCTCCTGTACAATGTCAGAAACCTCTATCCATAGTTCTTCAGACACTCTGTCAGATCTAATCCCTTGAATCTATTTGTCACTTCTACTGTATAATCGTAAGGGATTTGATTTAGGTCATACCTGAATGGTCTAGTGGTTTTCCCTACTTTCCTGAATTTAAGTCTGAATTTAGCAATAAGGAGTTCATGATTTGAGCCACAGTCAGCTCCCGGTCTTGTTTTTGCTGACCCTATAGACCGTCTCCATTTTTGGCTGCAAAGAATATAGTCAATCTGATTTCGGTGTTGACCATCTGGTGATGTCCATGTGTAGAGTCGTCTCTTGTGTTGTTGGAAGAGGGTGTTTGCTTTGACCAGTGAGTTCTCTTGCCAAAACTCTGTTAGCCTTTGGCCTGCTTCATTTTGTACTCTAAGGCCAAATTTGCCTGTTACTCCAGGTATCTTAAGATTGTAGCTCCAGTTCTTAAGACTGCTTTGGCTGTTTGTTGTCTTTTATGGTGTTATGTAAATTTTAGCATTATTTTTCTATTTCTGTGAAAAATGTCTTTGGAATTTTGATAAGAATTGCCTTGAGTCTGTAGATTGCTTTGGGTAGTATTTTAATAATATTAATTATTTTAGTCCATCAATATGGAATATCTTTCCATTTATTTGTGTCTTTTTCAATTTCTTAAATTAACATGTATAAGTTTTCAATACACAGGTATTTCACCTCTTTGGTTAAACTTATTCTATTTTTGATGTAATTTTATAGGATTGTTTTTCCTAATTTCTCTAATAGTCCCTTTTTAGTATATAGAAATGCAAACAGATTTTTATGTGTTGATTTTGTACCCTGCAACTTTACTGAATCTGTTTCTTAGTTCTGACAGCTTTTGATGAGTCTTTAGGGTTTTCTGTATATAATATGTCATCTGTCAATAGTGACTGTTTTACTTCCAGTTTGCATGCCTTTTATTTATTTATTAATTTTTCTTGCCTATTTTTTTGATGGCTAGGACTTCTAATACCATGTTGAATAAAAGTAGTGAGAGTGGGCATCCTTGCCTTTTTCCTGATCTTAGAGGAAAAGCTTTCAGATTTTTATCACTAAGTATGATGTTAGCTGTGAGCTTGTCATATATGGCCTTTATTATGTTGAGGTATGTTCTCTCTATACTCACTTTGTTGAGAGTTTTTAATAATAAATAGATGTTGAATTTTGTCAAATGCTTTTTACTTGTCTATTGAGATGAGCCAATGATTTTTATCTTCCATTTTTTAATGTGGTGTATTACACTGATTTACAGGCGTTGAACCATCCTTGCATTCTTGGAATAGATCCCATTTGATCATGGTATATGGTTCTTTTAATGTATTGTGAAATTTGGTGTGGTAATGTTTTGTTGAGGAATTTTTCTTCTATGTTCACCAGAGATATTGGTCTGTAGTTTTCTTTTCCTGTGGCATCTTTGTCTGGTTTTTGTATAAGAGCGCTGTTAGCCTTGAATTTGGAAGAGTTCCTTCCTTCTTCTTTTGTCTTTTGGAAGAGTTTCAGAAGGATTGGTATTAATTCTTGTTTGAATGTTTGGTGGAATTCACCAGCGCGGGTGTTGTCTTGTCCTAGACTCTTGTTTGTTAGGAGATTTTTGGTTACTGATTCAGTCTTCTTACTAATGATTAGTCTGTTCAGGTTTTCTTTTTTAATTAATGTTACTTTTGGCTGTGCTGAGTATTCATTGCTGCACATGGGCTTCCTCCAGTTGTGACAAGGGGGGCTGCTATCTAGCTGCGGTGTGTGGGTTTCTCATTGTGGTGGCTTCGTATGTTGCGGAGCGTGAGCTTTAGCATGAACGGGCGTCAGTCGTTGTGACACGTGGACTCTAGAGCCCTGGCTCAGTAGTTGTGGCCCACAGGCTCAGCTGCCCCTCTGCATGTAGAATCTTCCCAGAGCAGGACTCGAACTCATGTACCCTAAATTAGCAGGCGGGTTCTTAACCACCGGGGAAGACCTGTTCAGATTTTCTCTTTCATCATGATTAAGTCTGCACAAGTTGTATATTTCTAGAAATTTACCCATTTTTTTCTAGGTCATCAAATGTGTTGATGTGTAATTGTTCATAGTAGTCTCTTCTGATCTTTTGTATTTCTGTGGTATCAGTTGTACTGTTTTCTCTCTCATTTCTGATTTTATTTATTTGAGTCATCTCTCTTTTTTTCTTGGTAAATCTAGCTAAAGGTTGTCCATTTTGTTTATCTCTTCAAAGAACCAGGTTTTAGTTTCATTGATCTTTTCTAATGTCTTTTTACTCTGTTTCATTAATTAAAAAAAAAATTTATTTGTTTATTTTGTGTCTTTGGTCTTAGTTGCGGCATGAAGCATCTTTCATTGCAGCCTGAGGGCTCCAGGGTTCATGAGCTCGGTAGTTGCCATATGCAGGCTTCTTTCTGGTGATGGAGCATGGACTTAGTGGCCCTGTGGCATGTGGGATCTTAGTTTCGTGGCCAGGAATTGAACCCATGTCCCCTGCATTTGAAGGTGGATTCTTAACCACCTAGCCACCAGGGACATCCCATATTTCATTCATTTCTGCTCTAATCTTTTCTATTTCCTTCCCTCTACTGATTTTGGGTTTCATTTGTACTTTCTCTAGTTCCTTGAAGTGTGAAGGTGGCTCAGATGATAATGTGTCTGCCTGCAATGTGGGAGACCTGGGTTTGATCCCTGGGCTGGGAAGCTCCCCTGAAGAAGGCAATGGCAACCCACTGCAGTACTCTTGCCTGGAAAATTCTGTGGACAAGAGGAGCTTTGTAGGCTATAGTCCATGGAGTTGCAAAGAGTCGGACACGACTGAGTGACTTCACTTCACTTTGTCTGATGTATAACTATTCAAGCTTTCTTTTGGTTTCCATTTGCATGGATTATCTTTTCCCACCCTATACTTTGAATCTACCTGTATTCCTACATCCAAAATGAGTCTCTTATAGGCGGCATATAAATGAGAATTGTTCTTGTGTCCATCTCCTTTCTATGTCTTTTTTTTTCTTTTGGCCACACCACATGTTATGTGGGATCTTATTTCCCAACCAAGGGTCAAACCCTCGCCTCCTGCATTGGAAGAACAGAGTCTTAACCACTGGCCACAAGAGAATTCTCTCTATGTCTTTCAATTGGATAAGTTAGTTCATGTACATTTAAAGTAATTATTGATACATACGTGCTTATTCTTTGTTTTCTGGCTGTTTTAGAGTGCTTCTGTTGCCTTCTGTGTGATTTCATGACTTTCTTTAGAGGTATGCTCATATTCCTTTCTCTTTATCTTTTGTGTATTTACTGTAAGTTTTTGCTTTGTGTGGGCTTACGCATAACAACTTACAGCTGTAATAGTCTATTTTAAGTTGGTAACAACTTAAGTTTGATCCCACTGCAAAGCTTGACATTATTCCTTCCCCATTCCCTGATTCCCCATGTTTCATGGTTCTGATGTCACATCTTACATCTTTTTATCTGTTATATCCCTTAACTAATTGTTGTAATCACAGTTGTTTGCCCTACTTTTGTCTTTCAACCTTCATACTAGCTTCATAAATGATTAAAGTGCATTGAGTGGGTATTTTTCTGAACGGGACCTCAAGCATAACAAAGTCAGTCTCATGGGCCATGCGTGTGTGCATTCCTAGGTTTGTACATACCGAGGCTGGACCACATAGGTGTGGCCAGCCTCACTTAGCCTTGAAGAGTGGAGTTTGTAGAAGAGTGAATGGTGCGTTCATTGTGTCTGTGTCCCAGCAGACAATACCAGCCTCGTGTGGATGTTGCCCGGAGACTCTTTTCCTGGTTCTGGGCTTGATGGTGGGAAGGGCAGAGGGAGAAACAACATAGGAGAAAGCCTTACCACAGCACCCCTACAGAGTTTCCTCCCCTGCTGAAAGTTAGGTCCAATTCACACCCTCGCACAGCCTGAGGGCTGGCGCCGGCTCTGTTTGATAACATCACAGCAAACGGCTGCCTTGTCTCTATTTTAGTTCTTGCCACTGCTGCTTCTCTCTGCACCTTTCAAGAAGTGCTCCTTCCCTTCTGGAAGGCTGGGGTGCCAAGCTCCCCCAGCTCCTTCCCATTTCGGTAAATTAAGGGACAAATGGTGCCAACTTGTTCTCGTCTCTTTCACGAAGCTGTTCGTAACCAGCTTATTTTCTTTTCCTCCATTGAGTGAGCACGTTAAAACTAAAATTAAATCATTACCCAAAGCACAGACAACGATCCCCTTCATAATTACATCCTCTTAATTGGCATCTGAGGACCCAGCTCATTTTTACGCTTGCTGGAAAATGTCTCAGGCATATTTAATGTTTTTTTTTTTAAGGTTTAAAGGTCAACAGGAATATCTTACCTTAATTTGACAAGCATGCAAGAAATGATGCAAGACTGGTTTATGTTCAGGTAATGCACAGGAAATCTATAAATCAGGCTGGGGGAATATGAGATGATGCCATATCAGAACCATCTGCCCTCGTTCTCAGAAGAATCAATACCACGAAGAAAGCACTAAAGATGGAGTGATTTATGCCTTTGTGTCGGCGGAGAAATACTGGTCATTTTTAGAATCACCTCATATCATCCTAAAACAACAGGGCCAGAAGGGAAGAACGAGAGTGGGCATAACCCTGCACGTGTCAGAGAGCAAATCTGACACTTGGGTTTTAATTGTCTCGGCTTGAGAAAGGATGATTCCGAGGTCCCTCCATTCCCCTGACTCTGCCCCCTCTGCTGTTGTATGTGGGAAGGCTGCCATGAGTGCTGAGATGTGGAAGGGAATTAACGAAATTGCATCTGAGTGATTGTTGCCAGGGGATAGAGGCTTAGAGCTTGGGGACCCTGGGTTTTCCATACTAGGCATGCTGCGTAAGCCCCTGCCTTCCTTTTTAAAAAAACTTTTTATTGTATTTTGGAGTATAGTTGATTAACAATGTTGTCATAGTTTCAGGTGTACAGCAAAGTGATTCAATTATACACATACATGTATCTATTCTTTTTCAAATCCTTCCCCCATCTGTCGTTGATGTCCAGTCAGTAAGTCATGTCTGCCTCTTCGCAACACCATGGACTGCAACACGCCAGGATCTTCTGTCCTCCAGCATCTCCCAGAGTTTGCTCAAATCCATGTCCATTGAGTTGGTGACGCCATCCAACCGTCTCATTCTCTGTCGCCCCCTTGTCCTTTTGCCTTCAGTCTTGCTTAACATCAAGGTCTTTTCGAATGAGCTGGCTCTTCGCATCAGGTGGCCAAAGTATTGGAGCTTCGGCTTCAGCATCAGCCCTTCCAATGATCTCCTTGCAGTCCGAAGAACTCTCAAGGGTCTTTCCCGTTTAGGTTGTTACATGATCCTGATCAGAGTTGCTTGTTCCTCTGCCTACCTTCTGAGAGCCTTCACTGGCTGAGAGAGCACACAGCCTCGGGGAACTCCACCCTCCAGCATGATGGATGTTGGGGCTTGGTGCTGACCAAGATGGGAAGAGGTTCTGTGGCTTTGCTGGGGAGGGGAAGAAGGTCTCTGGGCAATTAGGGTTTGGAAAAACAAGTGGTATTGTTTCACCACCTTCCCCAGAGGGTCAACAGTAGTTAATTCTCCAGGGGGATGGGAGGAAGAGGGACAGGCAGATGAAGCTCCGGCAGGTGTATCAGGATCTGGGGAGGGAGAGGAGGATTTGAAAGGCTTGAAAAAGAATATTTTGTCATTGGAGAGGTGTTCTGTGGAGAGGGTTCAAACTATAAAATTAAATTTTCATAATCAAGCCATAGAAAGGAAAGCTTCTCTCAATTCTCCTGGCAGGTGGGACTCTGGAGTTTTGAATGAAAGAGATTCTGAGCTTTTGCTCTCTGACACTTGTGTTATGTATATCGTGGACTAATATTGTGTGTTTATGTTGACATGTGTACTGTAGTTCCCATTACACATCATAAACATATGCACTTTCTGTTTTACAGTGAAGATATGCTTTGGGGAAAAGTTTGATTTTTGTTTTTACTAAAGAGTAGCACAAAAAAGGGACTGGGAGGTTGTTACATCTTCAGTTCTATCCTTTCCAAGAGCTGAAGTTGGTCCTAACACTACACAAGCTGGAAATCCAAGTAAAATCATTTCCATCCCCACAGTACACTGTGCCCACCACTTTTTATGCAAAAGAAACCCATACTCCTATTCCTGCTTCTTGGAGCCTGAGTGTGGATGGGTGCCTGGCCTGCCCCACCACCCTCTGCCTTCTGGCCCTGGAGGTCACACTGCCATCTACAAATCAAATTGAGCATCAAGTTGTGCTTTCTTTGGTCCTTTCTGGGACAAAACTAATGGTAATGATGCATGAGGTTTATACCAAGGGTAGATTTATCTGTAGTGCAAAGAGGAGGTGCACCTTCCTTGAGGGATTGGCAGGTTCTGGGTAGTCATGCCAAACCACCTTCATAGCTTAAACTGTTGGGCCAAGATCGCATGAAATTTATTCTAAAGCCTTTGTGTCTAATTTTTCCCTGCAAAGCACCATGCTCTGCTTCGCATGAAAGAAACTAGCATTATCAGGATCTTGTCACCAACCTGTGCAAAACTCTTGCACACTTCAAGGATACAGATTCTCACCTTTTGGAAACTCCCATGAAATCTACATTGAGGCAGCCAGGCCTTGCCTTAGTGAAGAAGCTGAAAACATAGCCTGGAGGAAATCCATTACTAGGGTGGTGGGGTAAAAGTTTTGCAAGAGGTCAGCTCTATTTTATGGCTATTAGTTGTGATGAATTGGTGATAAATGAAACCATGCACAGCTACCTAGGTGTGTGTGATCCATGGCTTGGGAGCCAATCTGGGAGGAAACGCTGTTTTTCTAAGCCTTGGAGACTACCAATGGAATTGATTATGTCTCTGAACTGGAGTCAAATTTCTTCGAAGTAAATGAGCTGAATTGGAAAATAATATTAGACTTCCATTAGGGGTGTTCTTGCAATGCCAAATTCAAGAAAAAGACTGTGTGTGTGTGTGTGTGTGTGTGTGTATGTGTGTGTGTGGATACGAGGGAAAGCCTCATAAATATTTTCAGAATATACTCCATCATTCTCTGCCAAGTTTCAGCGTTTGCCAGTTTTTAAAGAAGACGTCAACCTCGCTAGCAAAATAATTAATTTTGTAAAAAAAAAAAAAACAAAACACACACCTCACAAGAACCAGAAACACCCACCCAACACATTGGATGCCGCACTGTTTCCTTAATTCTGTGAAAATTTGCATGCCAAAGAATTTGGATTGCCCACTGGGTTCTCTAGGTCTGAACTGAAATTGTCAAAAGCGCTTGGTGAATAAATGGGCTGAAGGTAGACGTTACCATATTTTGGGGCTTTCCAAGTGACTCAGTACTAAAGAATCTGCCTTTCAATGCAGGAAACCTGGGTTCTATCCCTGTGTCGGGAAGATCCCCTGGAGGAGGAGGTGGCAACCCACTCCAGTATCCTTGCCTAGAAAATCCCATGGACAGAGGAGCCTGGCAGGCTACAATCCAGAGGGTTGCAAAGAGTCGGACAAGACTGAACGACTGACTGTATTATATTTTTAATCATCAGGGGAAAGACCAACTGCATTGAACTTACGAAATTGATCATTCTGAAGTTTTCGGCACGCTCAGCAGACATGATTGAAATAGTTTTGCAAACACAGAACTTCAGAATAAATATCAACCCCATTGCTCATTGTGACACGTGCTGTAAAGGTTGCCCAAGGCCAGCACAGGCTGCAGAGGCATGGTGCTTGGAACGGCCGCTTATTTTCCCTTCTTGATGAAGTGCTAGAGGACTAGTTTCATGGAAGCCCTTTCCAGAAACGTCACGTTTTTCTGTAGGTCTGCCTATAGCCTTAGTCCCTGAAACATTTCTCAGAGACCCCTGTTGGAAGCTTCCACAGCTCCCGGTTCTTGCTGATATTCAGACTTTGCTAGAAGGAGTTGTTTCTTTGGGTCCGGGTTGATGGATTTGCCTGGCAAAAAGCACTTTTGGGGATCTCTGTCTTCCCCAAAGCAGCCACTAACATGACGGAGCACTCTCTGTGTGCCAGGCATTTCTCTAAGAGCATCACCTTTATTCATTCAGTCCTTATAACAATTTGGGGAGGCAACCATTATTAGCCCCATTTTGCAGATGAGAAAACTGAGGCACGAGGAACTTAAGTCACTTGCTCAGGGGCTACAGAGTTGATGAGTGATGGAGCTGGGGTCTGGACCCAAGCAACCTGGCTACTCCAGGCCTTCTCAGTCATCATTGTACATCTCATTATCTCATTTCCATTTTGCTCATATATACCAGGCAGCTGAGTTTCCTGCACTGCTGGGTATGAAAACGAGCTGGGAGGGCCAGGCTTGATGTAAAGAGTAACTTACAGTTTTTTTCAGGATCCAGAATACTCACATGAGAAAAGCTCACCAAGTGGACCTGAGACACACACACATACCTGAGCATCAAAGTAAAAACATGTAATTTTTAACATCACAATAAAGCTGTCTTCCAAAAGTGCCAATTCTCATGAGAATGGCAGACATGGATTTTCATGTTGTAGCTGAAATTTCTCACCTGGATTATTATGATTGCCTGTTGCTTGTTTCTGCCCTTGCCTACCTACCTACATGGCCAGAGGGGTCCTGCTGAAATTAAGTCAGATAATGTCTTTCTTCTCTCCCCAGCTCACTGAGTCAAGGCCAACATCCTCTCAGTGGTCCATGTATGCTAAGTCACTTCAGTCATGTCTGACTCTTTGCGACTCTATGGACTGTAGCCTGCCAGGGTCCCCTGTCCGTGGGATTCTCCAGACAAAAATACTGGAATGAGCTGTCATGCCCTCCTCCAGGGGGTCTTCCTGGCCCAGGAATTGAACCTGTGTCTCTTATAAGTCTCCTGCATTGGCAGGCAGGTTCTTTACCACTAGCGCCACCTGGGAAGCCCTCAGTGGTCCATGACTGGCCCTTTATTACTTCTTTTTACCTTATCTCATTTCAGCTTCGTTATGTTCACTTTTCCCAACACACTGGGTGTTGGGAATGCTCCCACCCCAGGGCCTTTGCACAGGCTGTTCCCTAGATATCCACATGGTTCAAATGCCGCTTCTCAATGAAACCTCCACTCACATGCTTAGGTCTTGAGACTACTCTAGCCTCCAACCCTCCTATCCCCTTCACCCTGCTGTTTTCCTTTTCTCCATAGCATTTATCACCCTCTAGTATTATTTGTAATTTACTAATTTATTATTTTGGTAGCGCTATCTCTTTCCTCTGTGTGTGTGTGTGTGTTAGTCACTTAGTCATAGCCAACTCTTTTGAGACCCCATGGACTCTATCCCACCAGGCTCCCCTGTCCATGAGATTTTCCAGGCAAGAATACTGGAGTGGGTTGCCATCTCCTTCTCCAGGTGATCTTCCCGACCCAGAGATCAAACCCGGGTCTCCTGCATTGCAGGGAGATTCTTTACCATCTGAGCTACGAAGGAAGCCCTGGCGGAATGTAATTCTACAAGGGCAGAATCTTTGACTGTTTTGTTCACCAGTAGATCCCTATTGCCTAGAATAGTGCCAAGCACATAGTAGGTGCTCATTAAATATTTATTACATATGTGGTTGCCTCTAGAGGGAAGGGAGGGGTTAAGTTGTGGGAAGGAATACAAAAGAGGCTCTAAATATTGTTAATTGTTTTATTCTTTAGGTTAAAGCTGTCTTCCAAAAGTGCCAATTCTCATGAGAATGGCAGACATGGATTTTCATGTTGTAGCTGAAATTTCTCACCTGGATTATTATGATTGCCTGTTGCTTGTTTCTGCCCTTGCCTACCTACCTACATGGCCAGAGGGGTCCTGCTGAAATTAAGTCAGATAATGTCTTTCTTCTCTCCCCAGCTCACTGAGTCAAGGCCAACATCCTCTCAGTGGTCCATGTATGCTAAGTCGCTTCAGTCATGTCTGACTCTTTGCGACTCTATGGACTGTAGCCTGCCAGGGTCCCCTGTCCGTGGGATTCTCCAGACAAAAATACTGGAATGAGCTGTCATGCCCTCCTCCAGGGGGTCTTCCTGGCCCAGGAATTGAACCTGTGTCTCTTATAAGTCTCCTGCATTGGCAGGCAGGTTCTTTACCACTAGCGCCACCTGGGAAGCCCTCAGTGGTCCATGACTGGCCCTTTATTACTTCTTTTTACCTTATCTCATTTCAGCTTCGTTATGTTCACTTTTCCCAACACACTGGGTGTTGGGAATGCTCCCACCCCAGGGCCTTTGCACAGGCTGTTCCCTAGATATCCACATGGTTCAAATGCCGCTTCTCAATGAAACCTCCACTCACATGCTTAGGTCTTGAGACTACTCTAGCCTCCAACCCTCCTATCCCCTTCACCCTGCTGTTTTCCTTTTCTCCATAGCATTTATCACCCTCTAGTATTATTTGTAATTTACTAATTTATTATTTTGGTAGCGCTATCTCTTTCCTCTGTGTGTGTGTGTGTGTTAGTCACTTAGTCATAGCCAACTCTTTTGAGACCCCATGGACTCTATCCCACCAGGCTCCCCTGTCCATGAGATTTTCCAGGCAAGAATACTGGAGTGGGTTGCCATCTCCTTCTCCAGGTGATCTTCCCGACCCAGAGATCAAACCCGGGTCTCCTGCATTGCAGGGAGATTCTTTACTATCTGAGCTACGAAGGAAGCCCTGGCGGAATGTAATTCTACAAGGGCAGAATCTTTGACTGTTTTGTTCACCAGTAGATCCCTATTGCCTAGAATAGTGCCAAGCACATAGTAGGTGCTCATTAAATATTTATTACATATGTGGTTGCCTCTAGAGGGAAGGGAGGGGTTAAGTTGTGGGAAGGAATACAAAAGAGGCTCTAAATATTGTTAATTGTTTTATTCTTTAGGTTGAGAGTAAGTATACTGGTTGCTCTTTATATTATTTTAATATATTTTTTGTCTGTCTGAAATGTTTCACAATGAATTTTCAAGAATCAAACTGGGTCCAAAAGTAAGATTTGTATATGGTTTGCATTAGTGGGATAGTCCCCTTCCCCATCCAAATGAAATACTTCCGTGTACCATCCTGTGTCAGTAGCTAACAGTTCAGGTTCTTGTTGGTCAGTGACTAAGTTGTGTTCGACTCTTTGTGACCCCATGCACTGCGTCATGCCACGTTTCCCTCTCTCTCACCACTTCCCAGAGTGTGCTCCAACTCCTGTCCATCGAGTCGGTGGTGCCATCCGACCATCTCGTCCTCTGTCGTCCCCTTCTCCTTCCGCCTTCACTCTTTCCCAGCATCAGGGTCTTTTCCAATGAGCACCAGGCTCTTTGTATCAGGGGGCCAAAGTATTGGAGCTTCAGCTTCAGATTCTTGGGGAGATGCATTTGTAACTGGGGGATTTGGAGGTGAGACAGGCTGGGACCTGAGATCTGGGACCCTTACAGTGCTTGCACCTGGCCAGATATCTCCTGAAGCAACAAAATTCGAGGAAACTATAAGTGACTGAAACTAATTGTGTGCTTGTGAAGTTGGGGCAAATTATGGACAACAAAATACAAGAAGACCGAAAAACCGAACTGCCACTCTGAAGATCCAGGAGCAAAAGCAGGGTACCAGGCATGCCCCTGCATACAGCATCACCAAAGGAGTGGGCAAACCACCCAAGCCACCCCTCTGGCCTGACCCCTGAGCCCGTCCCTACCCTCATCCTATATAAGGAAACAGCTCACTCTCCCTCGCGGCAGCAGGGTCCCAGAAAAGCCTTGTATGAGTTTCTTATCTGGTCTTATCAATTTCTATTGAGTGAGGAAAGCCAAGAACCCTGGTCAGTGCCAGAGGGACAGAAGGAGAAGGTGGGGCAGGGGCTCTGACCATCAGGGCAGCTTGACTTGGAGGGTGGGCGAATTGAAGGGACCCTGAGCTGACTTGCAGAACTGCCCCACAAAGCATGTTGGGGACAGCTGAGAAACAAGAGTAAGGCTACGCTGGGCCAGCTTCCAGAAGCAGGATGCTGAGGGGGTAAGGGATGTGTCTGATGGTCCTTGGCAGAAGGACTCGCATCCCCTCTGTTCTCCAGAGGAGAGACTGAAAGAGGAATGATGTGTCCCGAGCCACCAGGAAGGTGGAAAGGGTTGAGTTCAGGCACCTGGTGAAAAATTCGGATGGGGGCTCCTCTGGGTTGCAATTGACCTGAGCAGGAAAGAACTCAGATCTCGGCTCTGTGACTTTCTGTGGCCCCGTAAGATCCCCAAATCCACCAAAGGAGAGCCAGTCTCTGAGAGCCAACCGTGTAGACACTCTGTGATGGCCGTGGCCGGCGGTCCTCAGATGAGGAGGGCTGGTCACAGCCAGGAGGGCAGATGCTGTCCTCGTGCTCGATGGGCAGCTTCCCAGGGGTTGGCCAGTGCCTCTGGAAAGCACAGCTCCTTCAGAGGAGTGCCATTGATCAGGCAGGATGGGAAACAAGTGGTGACGATCGTGACGAGTGGATATTCATTTGACAGTGGGAGAGAACACGCGGAGATGGTGCCTGCGATGACCGGCTGGGCGGGATCAGTTCAGGACCCAAGGTGGACCGATGTCTACAGGGGCTGAGGCTCAGGGGCTGAAGCTCAGGGGCTGAGGAGGAGAGAGAGCCAGAGAATGACTGGGACCACGAGGTTGCCACGTCACTCCACCCGCGGCTCTCCGGATGCCGACTGAAACTGGGGCTGATGGAGTGCTTCTGGGATGTTGGCGGGGTGGGGGTAGGGGGCGGGGTATCCTATCTGAGGCCTCTGTCTTCAGATAGATCATTCACTGCACAGTGGCCCCTAGGCCTGTGCATGTCAAGAGTAACTTACAGCTTACTGTACATCTGTGTACTGGGACATCTGTGTGTGTGGAGGCGTATGAAGGGCCATTGCACATGCAGTTGCTGGGAGACAGAAGCGGTGTGCTGAGCCTGCCTCCATCCAGGGGTCCTGCCACCCCCTGGGACACACTGAGGGGAGGGACTGTGATGAGGTCCAGCTGGAGCCATCTCTAGTCTCTAGTTGTACACATGAGGATTCGAACCAGCGAGGCTGTGAGATTTGGGAACCGGGGGCCTGTGTTGTGGTCCTCTTTGCCCTGGGATAGGTGGATGGATGCTTGGAGTCACCCACTCTGGGAGCCCTGGTCCCTAGCTGGAAGCTTCCTCGACAGAGGTGAGAGGTCATCACTGCTGGTCTGGGAGGTCAGCACCCTGTCAGCTCATTGCCAGGTGCCTGGTCACCTAGCAGCCCTCCTCTCCCCGCCCAGCCCCAATTAACCATCTGTTGGAGTTGCCGCCAACATGGGGGAGGGACTCAGTTCCACTCCTCCATGCAGGCTGCTCAGCTAATGAGGGGGTTTGTGAAATTTTTAATTATGGCTTCCATGCCTGGCTTAATTATTTGCATATGGCTTTTACAAGTGAGAAAAGGATGCCGGCGTGCAGCGCGTCTCCTCAGTCCCACGTCTGACTTTAATTAAAGGCAGAACCTGAGGTCTTTCCATCACTAATGATCGTGGAAAATTAGCTTCCAATTCCCAGGGGTCGCCAGAGTGATGCACCCTGAGGCGGAAGGAGGACGGAGTGGGGAGAGGGGGGCACCCCACAGATGGCAGATGGTCCTGCTGGGCTGCCACCCCTGAGTGCTCCCCCCACAGCCCAGCCTCTTACCGCCTTCCCTCCGGGCCCTGCATAAAAGGGAGCCTTGTTCTCCTCTGCCAGGGAGGAGGCCTGACCCCAGGCAGTGGTTGGGGTGGAGGAGCACCGCTGAGCTGAGAGTGAGGGCCGCTGCGGTCATCATCCAGGCCCTGGGAATGGCCTGGGCTGCAGCTGGACTGCTCCCAGCTGGTGGCCACAGGGCAGGGAGGTGAGAGGTTCTGGATCCCACGCACATCGGCACACATATGCACACACATCCACACATATGTCTACTCATGCACATATTCACCCAGGCACATGTACATCGGCCTTCACTCACTCCATCCATAGGCCAGAGTCACAGAGACAGGTCTGCCTGTTTACACATACATGGGCACACATGCAGTCACATAAGCACTCAGGCATGAGCGAGGGCCCTCTTCCTCACTCTTACGGTCTCACGCTCTCACTGTGCCTCAAGTGTCTGCGTGGGAGCCAGGGGGCCAGTGTTGCAGGCAGGGTGTGGCTTAGAGAGGGCTCCTGAGAGCCGCAGAGCAGCCCTGATCACCCCCCTGCCTCTTCCCCCTGCCCCCAGCTGATACAGGTCTGTGCTGGTGGGTGGCATATGCCTTCCTCGGTCGCAGGCAGGGTTGATTCCACGGTCAGCAAGAGGAATGGTGGAGGGCATGTCCTTTGAACTTAGCTCTGAATTCAAATCTGACCACCAGTTCCTAGCAGTGCGGCCTTGGGTAAGTTACTGCACCTCTCTGAGTCTGTTTCCTCATCATTAAAATGGGGGTATAGTTGTTCACACAGCTTTTGTATGGAGCAGATGAGATAACTGTGCAGTGAACTCAGGGGCCCGTTCCAGGTCACCTCTCCCTCCACCTCTTGTTCCCTAGTCTTTGAGTTTGGGAGGCACTCAACCCACCCTCAACTCCTGGGAGGCCAGTTCCACCCCACTGGTTCCAGGAAACCCAGGCCTGCATCCACCAGCAGAGGGCATTCCCCCAGCCCCAGAGGTGTCAGCAGCTCAGGGTTCCGTTGGGGATGGGACTCTCTCTGTCCTGTTGTAATGAGGATGGCTGCAAGTTGGACCATGGTTCAGCCATCATACCAAGGCTGCACTGCTAGGAACTGGTGGTCAGATTTGAATTCAGAGCTAAGTTCAAAGGACATCATAAAGGAGCCATCTGAGGATAAAACCTGTGTCTCAGGGACGCTTATAGCGCTTGTAGAGGAGTAGAGCCCCAGGAAGGATCTGAGTCCTAGTGACACCGTGAAACTTTGAGATTCCCACCAAGCTGGGGTCTTCTATTATTCCCCTCCCAACATGTGCTGGTTGTCACAGGGATCATGGCAAATGCTGAGCCTGACACTGAACACAATTGATGGCAACCACTGAACCAGGCAAGAGCCGGTTTCTTGGCAACACCCCAGCTCCTCCCTCTCCCACCGAGGATGCTGCCCTGTGGGTGAGGGCTGAGTCTTCTGCTACAGGGGTATATTCCTTTGCTGAGACTGCCGTAACAGAGTACCACGGGCTGGGGGTGGTTAAACAACCCAAACGTGCTGTCTCAGTTCTGGAGTCCAGACGTTTGAGATCAAAGTGGTTCCCTTTGAGGATGGTGAGGAGGAGTCTGTTCCAGGCCTCTGGGGGATTGCCTGCAGTCTTGGGCATCCCCTTGGTTTCTGAATCTCTGCCTTTATCCTCTCAGAGCATCTCTTCATGGGCATGTCTGTGTCCAGATTTTCCCTTTTTACAAGAACATCAGTCCTCTTAGATTAGAGGTGCACCCTCCTCCAGTGTGACCTCATTCTAATTCATTACCTCTGCAATGATCTTTTTTTCAAATAAGATCCTATTTTGAGGTACTGGGGATTAGGACTTAAACCTATGAACTGGGAGGGAGGGACACCATTCAGTCCATAACAGGCACATTCGAGTGTGAGTCTGTGTTTGCCACTACTCTGTGGGGATCCTATGTCATGACTCCCCTGTCTCACCATAGTGACTGTCCTCCAGGCAGAGATAGATGCCCTGGGCTGGAAGCCCCTGTTTCTGCCTGAGTGCCGTCCAGTTCCAGAGCTGTAGGAAGCCACTCCTGACCAGCGGGGCTGCTGCAGCTTTGCTCCAACGTAACTGACTCATAAGCTTTTTCTCCCCTTAGCTGATCTTGCACAAAATTCCTTGAACTGTTAGGCATCATTTTTATCCAGTGATCAGGTGCTTTTCTTTAATCCAGGCTTTGCTTTTCGTGGCATAGGCAGCAGTAGTGGAGCCCAGGCCAAATCCAACTTGAATATGAGTTTTTTATTGGCTCAAGTCTATTTTTAAAATGTGCATTGCTTGCCAATTGGACAATCAGGAAATTTCAAGTTAAAAATCCAAGTTTACAAACAGGAAAATCTGAGGATTTGGATCCACTACCAACAGTCATTTAAAAAAGAGTTTTCATATTGAAATTTCATATGATTATTTGACCCTATGGACTGTAGCTGACCAGGATCCTCTGTCCATGGGACTCTCTAGGCAAGAATACTGGAGTGGGTTGCCATGCCTTCCTTCAGGGGATCTTCCCAACCCAGGGTTAGAACCCAGGTCTGCTGCATTGCAGGCAGATTCTTTACTATTTGAGCCATCAGGAAAGCCCATTTTAGGAAATGGGCTGCTTTAAGCAAAGCTTCACTGAAGACCATCGATTGGCCATTCTGAGTCTCATATCATAAAAATATGTATTTGCACCTGTGTCTTCCTGTTTTTAGTCAAGTGCCCCTTCACGTGCAGAGTGGTACAGGGCACATGGGGCCTGTGTGGATACCATTCTGCTCTCAGATGTTCCCAGTTCACTGGGTGTCACCCACTGTTCCAGCCTGGCAAGCATGGCATGTCCAGGGTTGTAAAGGTTTAACCCTTTCCTGCCTGTGTCCTTGAGACTGAAAGATGAGGACAACTAGGACTCAAGACTTCAGAAAAGAGGTTACAGGCTCAGGGAGAGAAAAGCCAGACCCATCCCCACCCCCCACCCTTGCCTTGTAGGTTGTTCAAGGTAAGCAAAAAAGTCAACAGAACCATTTGGCGAGAGGGGCAAGATCAACCACAGGGAAGGGACAGGGACCCAGCATCCCACTCCACCTGCCCTGAGCCTCTTTGCTCCACCACAGAACAGCATCCCATCACAGCAGGAATGTTCACAAAGAGGCTTATGCTGTCAGTCTCCCAGAGACTAACTTCTTGGTTGAGAAAACTGAAGCTCAGAAATGCAAAATGATGGTGCCCAAAGTCTCCCAGGGAGAAAATTCAGTGTCAAGTAGCAGACAGTTCAGAGTCCAGTGATCATTTCTGTACACTAACTTCTCACTGTTAACTTGTGTTGGAGGAAAGCCTGCAGCCTCTTTAAAACATACAAGGCAGATGCCTTGCCTGGCCTGGGGGCTGTCAGGAAATGGTAAGATATGAGACTCGGTACTCACAGGCCTTGTGGGACATGCTGAGATATTTAAACTTGGGCCACAGGGGAACTGGGGGCACTCAGATGGTTTTAAACGGGGAAGGACAGCAAATGCAAGACAGGGGTTGGGATGAAGGTGGGGAGCTCTCCATGACCCCGGTGCTGAATCATCCACCCCAAAAGGCTGGAAAACATAAGACAGGTGCAGGGGACCAAGTCTAGAGTTGGATGTAGGGGGAAAAGGTAGGGAGTGGAGGTTGGTCTTAAATTTACGGTTTTCCAACACTCTGTGATGAAAGAGGGGCAAGGTATTGAGGGGGAGGAGACTTGAAATACGGGAAGTCAAGTGGAGAAAGAAATGAGGCAGAAGCTCGTGAAGAAGGCAGGCTCCTAGCTCATGCATAGCCACTCATTAGAACTTCCTGGTCACTCACAGTCTTGGCCCCTTCCTGAGAGCCTGAGAGAGACCCGATTCTCCACACAACAATCAGGACAGAGCCAACAGACTTGATTGTTCTGCCATATCCTTAGTCTTTGAGCCCTCAGGTTGGAAGGAGCCAGCCTGTTTTGAGAAATCCAGGGACAGTTATGCTGGACTAGTAAAAACCAAGAATGTGGTTGGTCAGCCCTGGAGCCAGCTCAGAAAAGCCAGCCTGGTCCCACAGGACACCCAGGGGACACCTGCCGGGCTCCACATGACGTCAACTTCAAAAGGACTCAGCTGGCCCTAGGACACAAACATTCCTCCCCTTCCTCCGTCCTCTTCCTAACCTTTCATCACTCACCACACGTTGCCCAAATACCTCCTCTGTGCCAGGCACTTTTGCCAGCTGAGAACACAAAGGCGAGTCCTTTGGGGGCAGCACAGGGAGAGGGATTCCCTGGAAGGAAGCCAGCCCTCCTTGCCATTCTCTCCTCCTCTGGAGTCTGTGGATTGCCATTTGCAGCTTGGCAGCAGCTGCACCCTGCCAAGGGCCAGGGCATTCTCGGTTTACTCATATACTCCTTTCTGTCCATATAATACCCCAACTCTCAATTTTGAGACGTAAATATGCAATTTTTTCCTCCCTGTAATTTTCCCTGCTGTGGCTGTTGGATGTCAGAGCAGCTGGAAAATGTGAACAGCTCAGTGCTTTCTAAAAGTAAAAGGAGGCCGTGCAGCTTCATACATCGTCTGCTGGTCTTGGCAAGATCCGACAGCTCTGCTGGGAGGGAAGATGCTCTCCAGGCTGTACTGTCAGGGGAACTTTTAACCCAAATAATCCACGTCCCCGCCTACCATTAGCAATGAGATAATTGCCAAAAAGTAAGCGTATGTGTGTGCGCACACAGGCACATGTGTATGTGTTGCAGAGATGTTAGTAGAGGTGAAACGAAGGTATCTGCTTACGCAGTCAAACTTTCTGCATGTTCCTTAGGAGACTTTCAAACCCTCGTGTCTCAGTAACTGAAGGTCAGGACGGTCTGATCTACGCTTTTGTTTGGAAGAAGCGAGTCAAAGAGATCCGGGGTGGCTTATTTGCTGTGTAACCTTGACAATGTTTAGTCTCTCTGGGTCTTAATTTTATCGTTTGTAAAACAGAGCAGAGGATTTGGAGATATGCTTCCTTGAGCCCCTTCCAGGAAGGACTTACTGGCCACCCATGAGACAGGGGGGTCAGCTGTAAGCTCCCTAAGGATCTGCAGGAAACTGCCTTATCCCACGTCATGCCCTTCCCCGGGCACCCTGCATCCAGCTACCGAATCAGGTGGAAGCATACAGGCACAGCCATTTCTGCTGGCTGCTGGGTGCTCTGACAGCCGACAGCCACTCCTGACCTCCCATCCAGGCTTTGTTGAACCTGTGTCCCTGACCAACTTCTCCTTCTACTCATTTCCCCTTCCTCCCTTTTCTCTTCATAGATATTGAACCTTGATAACATCTTGCACCCCAAACTCTATCTCAACCTCTCCTTACAGAAAGCCAATCCTGTGACAAACAGGGATAAATGTTTCCACTTGGAGAGGTTACTGTGTGAAAGCTAAATGGGATGTCTATGTAGTACCCAGCATAATGCCTGGAACATTAACAAAGCATGATAAATGTCTATTCCTTTTCTCTTAAAAGCTGTGACACCCAGAAAGAGAAAAATGAATATCGTATACTAAAGCATATATATGGAGTCTAGAAAGATGGTACTGATGAACTTATTTGCAGTGCAGCAGGGGAGACACCGACATAGAAAACAGACTTTTGGACATGGGAAGTGGGGTAGGAAGGAGAGGGTGGGATGTATGGAGAGGGTAACAGGGCAACAAGTTACTGTATGTAAAATAGATGTGCTTAGTCTCTCAGTCGTGTCCGACTCTTTGCAACCCCGTGGACTGTAGCCCACCAAGCGCCTCTATCCATGGGGATTCTCCAGGCAGGAATACTAGAGTGGGTTGTCATGCCCTGCTCCAGGGGATCTTCCTGACCCAGGGATCCAACCCAGGTCTCCTACATTGCAGGCAGATTCGTTAGCATCTGAGTTACCAGAGAACCCCAAGAATACTGGAGTGGATAGCCTATCCCTTCTCCAAGGGATCTTCCCAACCCAGGAATCGAACCAGGGCCTCCTGCGTTAGCAGGCAGATTCTTCACCATCTGAGCTGCCAGGGAAGCTCCAGCAGGCTGAGGACAGGCCCTGCTGGGATAGACTAGGCAGCCAATGGGAATTTGCTCTATGACTCGGGGAACTCAAACCAGGGCTCTGTAACAACTAGAGGAGTGGCTGGAGAGGGAGGTTAGAGGGAGGTTCAAGAAGGAGGGGACGTAGGTCTCTCTATGGCTGATTCATGCTGATGTTTGGCAGAAGCCAACACAATACCGTAAAGCAATTATCCTTCAATTAAACATTAATAAATTTTAAAAAACTGATCCTAAGTCCCATTCCAGGCCTTGCAAAGCAGTTGTTCATAGCCTGTGCTCTGTGATACTGGTTTGGATAAAGTCCAGAGGGGAAAGTGGCCCTGGAATTTTCTTCCAGCTGCCAAGTTTAAGGACCTGGCAGAGGACTCTGGAGCCAGCCTTGTCCCTGTGAAGTTCATTATCCATGGATCACATCAGCCCTCTTCAAGGTTCCTCACTGAAAAGAAATCGAGCATGCAAATACTCTTTTATCATAATCACCACGTATCCACAGGGTAATTCATAAAAGAGCTGGAAATATATTGAAATTCAATATTGTTTTAGTCCAAATCGATATTAATAATTGTTTGCATTTTTAAAGTGCAATTTGCAATTGAAAAATGCACAAAGATCAACCAGTAGTTGCTAACACATCAAATTTTCCTGTTAAAGGCATATTCCCTTACCTTTAAAGTGTTTCTTATACAACGGAGGATGGCGCTGATCCATGAAAATGTTATCTATTATTTACATGCACAACATAAGAATTTGGCTTCCATTATGCATGAGCTGAAAGGCCAGTAACTTTCAAGTGCTTGATTTTTTTTAATTACACTTCTTATTTTGAAATAATTGTAGATTAACATATGATTGTAAGAAGTAATACAGAGAAATACTATGTACCCTTTATCCATTTTTCCCCAGTAGTAATGTCTTGTAAAACTACAGTGTAGCATCCCAGTAAGAATGTTGACATAGACACAGTCAAAAGAGAGGGCCTTTCTATCACCACAAGGATGCCCCTTGCTGCCCTTTTTACATTCTTTAAAAGGTAAAGATTTTTAAATGACAACGGTGACCGTGAATATGGTGGGACTTAAATCATTATCCCTGTTTAGACTTTTTAGACTTCTGCCTTAACATGATTTTTATCATTAAATGAGGCACTGTCCCAGCTGGACTTGATGGGTTCAGACATAGAGCAGTGGCCACCTAGGTAGAGTGGGCCCAGGAGAGACTCGCCTCAGCCAGGCAGGCCTCAGGCATGACTGTGGACCAGAAGGAGCCTGAGAACATATTTTCCAGTTTGACAGCTGCATGAGGGTCCTTTGTCCTTTACAATAAGGATGAGATTATCTTGAAGGGAAACAGTTTGGCAGCTTTGATCCATAGAGACACAGCACTGACCCAGATTTGTGGCAAGGGACAGTCAGCAGGTGTGGGTGAGGCACAGCTCGCCAGCAGCAGGTGTGGGTGAGGCACAGCTCGCCAGAGTGCCACGGGCTCTGCCTGAAAGTGGCCTCCAGCAGATGAAATTCACAAGATGCCTTTCTGTTCTCCAAAACGTGTTAGTCACACCCTAGAGCTGCCAGGAACTTGGAAACTCATCTCCAGTGCTTATTTTGGATGCAGATTGATTCCAAGATTAGGCAAATCAAGTCCTAAGGGTCAACAGTTAAAATGGAGGGACAGCCAGGCCCAGAACCTGGGCTCCCTGCTCTGAGCCTTGCTTGCATCCCATGACATCTGGCCCCTTTGGGGGGAGGGGGCTGCCTGGGTTTGTAAGCCCATTTCCTCTATATCCTGGTCATGTTTCACACAGGCACGAACTTGACAATTTTGGTCCTTCTTAGCTCCTGGGCCTGCACCTGTGGGATGAGTGAAACGATAAGATAGTGATTTCTGCTCAGTTTGCTTTCACTGATTTTTGATTGAGGGTAAAATTAATAGTGTTGTTGTTATTTATATACATAATGTAAACCATTTTAACCATTTTTAAGTCCACAGGCATTAAGTACATTCACATTGTTGAGCAGCCATCAGCTCGGCACTTCTCCAGAACTTTTTTCATACTCCCCAACTGAAAGTCTGCCCCACTAAGTAACAATTCCCCCTCCCCCTCCCCTGCAGTCCCTGGTAACCACTATTCTACTTCCTGTCTCTGAGTTTGTCTGCCTGGAATCATGCAGTATTTCATTCTGCCTATTGTGACTGGCTCCTTTCACATAGCATAATGTCCTCAAGGTTCATTCATGTTATACCATGAATTGCTTTCACTGGTTTTTGATCAACCCATGCAAACTACTATTCATGGAGTTCTCATGTTTAAAAAAAAAAAGGATGCACAGAAGAACTATACAAAGGAGATCTTCATGACCCAGATAACCATGATGGTATGAGCACTCACCTAAGCCAGACATCCTGGAATGCAAAGTCAAGTAGGCCTTAGGAAGCATTACTACGAACAAAGCTAGTGGAGATGA
Source organism: Oreotragus oreotragus (assembly GCA_006410675.1). Classification (NCBI taxonomy): domain Eukaryota; kingdom Metazoa; phylum Chordata; class Mammalia; order Artiodactyla; family Bovidae; genus Oreotragus; species Oreotragus oreotragus. Next base: position 92,777 of record SJYX01017257.1, read on the forward strand.
TGGAATTCCAGCTGAGCTATTTCAAGTCCCAAAAGTTAATGCTGTGTAAGTGCTACACTCAGTTCAGTTCAGTTCAGTTCAGTCGCTCAGTCGTGTCCGACTCTTTGCGACCCCATGAATCGCAGCACGCCAGGCCTCCCTGTCCATCACCATCTCCCGGAGTTCACTCAGACTCACGTCCATCGAGTCCGTGATGCCATCCAGCCATCTCATCCTCGGTCGTCCCCTTCTCCTCCTGCCCCCAATCCCTCCCAGCATCAGAGTCTTTTCCAATGAGTCAACTCTTCGCATGAGGTGGCCAAAGTACTGGAGTTTCAGCTTTAGCATCATTCCTTCCAAAGAAATCCCAGGGTTGATCTCCTTCAGAATGGACTGGTTGGATCTCCTTGCAGTCCAAGGGACCCTCAAGAGTCTTCTCCAACACCACAGTTCAAAAGCATCGATTCTTCGGCGCTCAGCTTTCTTCATCCATACATGACCACAGGAAAAACCATAGCCTTGACTAGGCGGACCTTAGTCGGCAAAGTAATGTCTCTGCTTTTGAATATACTATCCAGGTTGGTCATAACTTTTCTTCCAAGGAGTAAGCGTCTTTTAATTTCATGGCTGCAGTCACCGTCTGCAGTGATTTGCCAGCAAATGTGGAAACCTCAGTAGTGGCCACAGGACTGGAAAAGGTCAGTTTTCATTCCAATCCCAAAGAAAAACAATGCCAAAGAATGTTCAAACTACCGCACAATTGACTCATCTCACATGCTAGTAAAGTAATGCTCAAAATTCTCCAAGCCAGGCTTCAGCAATACGTGAACCGAGAACTTCCAGATGTTCAAGATGGATTTAGAAAAGACAGAGGAACCAGAGATCAAATTGCCAACATGTGTTAGATCATAGGAAAAGCAAGAGAATTACAGAAAAACATCTACTTCTGCTTTACTGACTATGCCAAAGCTGTTGACTGTGTGGATCAAAACAAACTGTGGAAAATCTGAAAGCGATGGGAATACGAGACCACTAGACCTGCCTCCTGAGAAATCTGTATGCAGGTCAAGAAGCAACAGTTAGAATCGGACATGGAACAATGGACTGGTTCCAAATACGGAAAGGAGTCCATCAAGGTTGTATATTTTCACAATGCTTATTTAACTTACATGCAGCATACATCACTCAAAATGCACAAGCTGAAATCAAGATTGCTGGAAGAAATATCAATAACCTCAGATAAGCAGATGATACCACCCTTAGGGCAGAAAGTGAAAAGAAACTAAAGAGCCTCTTGATGAAAGCGAAAGAGGAGAGGGAAAAAACTGGCTTAAAACTCAACATTCAGAAAAATAAGATTGTGGTTTCTGGTCCCATTGCTTCATGGCAGATAGATGGGGAAATAATGGAAACAGTGAGAAACTTTATTTTGGGGGGCTCCAAAATCACTGCAGACGGTGACTGCAGCTGTGAAATTAAAAGACACTTCATCCTTGAAAGAAAAGCTATGACCAACCTAGACAGCATATTAAAAAGCAGAGACATTACTTTGCTGACAAAGGTCCATCTAGTCAAAGCTATGGTTTTTCCAGTAGTCATGTATGGATGTGAGAGCTGGACCGTGAAGAAAGCTGAGCACCGAAGAATTGATGCTTTTAAACTGTGGTGTTGGAGAAGACTCTTTTTTTTTTTTTTTTTTTTTTGGAGAAGACTCTTGAGAGTCCTTTGGACTGCAAGGAGATCAAACCAGTCAGTCATAAAGGAAATCAGTCCTGAATATTCATTGGAAGGACTGATGTTGAAGCTGAAACTCCAATACTTTGGCCACCTGATGCAAAGAACTGACTCCTTAGAAAAGGCCCTGATGCTGGGAAAGGTTGAGAACAGGAGGAGAAGGGGGAAACAGAGAAAGAAATGGCTGGATGGCATCGACAATTCGTGGGCATGAGTCTGAGCAAGCTCCAGGAGCTGGTGTCGGACAGTGAGGCCTGGCGTTAGAGTCCATGGGGTCGCAAAGAGTTGGACACAACTGAGCGACTGACCCGACTGACCCGACTGACCAGTGCAAACTACACTTTTGTTTGGGAGTTCCCTAGCATCATACTGTATTTTAAAGGTTTGAGAATCATCCATTTTACAGGATCTGAATGACCTATATTTGTTTGTGTCATGTGTTCTAATATACTTATAGAAATAGAGTCATCATTTACCTCTACAAATATATTAGTCTTCAAGCCCCATGTTTTGAAATCTGCCCTATTAAACATGAAGATACAAAAATGGCATCCTGGTGGTGAGTGTGCCTAGGGTGTTTGGGAGCTGTCAGTTTCTGCCGGGTTCCCTGGTGGAGCTCAGTTCCTTGTCTCTTCTTCAGTCATAGGACTGAACTACTCGTTGAACCTGATTCCAGCTCAGACCTGATCAAAGCAGACCCTCAGCTCCCTGGAACAGAAATAACCTTTTTAAAATTCCAGGTTCATGAAGTGCCTCTCTCCAGATGGTCCAATCACCTCTATTAACTCACACTCATTCAACATGTGGCAAAGGTTATTGATCACCTGTGCCAGGCACTGTGCTAAGTGCTGGGAATACAAAGATGAGCGAAGAGTCCAAACAGGCATGAGAATGCTCTCCACATAGTGGAGGGAGGGCTATAACTGAGATATCCACGCTCACAAGACTGAGGATACTGCCTGCAAGCTGGTGGGGAGGGAGTTAGTTTTTTTACCTGTAGGATTATTTTTCCATACCTTGTCCTTTATTTAGGGTAATAAAGTACCCTAAAAATGTAAGCTCTGGGCAGAGATGATACCCATAGTTTGGTTTATTCCTAATAGCAAAGAGGACTCTGCAGCCTGTGGCATCTTGGCCAGGCTCTCGGGACCCTCCTGCCATGGCTGTGTGTTTGCAGACGTCCCCTCACCCTCTTTGTGTGAGATGGGCTGTGGTGTTCCTAGTGGGGCCATGGGGACAAGGTTTGGGGCTGATTTGTACCCCGGCCTCCGCCTCAGGGTCGCCTTTCTCTCTCCCTGCAGACAGCGTGGGAGATTGGAGGGAATCCCTGCCTTGTAACAAGGGAGTGGTTATCAAGTAAAGTGCTTCCCCCAGGAATGGGGTGCAGTCGTGCCTGCCGGGATGTGCTGAGGCTGGGCCCTGCCCATTTCATGACCCAGGTCAGCGCTCCACCAGGTCCGCGGTGAGGCAGGAGTCTGCAGCCCCGCCTCAGAGTCTTGGGCCCTTGCAGCCATCCGTCATCCTCGCAGAGCACTGCAACTTTATGCCTGTGCATAAAAACTGGAGGGACTCGTCCCAGAGTTTGCGGCTGCCATCGCCGTGGCTGTTAGAGCAGTTTTAATTAGCTGCAGGATTTTAATGAGCTGAAATCTAGAAGAACCCCATCTCAGAACTAAGCAGGAGCCGAACACAGGGAAGAACTCTGACAAAACAGATGGAGGTGGTGTTCTCAGGGGACTGGGCTGTGTGCTTTGTTTCAGCAAAGAGCAAATGAGTTACCGAGGCCAGGAGGCTGAGGAGGGAAGCCGGTGGGTCAGCCCCAGCGCCAGCCTCGGTGTGGGCAGAGCTGGAAGCGTGGCCCCTTCTGCTGCCATAGCGGAATGCTCGGTGCTGGATTCAAGGTGACGGCAATGTCTGGCTCTATTCTCCTCAAGTTGCCATAGCAGCCTCTCTCCCGATGAGCAGCTTCTCTTGGAGCCCTCAGCCAGGAGGGACGTCATTGCTCACTCCTGCCGGTTCGAGGAGGAAGCGACTGGACGGAGAACTTTCCCAGGCCCGGGGCCCGCACACCCACTGGGTGCACCCACCGGCGCGAGGCTGGACGCCTCCTCCTGCCTCCAGTGGGGCACAGGGGTGGGTCTCCACAGCCTGAGGGGGTCCTCTGAATGACTGGGGAGAGTATCCGGGCCTTGGAGCATCCGCAGCCAACTGTGTCCTTGGAGCCGTCCGTCCATCTGCCTGCCGGCCCTTCACCACTGGAGGTGCGTGCATTTTGGCTGAATTCCCAAGTCCTTGCTTGTGCCCTGAAGTGAATTTTCTAGAGACAAAATTTTAAATCAGATAAATAAGGAAATAGGAGAAATCCTTGGCCCTGCCCTGTGTCCCAGGAGGTGTTTACAAGATTAATTGGATTTCTCTTTCTTCCTGTAAAAATTGGTGACGCCATTCAGGGCCTCAGGGAGAGAAGCCACCGGGAGCGCTAGGAACTGTGAGGAGGGCAGGACCTTCTGAAATCTCAATGGGCTGTTTATTTTTCTTGCCTCACCCTTCCCCCTTCCACTCTATCATCTGAATTTTCTTCTTGTCTGCTGATCTTAGAAGGGAAGTAGGAGAGGGTTCTTCACTTGTCATCGGAGTGTGATGCAGTGCGTGCTGAGCCTATACCCATCCCACTGGGAGTGGGGGCTTGTGAATGTGTTTGTGGGGTCCAGGGCAGTCTACCCCCAGCCTTGACTGTCGTGTCCCCTCCCCAGGCAGCAGCTCAACTCTCAGGAGAGGGAGACAGCCTTTGAACATCATCTCCCTGCGGCCTTGAAAATAACATGTGACTTTGAAGACAAGGACTCTCATAGGGACTATAGGGGATCAGATGTGCCCACCGTCTGGAGTGTCTGGTGGTCTGTTGGTGATCTCTCACCTATCTCTTTTTAAAGGAAGGAGTTTCCTACAGATTATGTGATGTTGTTCTTTCCCTCCTGGGGCCTTGAAGACTCAGTCAGGCTGCAAACCATTCCCCCAGAAGAGGAGGCAGGCTAACCTTTGATTCCTGTTTGCACGAAGCAGGGAGTTAGCTAATCAGATGGTCTCCAGTGAGAGCCAACCCTGGGAGAAAGGGCCAATGAAGGGGTGGATGCTGGGGTCTGAGGCTTAGAAGCTAAGTCTGGGCAGGGGAAGCCATGCATGTCTCTAACGCCGGTTTCCCTGGGTGTAGAGAGAGTGCTTGTATTCTCTTGGGGGAGAATCTCTAAACTGGGATGCTTGAATGGCTGATGCTCCTGCCCCCATGAAAGTACAGGTTCTGGGGCTGTATTCTCTTCTTCCCAGATCTGGGGTCAAGGATGTGGTCTTCAGCCTGCCTCCAGTTGGTGGGCTTGGTTTGGGCTGATTCAGAAACAAGTGAGAACAGGTCGTGGCTGGAGGAGGAGGGAAATATGTACTGGCTTGAACGGTGACCGTGTGACAGATTAGAAAGAAGAGGAAACTGACCAGCTCTTCTGCAGTCACTTCTGCAGTGCCAGCCACCATGCAGTAATGATCACACGTGACTCTGAGTCCCTTTTTCTCATCAGATAGTCTTTGGGTCAAGATTGGACGACACATTATCAGCTGCTTCGCCAGGCCACTGTGCCTGCTGGCCATCGACTGGCCGTCCTTTCTTCCCCTCTGCCTCTCTTCTTTCTTCTCCCCACCTTGAGAAATGTCCTAATATGGGGGTTCACCCTAGATCAGATTGGTTTCCTGACTTTGTGTCTCACTCTGAAGGCTGGTGTGTCTGCAGGCAGTATGTCAACACCTTGGCCAGCATAAGCTGGGTGTCCTTATAGCCGTGGCCTTGCTTATAGGTTCAACCCGTGGGTCCCGTCATCACTGAGGGAGGATCCTGGGAGACCGCCCTCCATCAGGCATGCTGTGGGCTTTGTCCTTCCCTGGGGCCTGCACCCCTGCACCTGCGTCTTTTCAGGCTTTGTCCTTCCCTGGAGCCTGGGGCCTGCACCCCTGCACCTGCGTCTTTTCAGAATGATGAGCCAGGTCCCCAGGATGGTCCCATCTGGGGCCACCATGGAGAAGGACGCCACAGACCCTGAGGGGCTTCAGGGTCTGAGCCTTTGGGGACATGTTGCTGCCCATTTTAACCCACTGCAAGCTGGAGGCAGGGTATCCCTGGTTTTGGCAGGAAGCAGCCACCTTTCTCTGCAGCGAGGTCGGTGGGGGGGTGCGGGAGGGGCTGTTGCAGGGAGGTCAGGGCCACCTGGAACCCCAGAGCCAATACTAGAGGCAAACAGCACCCGGTCAGCACTGCCTCCGAAACATGAAAGCGGGGAGGTCGTGGGAAACTCCTGTTCGCACAGCCCAGAGAGCCTGGCATTCAGGCGCGTTCCCGAGCATGGAGGCCTGGGGCAGGTTAATTAAAGTTAACTGAGTGAAAAAATAATTACAGAGACTGCGGAGGGGAGAAACCCAAACCTGCAATTTAACTCTCAGCCTCAGAGCCTTGCTGAGAACTGTCTAGTCCTTGGAAATGTGTGTTTGGGCAGGGGAGGGAGAGGTTTCTCTGATTATCACTTCCTGCCTCATGCCCCATCTTCAGGTTGGATACAGAGGGACAGAAGCTGGGCTTTCCTCCCCCAGCACCTGGGTGCCGGGTCAGAGATGGGTTCCCTGTTCAGAATGTCACGGCAAGGAGACTCCAGGCAGGGCTCATCCTTGTGCTGAGTGGCGCACTGGTCTGGGGCCTGATCAGCAGCCTGCTGTGTCTCAGGGGTTACTGGGGACTGCCCACCTGGCCTCAGTCTTCCTCGGGCACTGCCCTGTGCCAGGCAGGGGCAAGTTCCCAAAGGGCTCCTTAGGTGGAAAAAAGGTGATGTCCCTGAACCCAGGTGGGTAGGGTTGGGTGAAGATAAAGGGAGCAAGTGATAGCTTGCTCGAGC
>SJYX01017257.1:100306-124506 GCA_006410675.1 Oreotragus oreotragus
CCCCAACCGCCCCCCCCCCCGCAGGAACTTACATCTTCCCTTTAGGCAGATGGCCGTGGGGGGTTGCCATCTTTTTCTTTTGGCCACACCACTTGGCACACAGGATCCTAGTTCTCCTGACCAGGGATCGAACCCATTTCCCCTGATGTGGAAACTCGAAATCCTAACCACTGGACCACCAGGGAAGTCCCAGGCTGCCCCCGTCTTGACCCACAGCTTGACCCAACTGATGTCACTAGCTGGTATCGGGATATTTGGCAGGCGTTTCTTCTACTTCAAGGGGAATGAAGGTGGGGGCAAGCAACATGGGCACGGCCTGGGTCTGCAGTGGCCGGATCAGCAGGTGTCCATCTGCAGGGACACAGCCTCTGAGCCTGGCATCTGTCAGATCTGGGTCTGGCCACCCCATCTCAGCTCCAGACCACTTCGAGAGCTGGGATGACCATGATCTGGCTGGAACTTCAGCCCCTGTCGGTGTGACTAGCCAGAAGGGCTATGATTCCATCCAGCTCATCCTTCCGTCTGTCGCGGGCAGGGACAGCTCTGGCTGATACAGTGGCGAGTCAGTCAGTCCTTGACATCTCTGGGCCTGAGAGGCCCCTTCTCAAAGCTTCTGGTTCTATGGAGACCCTTGTCCCCAGCATCCTGAAGACGGGAGCCAATGCAGAGACAGACCCAAGAGCTTCTCTGTGTACTGGGCCTATTGTGAGCCACAGGGACCCGGATTCCTGCCTGGACAGTGCAGGGGGTGGCTGCTGTCCCCTGGCTGTGGGTGATGGGGTCCACCCCAGGGTGCCCCCTCCTGGGCGGGAGCTGGGGAGTATCTCTCTCCGTGGAGACCCTGGCAGGAAGCTGGTGTCTCAGCCCCAGGTGGCGACCCGGCTTCACCTCCTTGGGCTTGAGAAGGTCAAAGGGACGCATGAGTAAGGGTGGAGGGGTCCAGGGACTCCGCTTGGTCACAAGCAGTGACCGGGGCCCTGGGCCTCAGTGATGGGCCGTCTTTCTCCCCCACTGCTCCGTAGGCCTGGCCTGATGGACGCCCGGTGTGGACAATGAGGGAAGAAGGCGCCTCGCGCACCCGAGAGGTGACCCCCGAGCGAGCCCCGGATGTCCCCGCGAGCAGGAGCGATGCGACTGGCTTGCATGTTCTCGTCCGTCCTGCTGTTTGGAGCTGGAGGACTCCTTCTCTTCATCAGCCTGCAGGACCCCACGGAGCTCGCCCCCCACCCGGCGCCAGGTGAGCCCTTGCACTCGGCCCCGCCGCCTGCTTGACCCGGCTCTCCCGCCCGAGGTGCAGGCCTCCTCGCTGCTCCGGGGCCAAAGCAGAGGTTCCAGTCACCAGCCGCAGTGTGGGGGCACTGTATCTGCGGTCAGGCCACCAACCGCGTGGTTCTGGCCTCTGACCTCTGACCTCTGGCCCGTGCACTCCTCTTGGGAAGAATGGTCAGGCTGCCCCTCTCTCATCCGGTCGTTGCCTCTGGTGAAACTCAGATTTCAGGGTCCCACCACCTCTCGGGTCCTCTCCCACAGGATATCAGAGGACAAGTGACTTCTCCGAGCCCAGGCCTCCCCAGTTGGGACTCTGATTCTCTGCCCAGCGCTGAGGACCTCTTGAATTCAGCCTCTCCAGCCTGGGCAAGAAAGTCAGGGTGCCTCAGTGCCTCCCGGCTTTGTAAAGGCTGAAGAGCTTCCTGATGGCCTCCCCAGCTGCTGCCTCCCAGCCCACTGGACTCACAGAGGTGGGGATGGCAGTGAGGGGAGAGCAGGAAGGATGGTCCTGGAGCCTCATGGTGGACAGAAGGTAGAGAGGGACGCTCAGGCAAGGTCCCTCTGACTGGGACATGGCTAAGCCCCAGAGAGCATAGCCGACCTGGAGGGCCACCAGCCTGGGGCCAAGGCCAGGAATCATTGGCATCATGTGAGGGAAAGCACGGTTGCCAGGCCAAGCACCTGTGTTCACAACAGAGGTCCCAGAGGCCTGGTTGGGGGAGGGTCCTCGATGGCTGGACACCCCTGGGCTCCCGGACACGGACAGAAGGATAGGGGCGTGGAGGCTGGAGTGTCAGGCAGAGGGATTCCCCCGCACCATCCCTGCCTACAGCCTGCAGCCCAGGAGTGCAGGACACAGTGGTAGGGGGTCCCTGGCCCTGAGTGGGGAGGGCACAGGGCCCGCCACGGCTCACATGCTCAGGGCAGCCTGCACCCACACTGAACTCAGCCGGGGGGCCCGTAGGTGCCACGTGGAAAGGCGGAAGAAGCAGGAGGCCAGAGCTGGGCCTGGCAGCTGCTATTGGACACCCTGGCGGGAGAGGCTTGTGAGTCGTTTCTCTCATCCCTGAGCGTCAGCGAGAAGCAGCCCAGCGCCAGGCGGACCCCCTGGGGCCGGTGGTGAGTCACTGGTGCTGACTCACGCTTGGGCGGGACCCTCCCCGGAGGTGGCTGTCGAAGATGGGTCTGGCTGCTTCCCAGCTGCGGAAGCAGAGACCCGTGACTGAGCCGGCCCCTCTGTGGAGACTCTGCAGCTTCACGTGGGCCCCAGAGTGGCCGGCGACTCTGTGAGCACCACCTAGCTCCACAGGCCGCGCCCCCCAGAGCTCTCAGAGTTGTTCCCCGCAGTTGTGTGTTGTATGAGCGGGAGCAAGCTCCCAAAAAAGGCCTGTCGGATGCAGCTTGGGGAGAACGGCGCTGTGTGTCCTCTGCACATCTTGGGATGCGCGTGCGCGGCTGGGGCACACGTGGGCAGAGGGTTCTCGTGTCCTGTGCCTGCTTTCTGTGGGACCAGCCTGGGAGAGAAGGCTCGAGCGTGTCTGTGGTGTCCACTGGGGCTGGGTGCCCACCTGTCGTATCTTCTGGGGACCGGTGTGATAGTCCTGAGTGGGGTTGCTGCCTGGTGACCTCGACACATGCCCTGCCATGCTGCAGCAGCTGACAGAGCAGAGACCTTGCCTCTTGTGTCATGGATTCCGGTCCTCGCCGGCTGGCATGGCCTCACAGCTACCCCAGTGCACACGTGTGGATTACCTCGATCACTGGGGGAGTGGGGCCCCAGCGGACCGTGAGGGTTTCTGGGGTGGGTAGACTGGCAGGAAGCTGAGGCCAGCCTCCCCCTGCAGCCGGGGATGGCGAGGACCTGGAAGACCCAGGTGAGGAGCACGCTTGGGTTTTGAGCTCCCTTCTTCTGGCTGTAAATGGAGCCAGACCACCTGGACGTAGTGCCTGTACGTTCTACGTAAATCACCTCAAACACAGTCATAAAACTTAGTAATGCTTACGTTACTCTCCCTGAGCAAAGTGTTCCTGACACAGGCTGTTTGTGTTGATTTGTTACTATTCATTTATTCTTCCCCTGTACTTCTCACGGCAGCCTAATTGTGATTCGGTACCAAGAAAGCAATATCAAAGTAATTTTCCACAACATTAGTTACAATTTTCTTCTGATCTTTCAAGTGAAACAATCCCATCCTGTTGTCTTCTCTGCGCACATAAACCTTGATTACATTTATCTGTTGGAAACCAGTGCTTACAAAGTGTATGCATCCAGCTGCATGGGTGGTTTGGCCCCAAGAGTCCTGGACAAGTCAGAATTTCGGCCCTGGGAGACGTAGACGTGAGAGGCTGCCCTGCCATCCAGATTGGGCAAGGCGGTGGGGGCATCTACAGAGGACATTCCCCACATGCTCTTCTGGGGTTTTTTCCAGCAGCAGAAACTTTCCTGGGAATGCAGTCTGGGACCTGCTGTTGGTGGCGTTGGCCAAGGTGGGATGGGGAGGGTGGTCAGGTGAAGATGCAGAAACAAGCTTGAAAAGGCGGACAGAGCCATTAGCTATTTGTGGTCCCTTGGGGCTGGCGTGTCCTTCAGATTTCTCTCATGCAGCTACCAGCTCTTAAAAGCACCTGAACTTTTCAGAGACCAGTCAGCAAATCTCACCTGCTTCATGCATCAGATGCAATCCTGTGGGATTGCCAACTTATGTAAACCAAGCGCTGTTTTCCAAAATGTTTGCTATATTTTAGATCAAACCTTTTGGAACATAAATCACTGCCGGTTCACCTGCCTTCATTCTAAGATTAGGTGTTCTTGGGTATCAGAGAATCTACCTATCCCACTGTTTTTCATGTCTCCAATATTGCCAGGCCCTGAGGCCTCCAGAAACTCATGTCTTGACCCAGGAGACTACTCTTGCCCCTTCCCACAGTGGAAGAGAGCCGATCAGAACTGGGAATAACACATCCCAACATGCTGACCCTGCAGGTGCAGAGGGCACTCTCACGTGTGTGTTATGCGTGGCCTGTCTTTACATACAGGCTTTAATACAAAGCAGAACTTTGTATTATGGAGAGCTTGGGACACACAGAGAAGTAGATTAGAACAGTAGAGTGAACCCCACGTCCCGAGCACCCCACAGCCTCAACAGGGCCCCATCCGCAGCCCCATCCCCTTGTCTCTTCAAAGCATATATACCAGGGCCAGTCAGTTCAGTCATAAATCTTCTTTTTAAAACACTATATTTTAGATCAAACCTTTTGGAACATAAATCACTGCCGGTTCACCTGCCTTCATTCTAAGATTAGGTGTTCTTGGGTATCAGAGAATCTACCTATCCCACTGTTTTTCATGTCTCCAATATTGCCAGGCCCTGAGGCCTCCAGAAACTCATGTCTTGACCCAGGAGACTACTCTTGCCCCTTCCCACAGTGGAAGAGAGCCGATCAGAACTGGGAATAACACATCCCAACATGCTGACCCTGCAGGTGCAGAGGGCACTCTCACGTGTGTGTTATGCGTGGCCTGTCTTTACATACAGGCTTTAATACAAAGCAGAACTTTGTATTATGGAGAGCTTGGGACACACAGAGAAGTAGATTAGAACAGTAGAGTGAACCCCACGTCCCGAGCACCCCACAGCCTCAACAGGGCCCCATCCGCAGCCCCATCCCCTTGTCTCTTCAAAGCATATATACCAGGGCCAGTCAGTTCAGTCATAAATCTTCTTTTTAAAACATCTTGGTTTAGTTTGGCTGCACTGGGTCTTTGTTGCCGCTTGCAGGCTTTGTCCACTCGCGGTGTGAGGCCCTGCACTGCTCTCCTCTTGTTCTGGGAGCCTGGGGTTCCGTGGTTTTGACTCTCAGGCCCTGGAGCATGGGCTCAGCAGCTGTGGCCCACAGGCCTGGTTGCTCCACAGCATGCGGAATCATCCGGACCAGAGACCCAACCCGTGTCCCCTCAACTGGCAAGGGCATTCTTATCCATTGTCCTGCCAGGGACGTCCCCTAAATATTTCTTTAAAAAATTTTTTTATTGGAGTATAGTTGATTTACAGTGTTGCGTCAGTTTCTGCTGAACAGCAAAGTGAATCAGTCATACATACGCCTACATCCACTCTTTCTTAGGTTCTTTTCCCGTGTAAGTCATTACAGAGTATTGAGTAGAGTTCCCTGTGCTACACAGTAGGTCCTTATTAGTTATCTCTTTTATGTATAGCAGTATGTTTATGTCAATCCTAATTTATCCCCCCCCCGCTTCCCTGCATAACCATAAAGCCATAAAACCATAAATATTTCAGTGTATTTCTTAGTTGAAAAGATAAGAATTCTTTCTTTTAACATTCAACAATTGTTTAATCTCATCAAATGTCCAGTGTTCACATTTCTAGTCATCCCACAAATGTGACAAATACCTCTATTTCCAATGTGTTTTGTCAGTATCCGGATAAGGCTCACAGGTTACAACTGGTGGGCGAGTCGTTTAAGCCTCTCTCCGTCTCTAAAATGTCCTGCAGGCCTTTCCTTCCCTCTCGCTATTTACTGGAGGAAACAGGTTCTGTAAGTTTCCCACAGCTGGGACTTTTGCTGGTCGCGCCTGTTTGGTATAGAACAGTATAGCCCTCTGCCCCTTGGACTCCCTGTACATAACGTAAATTTAGCAGTTGATCAGGTGTAGGCTTGTTTTCCCTTTTCGGCAAGAAGCCATGTGTGACCCTGTGCTCTTCTGTGGGGAGGGGTGCCTTTGCCCAGCTTTGAGTTATTGGTTAGCCCCTGACCCTGTGGCTTCCTGAGTGGCTCAGTGGTAAAGAATTCGCCTGCTAACGCAAGAGAGGCGAGTTCGATTCCTGGATCTGGAAGATCCCCTGGAGTAGGAAATGGCACCCTACTCCAGTATTCTTTCCTGGAAAAGTCCGTGGACAAAGGAGCCTGGCGGGCTACAGTCCATGGGATCGCAAAGAGTCAGTCACGACTGAGCGACTAAGCATGCGCGCACCCTGCCTCCTCAGGGGCATCAGTGACCAGTTTCATAGAAGACAATTTTTCCACAGACCAGGGCAGGGGGATGGTTTCGGGATGCTTCAAGCCCCGCTGATCCGACAGGAGGCGGAGCTCAGGCAGTAATGTGAGCGATGAGAAGCAGCTGTAAATACAGATGAAGCTTTGCTCCGTCTCCCGCCGCTCACCTGCTCTACAGCCTGGTTTCTAACAGGCCACAGACTGATACTGGTCAGTGGCCCAGAGGTTGGGGTCCCCCGGGCCTAGGCCGTCCAATCGAGGCTGCACAATTCAATGTTCTTTTTTAAATTTATTTTTTTTAATTGAAGTATAGTTGATTTGCCATGTTGTATTGATTATTGCTTTACAGCAAAATGACTCAGTTAGACACACATATACCTTCTTTTGTTTCTTGTTCTTTTCCATTACGGTTTGTCGTAGGATACTGAGTATAGTTCTCTGTACTATGCAGTAAGACCTCAGTGTTTATCCATTCGGTATATAAAAGCTTACATCTGCTAATCCCAGCCTCCTGCTTCATCCCTCCCCCAACTCCCTCCCCTGTGATCTTCTAATTGTATCATTTCTTCTTCATTCTTTTAAGTGGGATGGATTTTGTTTTAATGGAGTGAGGTGAGACATTGTTAGTGACCCGTGAAGCCAAAGTGAACAGTGCCTGGATTGGCTTATTTGTTGATATGTTTTCAAAAATGTGACCTTATGATACAGATTCTGTTGCTAGCACACTACAGATAGTTGTTTTTTTTTTTAATGCTTGGTTTTTGTAGAGTGGATTATAATATTTTTAAATGCTTGGTGTTTGTAGAGTGGATTTTTGTTAAAGCAGGCCACCCCCACGTTTTAGTGAAGTGGCTCTTTGCTTTCCCAAAGCCGTGGAACTGTGGGTGGTGGGGGTGCTGGGGGCTGAGTCCAGTGCTGGGATGCTCAAGGAGGAAGGCAGCCACAGGGATGGCCCAGGGGGCCCTGAGTGCAGACAGTCTCTGATGACTCAGCCCATAACCAGCACTAGGGTATTACTTCCAGGGCATCCGGGAAGAATAATAGTAATAACAAAAGTTTACCACGTGGCAGGTCTTGTGCCAAGCCCTTTATGTGGTTTTATTTTCCCCTTTGGCTGTGCCACCCAGCATGCAGGATCTTAGGAACCCATGCCCCCTGGGAGTGTGGAGTCCTAACCACTGGACCACCAGGGAAGTCCCCCTTTCCACGTTTGTGTGTGTGTTCAATCTCTAAGTCCTGTACGACTCTTTCCCGCCCCATGGACTGCAGCACACCAGGTTTCCCTATCCTTCACTGTCTTTCGGAGTTTGCTCAAATTCATGTCCACTGAGTCAGTGATCCAACCATCCAACCATCTCATCCTCTGCTGCCCGCTTCTCCTTTTGCCTTCAGTCTTTCCCAGGATCAGAGTCTTTTCCAATGAGTCAGCTCTATGTATCAGGTGGCCAAAGTGTCGGAGCTTCAGCTTTAACTGCATGTGATTCTTACAATAAATGAGGTCCCAAGACTTACAGAGTGGATGCAAACATCACTGATGGGGGCTGATGCTCCCAGTTGCTCACTGTGTGCCCAGCACTGAGACACACATTTGACATGTATTTAGTGCCCCTTTAATACCTTTGGAAACCTTGAGTTAAATACTATTACACCATTTGACAGACAAGACTCCTGAGGTAAGAGAGGTTATGTGCCATGCCAGGATTCATCCGTAGGGAGCCAACTGTTGCCCGCAGCACCTCCTGCCTTCTCAACACCAGTGATGCTCGCTCGGTCCGACCTGTCCGGGCCCAGAGCAGAGCGTGGATCAAGGACACATGAGAAAATACGCGTGGGAAGAGTTCCATCAGGGGCTGGCGTGAGACCTACGGACCCAGACTCACGGCTGAAGGCTCAGGCAGGCCCCGGTTCCCGTGAGCCCTTGGAGTGCTACAGGGGCGCAAGCCTTTGCTGCAGGCTCAGTCAGGGAGCCCCGGGGATTCTGAGGGTTCAGCAGCCGTCAGAGAGCCCGCTCCAGTGACTGCATGCCATGGAACTGTGGACAGTAGCAGAGGAAGAGACCTCAGGCACGCAGAGAGCGGCTGGAGGGGTGGAGTGGGGACAGAAGAGAGGGCGAGGCCTGGGGCAGGCAGGCAGGGACGGGAGAGGGTGGTTCAGCGGCATCGTAAGGTTGGGGCAGAGCTGGCCACCACGTGGATGGGAGGCTGAGGAGGGCAGCTGTCAGGGTTTCAGGGTGACTCTGGCTCAGGGTTTCTGGCGTTGGTAGAGGGGAGTTGGGGTGCCACCCATCAATGGGGAGTGGCTGGGGGAGGCGAGTAGAGACCCCGTGTTCTGTTTTGGGCAGATGGCCTCTGAGATGCTAGGCAGGGTGTGTGGAGTTGCCCTGCGTCTCCTCCACCCAGGGTTGCAGACTCACAGACCACAGCAACAGGTGAGAGGAGCAGAAAGCTCCCTCCCTGCCCCACTCCTCCTCCATTGCGTCTCCTTTCACACAGGTCACACCCTCACTCCTTCACTGTCACACACCTGAGGGCAAAGTCCCGACCGGAGGAGTCAGGAGGGCTTCCTGGAGGAGGGGAGCTGTGGCTTGCTTGATTGCCTTCTCCAGGGCACAAGAGGTGACAAGACACTGACCTTCGGCGGCAGCAGTGAAGTGGGCTTGGGTGAGACTCAGAGCCCGGGGGGGTCTCTCCCCAGGGCACGTTAAGTGTTCGTCGCTGTTCAGTCGCTCAGTCATGTCCAACTCTTTGCAACCCCTTGAACTTCAGCACACCAGGCTTCTCTCTCCTTCACTGTCTCCCTGAGTTTGCTCAAATTCATGTCCATTGAGTCAGTGATGCCATCCAACCATCCTATCCTCTGTCGCCCCCTTCTCCTCCTACCCTCAGTCTTTCCCAGCATCAGGGTCTTTCCCAAGGAGTCAGTTCTTCTCATCAGGTGGCCAAAGTATTGGAGCTTCAGCTTCAGCATCAGTCCTTCCAGTGAATATTCAGGGTTGATCTCCTTTAGGATTGACAGATGCTAAGTATGGTGCCCTATATCTCATAGAAACTGACAGAGCCATAATTGACTCAGAAATCAACAGAACTTCTCCCTTGGTTCCCTGGAGTAGGGCTGTGTTGGCCAGAGAAAGTGTGGCTCTCACTGTTGGTTCCATGCTTACTGCCTGTGCCAACTCTGAAGGCTACGGAACAATCCCAGAGGATTTGTCTCGTTCCTGCCTGCAGCGACTGCCTTTATTTGGGTGTGACCCTTTTATCCCTGAGATGCCACCAGGCCAAAGGCCATAGGAGTATCTGCTGAGTCGCTCTCAACAGCTCACCCACGTGAAAAGAAAGAAAGAAAGTGAAGTCACTCAGTCGTGTCCGACTCTTTGTGACCCCATGGACTGTAGCCTACCAGGCTCCTTCGTCCATGGAATTTTCCAGGCAAGAGTACTGGAGTAGGTTGCCATTCCCTTCTCCAGGGGATCTTCCCAACCAAGGGATCAAACCGTGCGTGGTCTCCTGCATTGCAAGCAGACGCTTTACCATCTGAGCCCCCAGGGAAGTCATGTGAGGGTGGTGGAATAACCAGAGCTGTGCTGGCCATCCTCTCCCCTCTCCACTGCCAGGGATGGGCAGCCTGTGGCGCCCGGGTGCCTAAGCCCACACTCCCTCCCTGGCCAGGGGAACCAGCCCCT
The DNA here is from genome assembly GCA_006410675.1 of Oreotragus oreotragus. Taxonomy (NCBI): domain Eukaryota; kingdom Metazoa; phylum Chordata; class Mammalia; order Artiodactyla; family Bovidae; genus Oreotragus; species Oreotragus oreotragus. The sequence goes on from SJYX01017257.1 coordinate 110,268, forward strand.
CGTTTCCATGGCGCTGTCTGCTTTGCCCAGGCAGGTGGGTTTTATTGGAATCCTCTTGAGTCTGTCTCCTGAAATCCTTTCCTAACGGCATTGCAGAACATCATATATATTTCCTACAACCCTTGCGAAGCTGACACCTCCTTGTTGTGACTGTGAATATCAGAAGTGACATGTAATTGCAGTGATCCATCCTGTTAAGTAGCTGGCAATATATCATTGCAAAATCAGCACGGCTGGGACTCTCAGAACTCAGTGTTTCTAAACAATGCACCTGCAAGGGTGTGTGTTCAAACTCTCTTCACCAAATGCTGCCCAGGATTCACTAAGGCTGCCTCACCCGCCATACCTTGCCTCGCCTTTCTGTGACCACAGCGAAGAAAAATTAACGCTAGGTAAAACCAAAAAGAAGAACTTCCCAGGTGGCACTAGTGGTAAAGAACCTGCCTGCCAATCAGGAGATGTCAGAGACGTGGATTCAATCCCTGGGTCGGGAAGATCCCCTGCAGGAGGAAACGAAATCTTGCCTGGAGAATCCCATGGACAGAGGAGCCTGGCAGGCTACAGTCCATAGGGGTGCACAGAGTCAGACGCAATCGAAGTGACTTAGCATGCATACACACAAAACCAAAAGAAAAATTAATGCTGGGTAACTGAGTTTTCAGTTCTGTGGAGGGCCTGCCCCATGACACAGAACGCAATGGATTCTCAAAGTCAGAACTGTCACCAGGATGCTTGTGGCAGTGCTCCTTCCAAGCGTGGCCCCGGGGCTTCCTGTCCCCCTTTCCTCAACTCGAGGGGCTTTAGTTGGGGCTTCTTCTGGTGCCACAGTTCAGGCGATGAGCAGGATCAGCCCAGCTATCACTGTGCTGGCAGAGGGAAGAAAACTGGTCAGGTCAGTGTGGATAGTTGGAGGGTTGGGGACCAGGGGTGACCAGAGCCCATGGCATGATGGCTGAGCCCCGCCTTGATGGAGTGGGAGCATTGAGGCAGGGCCTGCACACTTTAGGGCACCACTCACACTGTGCTCTGTACTGATTCCAGCATAGAGTTGATTTAAACTACAGTGTGAAGGGCACCCCCTGGGATTGTGCAGAAGAGTACTGACGAAGGGGCAGACATGGGACCTCCATGGCAATCAGACAGTGAGAGTCAGAAAAGGGAGGGGGATGTGTCCGAACACATAGCCCTCAAGGGACTTCGCTGGTGGTCCAGTGGTTAAGACTCTGCCTTGCAATGCAGGGGACATGGTTCATTCCCTGGTCAGGGAACTGTGATCTCACATGCCATGGAGCCACTGAGGCCGACCCACAGCTACTGAGCCTGAGTGCTCTAGAGCATGGATGAGGCAACTGTAGAGTCCATGCACCGTAACAAAAGATCTTGCATGATGCAACCAAGATCCCTCATGCTGAAACTAAGACCGAACACGGAAAAATAAATAATTTTTTTTTTAAGAAGATCACATGGCTTTCAAGTGTTGGCACAGGAGCCCAGCGGGGCTGGTGGGCCCTGCAGGTGCCAGTTTCAGAGTCTCCTTGGAAGTCTGTTTTGGGGGGGAGCTTTGTGAGAGACTTAGCCCTCCCTTGGGGTGCCCACCATGAGCCCCTCCGCAGTAGGACTTTCTCTGCCCCCGTCCCCTCTTCTGAGACACTGCCCCAGCCCCCAGCCCCCTGGTACCTGCCTCTCTGATGTGGCCCCATTTCCGGGGTTCCTCCCTCCCCACTACAGAAGATACCCTGGAGGTCTACCAGCCAGAGTCTTGCTTTTCCTTTGGTGCATTTAGAAGACGCTAAATGAAAAATAATGAGCGTGTAGGAACTAAATACAGGAATCACCTAATTAAATTAGGAAACAGACATCTTATCACTGTAATCTGAAAATTGATATTAATAGAAGATGGCCCCAGCATCATTATGCTAAAGGTTCCTCGGGGTGGGGAAATTAAGGAGAGCAGAACGGAAAATTGGGACAATCGTATCCAATAAGAGCAAGACATGCTTTAAAGGAACTAAAGTAAAATGCTAAAAATAGAATACAGGATCACTGTGAGGCTCTAATGAAGTAATGGACAAAGATGGCTTTGAAAACCACAGAGCTCTACACTCGTGTAGGATGATAATTTTTAAAATGAGACAATGTAATTAAGCTTCAGTGTGCATGAAACCTAGTAATAGTTATCATTTATTGGCGCCAGGCACTGTCTCGGGTGCCTTTACTTTATCTCCCTTTACCCAGTGAGATACAGGCATCATTGTCCTGAACTTAGATTCAGAGAGGTTAGGTCAGTTGCCCAAAGTCCCGCAGCTAGAGTGGCAGAACCCAGATTCGCCTGCTTGCAAAGCCCTTGCTAGGCTCACTTTGCACCCCTCGCCCGCTGCCACTCCTTAGTGGCAAGGTCAGCAGTTCTTACATCTTCTGATGTCTTTCTGCCACCTTCTCAAAGGGCATCTCTTGCCGACATGCAGCAGATTTCTTTGGCAGCCTGACTCCCTGCCCAAACCCCAAGGCTTCTCTGGCTTCTTGGTTAATACAGCCCACACAAAGACCCCTTCTGAAATTACAGTGCCGCTGCGAAACTGGGTCTCCCTTTGTGTCCCAGTCCAGGTGGCGCTGGATGGGGCTGAGCGACCTGAGCTGGACTGGAGGTTCCGAGGCTCAAGCCTCCCCCGGAAGCCCTGGTTTCAGGTTGTGTCTCCACAGCAGCTGATTGTTCTGCAGCCCCCAGACCCCCACCTGGGAGGTGAATCAGGCTCTATTCCCCTGCAGCGTGAGTCACTACTCCGTGGGCCCAGAGCGGGGCTCAGGTGTGGGTTGACCCCTTTCCCATCTGCCCCACCCAGAATGAATAGGAGGGACCCAGTAGAGAGGAGGGGGGCTCAAGATCTGTGTGTGAGATGCCCAGAAGTACACCTGGTCTGGGTCACTGCGGTGAGCTCACCTGGGCAGGCAGCAGTGGGGCATGCACCCCACACCTCCCCCACTTTGTGCCCATTCACCAGCCAGGCATCTTCAGTGGTAGTGGGGTGACTTGACTTGACATCAGAGTCCACCTCCCACCCCCACCCCCAGCTCAGCCCGAGAGCTCTGCCAGGAAGAGCAGGAGGGTAGGGCAAGACCTCAGGCCCCGAGGCACAGGGCTCCAGGCCTGGCCTCGTGCCTGGCTTGTTTCTCTGCTCAGCCCCACTTGGTCTGTAGTCTCAGGGCAGTGGGAGGGGGCGTGGGGAGAGGGGCTTGGGACACAGTGACTTTCATTGCCAGCGTGGGGCAGGGCCCGGCCAGGTCCTAACACATGCTTATCCAGGCCCCACTAACCTTCCAGAAGTCCTAGGCTGCTAACGTGGGCGGCACAGAGGTGGTTCTGTGCCGGAACCTGATCCAAGGACAGGGCCGTTGCTATGATTGTCGCATTTCTCCATGTCACCGGGTGGTTCTTGTGGGGTGTTTTTCCAACCTGGAAAACGTCACGGTGGTAGTTATGACAACGGAAGTGCTGGGGGACGGTTCTGGAAGCCTCTGTGGGTCCATGGTGCAGCAGGCTCATCAGGGGTGCTGTGTGTGTGGGCTGAGACCTGAGTGCCTCTGGCTAGGCTCTGTGGGGGCTCTCACCTGAACCCCAACTGCCTGCCAGGTGGCTGTATACATAAACTGCCTTTCCATTTATGGTGACACTTTTCATGTGGCTTTAGGGTCACTATGGGTGTCCTTCCAAAATCTTTGCAGGAAGCTGGGGACTTAGGCAGATCTCATCCGAGTCAGAAGCTCATTGTTATGTATCTGCTGATGTTTCCTTTGTAAAGCTTATCCCTCAAGATCTGTGGCTCTACAGTTTTAATCTGAAAATTTAGTTGCTCAGTCGTGTCCAACTCTTTGAGGCCCCATGGACCGTAGCCCACCAGGTTCCTCTGTCCATGGGATTTCCCAGGCAAGAATACTGGAGTGGGTTGCCATTCCCTTCACCAGGGGATCTTCCCGACCCAGGGATCGAACTTGGGTCTCCCATATTGCAAGTGGATTCTTTACCATATGACCCACCAGGGAAACCGACAGTTTTAACTTGGTTCATGGTAAAACTTGGTGGACAATTCTCTCATTTAAAGTTTTCTATTTATATAGGGAAAACAGCCGAATGTAAATGGGTTCCATTTCCCTCAACAGCTGCTGTTCTGATGCCCCTGCACAGCTAATTGGCTCCCAACAGAGAGGTGAGGAGCCCTGGCAGGGTGTCGGGGGGGTGGGTCTTCCCATGCTCCTGGTCTGGGGTACAAGCAGGAAACTGGNGAAATGGGCTTCCCTTGTGGCTCAGCTGCAATGCGGGAGACCTGGGTTTGATCCCTGGGTTGGGAAGATCCCCTGGAGAAGGAAAAGGCTACCCACTCTAGTATTTCAGCCTGGAGACAGTCCACGGGGTCACAAAGAGTCAGACATGACTGGGTGACTTTCACTTTCACCTTCAGGGTAAGAAATGGGCTCTGCATCCAGTGGCATTGAGAGTCAAGCCCACATTTCCCTAAATCCTCTAGTTGGCAGCACTAGAGCCACCTGGAACTTTTAATACTGATGTCTGGAGGTTGTTTACTTTGCATATGGCTGAGGAGTCTTTAAAATTACAGAAGAAATTTTTTTAAAGGGAAAAAAAATGTTCCAGGAATAATTATAAAACAGAACTTTATCCCCACTGAGTTTTATAGATTCTAGTTGCAGGTGGTGAGCTCAGAGGTGGCAGAGAGTGAAGTCACCAACTGAGGAGAAGAGCCTGTCTTGTGCCAGAGAACCACGTTATGGGGGGAAAAAAAGACCTGCACAGAGCTGTCTCTTATACACATCTAGATGTGTATAAGAGACAGCCATGAGCCCCTCCGCAGTAGGACTTTCTCTGCCCCCGTCCCCTCTTCTGAGACACTGCCCCAGCCCCCAGCCCCCTGGTACCTGCCTCTCTGATGTGGCCCCATTTCCGGGGTTCCTCCCTCCCCACTACAGAAGATACCCTGGAGGTCTACCAGCCAGAGTCTTGCTTTTCCTTTGGTGCATTTAGAAGACGCTAAATGAAAAATAATGAGCGTGTAGGAACTAAATACAGGAATCACCTAATTAAATTAGGAAACAGACATCTTATCACTGTAATCTGAAAATTGATATTAATAGAAGATGGCCCCAGCATCATTATGCTAAAGGTTCCTCGGGGTGGGGAAATTAAGGAGAGCAGAACGGAAAATTGGGACAATCGTATCCAATAAGAGCAAGACATGCTTTAAAGGAACTAAAGTAAAATGCTAAAAATAGAATACAGGATCACTGTGAGGCTCTAATGAAGTAATGGACAAAGATGGCTTTGAAAACCACAGAGCTCTACACTCGTGTAGGATGATAATTTTTAAAATGAGACAATGTAATTAAGCTTCAGTGTGCATGAAACCTAGTAATAGTTATCATTTATTGGCGCCAGGCACTGTCTCGGGTGCCTTTACTTTATCTCCCTTTACCCAGTGAGATACAGGCATCATTGTCCTGAACTTAGATTCAGAGAGGTTAGGTCAGTTGCCCAAAGTCCCGCAGCTAGAGTGGCAGAACCCAGATTCGCCTGCTTGCAAAGCCCTTGCTAGGCTCACTTTGCACCCCTCGCCCGCTGCCACTCCTTAGTGGCAAGGTCAGCAGTTCTTACATCTTCTGATGTCTTTCTGCCACCTTCTCAAAGGGCATCTCTTGCCGACATGCAGCAGATTTCTTCGGCAGCCTGACTCCCTGCCCAAACCCCAAGGCTTCTCTGGCTTCTTGGTTAATACAGCCCACACAAAGACCCCTTCTGAAATTACAGTGCCGCTGCGAAACTGGGTCTCCCTTTGTGTCCCAGTCCAGGTGGCGCTGGATGGGGCTGAGCGACCTGAGCTGGACTGGAGGTTCCGAGGCTCAAGCCTCCCCCGGAAGCCCTGGTTTCAGGTTGTGTCTCCACAGCAGCTGATTGTTCTGCAGCCCCCAGACCCCCACCTGGGAGGTGAATCAGGCTCTATTCCCCTGCAGCGTGAGTCACTACTCCGTGGGCCCAGAGCGGGGCTCAGGTGTGGGTTGACCCCTTTCCCATCTGCCCCGCCCAGAATGAATAGGAGGGACCCAGTAGAGAGGAGGGGGGCTCAAGATCTGTGTGTGAGATGCCCAGAAGTACACCTGGTCTGGGTCACTGCGGTGAGCTCACCTGGGCAGGCAGCAGTGGGGCATGCACCCCACACCTCCCCCACTTTGTGCCCATTCACCAGCCAGGCATCTTCAGTGGTAGTGGGGTGACTTGACTTGACATCAGAGTCCACCTCCCACCCCCACCCCCAGCTCAGCCCGAGAGCTCTGCCAGGAAGAGCAGGAGGGTAGGGCAAGACCTCAGGCCCCGAGGCACAGGGCTCCAGGCCTGGCCTCGTGCCTGGCTTGTTTCTCTGCTCAGCCCCACTTGGTCTGTAGTCTCAGGGCAGTGGGAGGGGGCGTGGGGAGAGGGGCTTGGGACACAGTGACTTTCATTGCCAGCGTGGGGCAGGGCCCGGCCAGGTCCTAACACATGCTTATCCAGGCCCCACTAACCTTCCAGAAGTCCTAGGCTGCTAACGTGGGCGGCACAGAGGTGGTTCTGTGCCGGAACCTGATCCAAGGACAGGGCCGTTGCTATGATTGTCGCATTTCTCCATGTCACCGGGTGGTTCTTGTGGGGTGTTTTTCCAACCTGGAAAACGTCACGGTGGTAGTTATGACAACGGAAGTGCTGGGGGACGGTTCTGGAAGCCTCTGTGGGTCCATGGTGCAGCAGGCTCATCAGGGGTGCTGTGTGTGTGGGCTGAGACCTGAGTGCCTCTGGCTAGGCTCTGTGGGGGCTCTCACCTGAACCCCAACTGCCTGCCAGGTGGCTGTATACATAAACTGCCTTTCCATTTATGGTGACACTTTTCATGTGGCTTTAGGGTCACTATGGGTGTCCTTCCAAAATCTTTGCAGGAAGCTGGGGACTTAGGCAGATCTCATCCGAGTCAGAAGCTCATTGTTATGTATCTGCTGATGTTTCCTTTGTAAAGCTTATCCCTCAAGATCTGTGGCTCTACAGTTTTAATCTGAAAATTTAGTTGCTCAGTCGTGTCCAACTCTTTGAGGCCCCATGGACCGTAGCCCACCAGGTTCCTCTGTCCATGGGATTTCCCAGGCAAGAATACTGGAGTGGGTTGCCATTCCCTTCACCAGGGGATCTTCCCGACCCAGGGATCGAACTTGGGTCTCCCATATTGCAAGTGGATTCTTTACCATATGACCCACCAGGGAAACCGACAGTTTTAACTTGGTTCATGGTAAAACTTGGTGGACAATTCTCTCATTTAAAGTTTTCTATTTATATAGGGAAAACAGCCGAATGTAAATGGGTTCCATTTCCCTCAACAGCTGCTGTTCTGATGCCCCTGCACAGCTAATTGGCTCCCAACAGAGAGGTGAGGAGCCCTGGCAGGGTGTCGGGGGGGTGGGTCTTCCCATGCTCCTGGTCTGGGGTACAAGCAGGAAACTGGGTCCTGCCTCTCCCCGAGCCCCACAGCCTGGCCACAGCATTTCCCAGCCCTCCTCAGAAGTGCTGAAGACTGACCACCTACAGGGTAGGCTGGCCCCATCCAAGCTACCCGCTCACCCCAGCTTGGGTGCCCCAAAGCAGGTCCCACGTCGCTCAGCTGGTAAAGAATCTGCCTGCAATGCTGGAGACCTGAGTTTGATTCCTGGGTCAGGAAGATCCCCTGGAGAAGGAAATGGCAACCCACTCCAGTATTCTTGCCTGGAGACTCCTGTGGACAGAGGAGCCTGGCAGGCTACAGTCCATAGGCTCACAAGAGTCGGACACAACAGGTCAAGGGTCCAGTCCCCAGCCAGTGACTCTCAGTCCAGGCAGTTCCCAACCTGGGTTGGACCAAGGGAGTGATCTGTGAACCCTTCGCCGCATTTTGCTCATATGTCTCAGTGTGCATAGGTCCTGGGAAGAAAAGGTGGCCTGAAAAGAGTCTGGGATCCCCACCCCAACTCCCCAAAGGCTACAAGCATCTGTGAGTGCTTTCCACTCCTTACCCTCAGGGTCTGGGCATGCCGGACAGAGGGAGATAAGAAAGAGGAAGGGATGAGGGGGGATGTCAGCAAAAAACAGAGTGGGGTCACCGGCCCATCAGAATATGTCCCTGCACAGAGCTGCCAGGGAGACCACCGGGAGCGGCTATGGGGGGAAAGGGGGACAGATGGCTCCTGGCTCCTTGGACAGGGCCTCTGCTCAGCTCCAGCCAAGAGTTCTGTGTGGGATGTGGGCCCAGGTAGCCAGATCTTCCTTTTTATTCTTTCAAGGAAGCAAGACATCTGTAACATACAGTTATGTCATTTCTTCTGATTTATAAGTGGCTGCTCAAATTTTAGGAAGTGTTTTCAGAGTTAGTTGGTCACACTTGGCACCTCCTGTTGGTCATATGGGCTGGAAGGAGAGGGGCCATCCACCACCCCCAACCTCCTCGGAGCTGAGACCTGCCCCCTCCCACCTTCCTTGTGCTACCCACCCCCATCGTCACCCCCAGGACAGAGAGGTGGTAGGTCTTCTTGGCGGACAAGGAACTCATTAACTCTTTCCAGCCTTGGCAGGATTCCCTTCAAGCCAGTCCTAGGCAGAGCTTTTCCAGGTGTCTGCTGATCAATGGTGGCCTCTCGGAGCCGGGGGGCCCCTACCCAGCTTAGGGGCCCCACCAGATCACCCCTCACCATTCAGGCATGGGACCTGGGGTGGGACGCCCAGAAGGTGACTGATCTGCAGAAGGGTCAGGGAGTCAAGGGTCAGGGAGTGGCTCCGCGTCAGGGGCAGTGGCCTTGGGGCTGTGAGTGGCGTCTGAGTGCCCCAGTAGCATCCAGGGAGGGCCACCTGGGAGTGTGCTGTGAGCAGTGTGCTGGTATGAGTGCTGGGTGCCTGCTGGATGCCAGGCACTGCAGCTGACCTTCTTTATAAGTATTCTTACTCTGAAGCCTCACAGCAGTGAGGGAAACTGCGGCCCAGAGAGGCAGAGTCAGCTGCACAAGATTACACAAGGAGACTTCCCTGGTGGCCCAGACGGTAAAGCGTCTGCCTGCAATGCGGGAGACCCGGGTTCTATCCCTGGGTCAGGAAGATCCTCTGGAGAAGGAAATGGCAACCCACTCCAGTATTCTTGCCTGGAAAATCCCATGGACAGAGGAGTTTGGTGGGCTACAGTCCATGGGGTTGCAAAGAGTCGGACACGACTGAGCGACTTCACTTTCATTCTTCACATTTCACTTTCACACAACGAGGAACTAATGGTACCTAAACTAGAACCTGGGTGTTTGGGTCCCAAAGACACAGATCAAACCAGTCAATCTTAAAGGAAAGCAACCCTGAGTATTCCTTGGAAGGACTGATGCTGAAGCTGAAGCTCCAATACTTTGGATGCAAAGACCGGACTCATTGGAAAAGACCCTGATGCTGGGAAAGATTGAGGGCAAGAAGAGAAGGGGGCGACCAAAGATGATGGTTGGATGGCGTCACTGACTCAACGGACGTGAATTTGAGCAACCTCCGGGAGATAGTGGAGGACAGGGAAGCCTAGTGTGCTGCAGCTATGGGGTCACAAGGACTTGGACATGACTCAGCGACTTGAACAGCAACAACTGACTGCCACTCAGAGCTGAGACGCAGTGTTGGAGAGCCAGCTGGGGTCCTGCATATGCTGCCACGCTGATGTGTGGGGTGCACTTATTTCCTGTGCGTGGCAGACACATTCTGGTTTGTTCATAGATCTACTGGTGAAGGGCGGAGACCTCCGTGAATGGTGTGTGCGTCTGACTCTCGTTCACGGTCCTGTGTAGGAGTCTGTATGTACGCAACCACGAGGTATGTGTGTGTGTGCCTTGGGCTCGCAGCTCACATAGGAACCGTTTCCCACTGAAGTTTGGGGCTGACTCCTCGTTGTGCACGCTCACAGGCCCGCCTGCCACAAGCAGCGTGGGACACACACAATCAGGGCCTGGGCTGGGGCAAGTGACTTGGGCACCAGGGCAGGAGTTGTCTGCAGGTTGTCAGCACAGAAGTGGGTGAGAAATTAATTACCATTCCAGCAAGAACTCGGCAAACCAGTTATTGTAACCCCCTGCCTGCGACCGGAGCAGACCAAATAATGAAATTACATTCATAATATTTCAGGTTGAATGATTGCTGCTCGAATTAGTTCCTTCCCAGAACCCAGCCAGAAGCAGCGGCAGTAATTAAAGGATTTTCTGGGCTAAACCAAGTCTGCTCAACAGGCACGTACAATATACAGGGCTTGCAAAATGTGTGCCGGCCTGCACCTGCCTGGGAACGGGATGACAGTCAGTGAGGGCAGGAAGGCCACCGGTCAAAAGAAGGTGGGTTCTTACTGCTTTTCCACTTTTGTGCATTTACGTTAGAGATATTTATTGAGTCCCAGTATAGCCAGACACTGGGAATCTGCAGGGAACAGGGCCGTGAGGCCCCTGTGCTCATGGAACTCAGCAGTGAGTACTGTGTGTGCACGTGATCAGTTGTGTCCAACCCTTTGAAACCCCCAGGGACTGTAGCCCGCCAGGCTCCTCTGTCCATGGAATTTTCCAGGAAAGAATACTGGAGTGGGTTGCCATTTCCTACTCCATGGCATCTTCCCAACTCAGGGATCAAACTCAAGTCTCTTGAATCTCCTGGCAGGAGGATTCTTTACCACTGCGCCACCTGGTAAGCCCCAGAAAGTAGGGTGATGGGGAATTCCTGGTGTCCACCCACCTCTTTCCAAAGCAGACTGGTCCCAGGAGTCCTGTGATGTCTAGAACTGCCTCTTCCTTCCACTTTAGGGCCCCAGATTAGGGTCTGAGGCTGACACCATGCTGGGACTCCCTGCTTATCAGAGAAGGAGGATGGAAGGGCACTGGCATGGCATGATCCCTACCTGACCTGTCCTGTGTCCTCAAGTCGGGGTGAGGGAACCAGGTCCAACCGCAGGAGTCAGGTGGAGCTTGCACCCAGGCTGGACCCTCCCTCCCCCAAGCCAGTTTTGTGTTTCTTCCTTTTGCTTCCCTGAGATTAACACACAGCCCTCCTCGGGGGGCAGAAAATGCCAGAATCCCAAGAAAGCAAAGATCGGTAGCAGTAGCGTGGCTGACAGAGCTGATGCACCCACCCACCCTGGGTAAAACAGAACCTACAACTTCCTTAAAACTCCAGAAGGAAAGTAAAATCCCAGGACCAGAAAGTGAGAAGGATTGGCCAGAAGCAGTGAGCACCAGGGGACACCTGCCACCAGGCCTGCGGCTAGAGCCTTTTATACAAAACAGCTTTATTCGGGTGTGATTTACATGCCATAAAATTCACCTGTTTTAAGTGCACGCTTCAGTGATTTTTTAATAAATTTACAGAGCTCTGTAATCGCCACAATCCAATTTTAGGGTATTTTCATTGCCACCGCCCCCTCCCCAGATCTCTGCCATTTGCAGTCACTCCCCATTGCCTCAGGCAACCACTAATCTACTTTCTGTCTTTATAGATTTGCTCATAAATGTAATCATACAATATGTAGTCTTTTACATCTGTCTTGTTTCACTTAGCATCATGTTTGTGATCACTTGTCATCACGTAACCCGCATCAGTAGTTATCCCTCTTTATCCTTCAGTAGTATTCTGTTCCATGGATTCTTGGTTTATCCACTCACCAGTGGATGGACACCTGGAATGTTTGTACTTTTTGTCTGTTATGAATAATGTCACCATGAACATTCATATGCAAGTCTTCCTGTGAACATATGTTTTCGTTTCTCTTGGGTAGATACTTAGAAGTAGAATTGCTAGATTGTTTAGTAGCTTTGTGTTGAATTTTCAAAGAAACTGTTGCCAGAATGGTTACACTGTTTGCGTTCCTGCCAGTAATGTATGAGGGTTCCAATTTCTCCACATTCTCATCAACACTTGTTATTGTCTGTCTTTTTCATTATAGGCATTCTAGTGAGTGTAAGGGTATCTCATTTTAAGTTTAATTTGCCTTCTCTAATGAATAATGCTGTTGAGCATATTCTCATGTGCTTATCAGTCATTTGAATATATCCATTGGTGAAATATCTATTCAGATCTTTTGCCCATCTTTTAAATTGAGTTATTTGTCTTTTATGGAGTTGTTATTTTGTTTTGTAGATACAAGTACTTATTAGATTTGCAAATAATTCCTCCCATCTGTGGTTTGTGTTTTCATTTTCTTAATGGTGTCTTTTGAAGTACAGAAAGTTTTTTTTTAATTTGAAGAAGTACATTTCTCTCTCTCTCTCTTTGTTTCTTTTACAGATCATTCTTTTGGCGTTGTATGTAAGAAGTCTTTGCCTAGCTTAAAGTTAAAGATTTTCCACCTATGCTTTCCTTTTAAAGTTTTCTGGTTTCAGCTCCTCTATGTCTATGNTTTCTTTTACAGATCATTCTTTTGGCGTTGTATGTAAGAAGTCTTTGCCTAGCTTAAAGTTAAAGATTTTCCACCTATGCTTTCCTTTTAAAGTTTTCTGGTTTCAGCTCCTCTATGTCTATGATACATCTTGAGTTAATGTTTGTGTTTTATGTGAGACTATGTTCTTTTTCTTCCCTGATGGCTCAGATGGTAAAGAACTTGCCTGCAATATGGGAGATGCAAGAGATGCAGGTTCCATCCCTGGGTTGGGAAGATCCTCTAGATAAGGCACTGGCAAATCTCATGGACAGAGGAGTCTGACAGTCCATGGGGTCGCAAAGAGTCAGATAAGACTCAGCGACTAACACACAGTGATCTTTTGCAGGTAGATATCCAGTTTCTTAGCACTGCTTATTGAAAGCTGTCTTGCCCCTCCCCACCCCCTTTGAATTACCTTGCTGCTTTGGTCAAAATAAATTGGCTTTTTTTTTTTTTAATTTTACTTTACAATACTGTATTGGTTTTGCCATACATTGACATGAATCTGCCACGGGTGTATATGAGTTCCCAGTCCTGAACCCCCCTCCCACCTCCCTCCCTATATCATCTCTCTGGGCCATCCCAGTGCACCAGCCCCAAGCATCCTGTATCNTGTGTGTGTGTGTGTGTGTGCGTCCTAAGAGTGCTTGAGAGAGACTGGTTTATTTAAAGGAAACAGCTCTCACAACGTAGAGGCTGGCAAATCCAAAATCTGCAGGGGTGTGGAGGGTGGGCTGATGGGCTGCAAATCCAGGGAGGAGTTGAAGTTTATGTCCAAGGCAGTCTTCTGGCAGAATGCCATTTGTTCTAAGAGGTCAGTCTTTATTTCTATTAAGACCTTCACCTGATTAGATGGGGCACACCCACATTATAGAGGGTAAGCTATTTTACTCAAAAGTCTACCGATTTTAAATGTCAATTTCTGTGAAGGTATTTTTTGACCTAATACTTGGGTACCATAATGTTTGAATAATGTTTGACCTAGTATGTAGGTACCATGACAAAGTTGATACATGAAGTTAAACACCACATGGTCATATAGTGGGCAGATACATTACTTGGTGGAACTACTGCCCCAGCAATCTCAACTATTATTTATCTCAACATAGCTAAAAGCAGCTTTTAACTATTAACTTTCAGTTCAGTCACTTAGCTGTGACAGACTCTTTGCAAACCCATGGACTGCAGCATGCCAGGCTTCCCTGTCCATCACCAACTCCCAGAGCTTACTCAAACTCATGTCCTTTGAGTCAGTGCCATCCAATCATCTCATCCTCTGTCATCCACTTCTCCTCCTGCATTCACTCTTGCCCAGCATCAGAGTCTTTTCCAATGAGTCTGTTCTTTGCATCAGGTGGCCAAAGTATTAGAACTTCAGCTTTAGCATCAGTCCTCCCAATGAATATTCAGGACTGATTACCTTTAGGATTGACTGGTTTGATCTCTTTGCAATCCAAGAGACTCTCAAGAGTTTTCTCCAACATCACAGTTCAAAAGCACCAATTCTTTGGTGCTCAGTCTTCTTTATAGTCCAACTCTCACATCCATACATGACCACTGGAAAAACCATAGCTTTGAATATATGGACCTTTGTCAAGAAAGTAATGTTTCTGCTTTTAAATATGCTGTCTAGGTTGGTCATAACTTTTCTTCCAAAGAGCAAGCATCTTTTAATTTCATGGCTGCAGTCACCATCTGCAGTGATTTTGGAGCTCAAGAAAATAAAGTCTCTCACTGTTTCCACTGTTTCCCCATCTATTTGCCATGAAGTGATG
>SJYX01017257.1:130963-156945 GCA_006410675.1 Oreotragus oreotragus
TATGGAAAATACTGCTTTATAAATACTGATAGTGGCAACCCACTCCGGTATTACTGCCTGGAGAATCCCATGAACAAAGAAACCTGGTGGGCTACAGTCCATAGAGTTGCAAAGGGTCAGACACAACTGAAGCATCTGAGCATACATGCAGTGACAAAGAAGGCTATTTTTGGAGAGACAGTAATTTGGAACCCATAGGATAAAGTAAAGCATGTTCTATTGTAATAACAATATCTAATAAAATCATTTAATTATCTTAGGGAGATCTATTACTCCTTCAGAGAAATAATATTTTTTTCTATAACCTTTAGCTCTATCAAACCCATAGAGCATAAGCTCAATTCACAGGTATATTTTTGTAGCATTATGTTCCAGATTACCTAAAATATTTTTAGTTAGCAGTTGATTTCCAGAAAAGCTGATTGTAAAATTCAGTATGAGGACAGGAGCAAATATACGATAGATTATAAAAGCTCATTGCATCCAGTAGATCATCTGGCTTCTTTTAGACTAGTGACTGCATGAGAGCTTTAAAACACAAAATATATGTATTTAGTTTATATGTGTATATATATATGAAAAGACACTTCCTTCTTGGAAGGAAAGCTATAACAAACTGAGATAGGATGTGGGAGGTGGGAGGGGGGTTCATGTTTAGGAGCTCATGTACACCTGTGGTGGATTCATGNCCTTTAACTCTATCAAACCCATAGAGCATAAGCTCAATTCACAGGTATATTTTTGTAGCATTATGTTCCAGATTACCTAAAATATTTTTAGTTAGCAGTTGATTTCCAGAAAAGCTGATTGTAAAATTCAGTATGAGGACAGGAGCAAATATACGATAGATTATAAAAGCTCATTGCATCCAGTAGATCATCTGGCTTCTTTTAGACTAGTGACTGCATGAGAGCTTTAAAACACAAAATATATGTATTTAGTTTATATGTGTATATATATATGAAAAGACACTTCCTTCTTGGAAGGAAAGCTATAACAAACTGAGATAGGATGTGGGAGGTGGGAGGGGGGTTCATGTTTAGGAGCTCATGTACACCTGTGGTGGATTCATGTCAATGTATGCCAAAACCAATACAGTACTGTAAAGTAAAATAAAGTAAAAATAAAAATTAAAAAAAAAGAAGAGGCATCACTTTGCCAACAAAGATTCCAATTATCAAAGCTGTGGTTTTTTCCAGTAGTCATGTACAGACATGAAAAGAAGGCTGAGCACTGAAGTATCGTTGCTTTCAAACTGTGGTACTGGAGGAGACTCCTGGAGTCCCTTGGACTACAAGAAGTTCAATTAATCAAGCCTAAAGGAAATCAGCCTTTTTATATTGGAAGGACTGATGCTGAAGCTCATGTTCTAATAATTTAGCCACCTGATATGAAGAGCTGATTCATTGGAGAGACCCTGATGCTGGGAAAGTTTGAAGGCAAAAGGAGAAGGGGGCAGCAGAGGATGAGATGGTTGGATAGCATGACCGACTCAATGGACATGAATTTGAGAAGACTCTGGATGATACTGGAGGGCAGACGAGGTTGGCACGCTACAGTCCAGGGGGTTGCAAAGAGTTGGATACAACTTAGTTACCAAACAACAACAGCAAAATTATACGTGTGTGTGTGTGTGTGTGTGCCTGTGTTAGTCGCTCAATCTTGTCCAGCTCTTTGCAATCCCATGGGCTGTGTCACCAGGCTCCTCTGTCCATGGAATTCTCCAGGCAAGAGTACTGGAGTAGTTTGTCATTCCTTTCTCCAGGAGATCTTCCCAACCCAGGGATCAAACCCAGGTCTCCCTCATTGCAGGCAGATAACATACCATCTGAGCCTCCAGGGAAGCCCCCCAAATATATATAATTTATATAAGTATATGAATAATTTGCTAAATCTTATCATAAATAATTTAATCCATAAATAATCTTCATATAATTTATTATATACCACATCTAATTATATAAATATATGTTTTACACCTTACAAATTATTTAAATAGATATATTTTATATGTACATATATCAGCATTAAGCTGATTGCTAAGAATTTAGCTGGAGATGGCGATGGCAGCCCATTCCAGCATTCTTGCCTGAGAAATCCCATGGACAGAGGACCCAGGCAGGCTACACCCCATGGGGGTCACAACTTGGTGACTGAACAACAACAAGAATTCAGCAGTGAAGAAGTCAGACATCAATTTATGGTGAAGCTACTAAAGATCAGACTTTAAAATCCATCACCTAATCACCTACTAGTGTGTGAGTACCAGTAATTGGAAAGGAAAGCTAGGTTGCAATAAGGATGCATTTCCATGTAAGCATCTCTAGTAAACTGTCAAAAGAAGTCTCAGAAGAGATGGATCATAAATTCTAAAGCCTCAATAATCTGTTGTGATTTCTCTTCTCATTCTAAATAATACACATGTTTATACATAATTCTGCATATTTTGTGCTTATAATTTATATCCTTCTCTTAAAGAAGGCTCCCTAAATTGTATTAGATTCAGAATCCACAAAATTTGGGCCTTTCCTGGTTGCTGCTCTCTTGCAGTCTTACAGGGAACGTGCATAATATGACAGCTAGTTTGATAGAAGAAAGTACTAGACCCAGACATGGATGGAGAGATAGTGAAAAGCAAGGATACTAGAACCTGAAGGGTATAAGAATTAGTAGATACAAAAACAAGGAGAGGTACAGATCCCTGAGTAAAACAGTGAAGTCATAGTGTCTTTGGGCCAAGCAGAAAGTTAGCAGCTACAAGTTGCCATGGAAATCGACTGTGATCATGATTTTGAAGAAAATTATGAATTTGGACCAGATAAAAGGGGCAAAAAAAATCTTTTACTGCTTTCCTCCATCTGTTCTGCCTATAACAAGGAAAGATCAAAGAATTAAGTAAAACCTTGCCAGGAAGTAACAGAAGGCAATCCCAGATAAAGTTGGTAGGGAAAGCACTTAATTAAAGTCAATGCCTTGAGAGAATAGGTCAGATAAACAGATTGGATTTTACCTTTATTATGTAGCATGCTTTGAAGTATAGATATATATCTTTAGTATTCCTCAGTATTTAATATTCCCAAGAATATAAGTCTCTAGGTCTCTATAGCATGGAAGATATTAGTTATTAATATAATTATTTTCTTTATTTTTCAAACTTAACAGATGCTAGTAAAAGTTCAAACCTTATTGCAGTATATCGAGCAAGATGTGCTTGTCCACTCTTATTCCTCCTAATTCTGGGGGTTATCTGTCAGTTTCGTGGGCCTCTGTTCAGACCTTTATCTGTGGTAATGCAAAAATATATACTCATAAACATACAGAGAGCTTTAAAAATCCCCAAGAGGAGATAAATAAACTCATTGCTTATTTATTATTATTTGCACTTGGACAGTGTATCATAGCTCTGTTTATGAGTATAGATCAACCAATTAATTGTTTCTAGTATCCCCATGGATGGAGGAGCCTGGTGGGCTGCAGTCCATGGGGTCACTAAGAGTGGGACACAACTGAGCGACTTCACTTTCACTTTTCACATTCATGCATTGGAGAAGGAAATGGCAACCCACTCCAGTGTTCTTGCCTGGAGAATCCCAGGGATGGGGGAGCCTGGTGGGCTGCCATCTATGGGGTCGCACAGAGTTGGACACGACTGAAGCGACTTAGCAGCAGCAGCAGTGTTACATTATATTCATAGCAGGTTTATCCCTTAATTTGAAAATTTTTTGTGGAAAAATGTAAACATACACAGAAAAGCAAAGATAATTGTATAATAAAACTATCACTCAATTTCAACAAGGAACAGCTCGTGGCAATTTTGTTGCATCTGTATACTCACCCAGGCTTCCCTAGTGGCTTAGTGGTAAAGAATCTGGCCTGCAATGCAGGAGACCTGGCTTTGATCCTTGTGTTGGGAAGATCCCCTGGAGGAGGGCATGGCAGCCCACTCCAGTATTCTTTCCTGGAAAATCCCATGGACGAAGGAGCCCGGTGGGCTGTAGTGCATAAGGTTGCACAGAATCAGACATGGCTGAAGCAACTGAGCAGCAGCAGCATGTACTTACCCACTCTCCTACTCACTTATGAATTGACATTATTGTATCTAAGATTTTACTAAATAAATGAGACTGTAATGTATCTATTTGCAATTGTATCTATGCATGCATATTATCAGAACTTTGAGCCTTGGAGCACTGGAGTGAGTGAATGTCATTTGGGGAATTCTCTGATGGAAGAGTCACCTGGGCAGGTCGATGTTTAGACTGTACTCAGTTGCCTGAGAAAAACTAAGCAGAAAACTAAAATCTGGAAGTTAGCTGTTTTGCATAGCTGGGGGCTTGGAATGGAAACCAGTCATTAGAGGTAAATGTTTTCAGTTAAGATAAGCTCTAGCTTGCATGTTAAGCTAGTAAACTAGAACTTCAGAGCTATGTAACTAGGACACTAATTGGAGATTATCAAGACTGGAGCTTTATGGCAACTTTGAAGGGCTCTCTAAGTGTAATAATGGGAATATAAGTTTTTATGTAGAGACTGTAAAATTAGGGAAATGTGAGCTATATTTGAGAGGGCCCAGATTGCACTCAGATTTTGTTTGTGTGATTTCTCTGAAGATTATCAGATGTTTGCATTATTCAGACCAGTTATAAAATAACATCTTTTACCAATAAAGAGAACTTTGTTTTATCTGACTCAGAAAAAGGATTTATATCTTTTTAAACTTTCCTAAGTGTTAGTTGAAGGACTGTTGAGGCATGATTGACTTCTAGAAGAGTTCAGAATTCTGATTTCTTAATTCAGCATTGTATGCTAGAAATCATATGTAATTGACCACATGAGCTATTGCATTAATTAGGTTGTAAGTTGTAATGTTTCCAGTTAATGGAGTTGGGTAAAGTGTGGAGAAATAAAAGAATTATTTCTAAGGAGGAATCACTCTTCCTTGGAATTGAATTGAACATAGGAGTTAAGGATTTAAAAAATGGAATGATGAGGTTTTTAGGACACAATGACCAGGAGAGTGATGGTACCATCAACAGAAAGAGGATTTCTGGGAGGGAAAAGGGAGTTTGCGGGGAATAGTGATGAGTTCAGAAGATTCGTGGAGTCAGAGAACTGTGGACTGTGGATGTTGGTTTTAGAATGGCTCATATATAGAGCTTTGGCCAAAGTCATTTAAATAAGTCATCTATTGGAACTTGTAAAGGAACTTAAGGCTGAGGAGTAGTTCTTAGAATATCTTCCCATTAGTATGCAGAAAGTTAAAATGAAGCTGAGGAAAACCTGTCAGAGATGAGAGAGCCTAGACAGAGCAGTGACCCAGAAGAGGAGAGTCAACCCTTTCCTGTGTCTTCCACAGTAGCTTAGTTGTTAAAGGAAAATCAAACGTGTTTTTTATTTTCTCATCAACACAATTGAATATGTTATTGTATAGAGTTGAGAAACTCCTCACTTAGGCTACCAGAACTTAGTTGATTGCTTTTATGAGTAAGCACTGTCACCAAGACGCAAAGAACTTCTTTATCACTTTTCTCTGGGTGTTCGTTGGTCAGTCATACCTGATTCTTTCCGACCCCTTGGACCGTAGCCCTCCAGGCTCCTCTGTCCATAGGGTTTTCCAGGCAATAGTACTGGAATGGGTTGTCATTTCCTTCTCCAGGGGATCTTCCCAACCCAAGGATCAAACCCAGGTCTCCTGCATTGCAGGCTGATTCTTTACCATCTGGGCCAGACAGTTATCGTATTGGAAACTTAATTAGGTATATATGTCCCACCCAGATGGGATACAAAGGAACAATGAAGAAATGTCAAGAAAATATTCCAAGTAAAACTTGAGAATTGTCACATTAGTGACATGGAATCCATTGTGTTACCAGTGCAGCATTGCTGGGATCAGTCATACCATATGAAGGGTGCAAGCAAGTGAACTAAGTTATTGAGTGCCTGCTATGTAAACAGAGCGCATTCTTTAAACTTAACAGCAACTTTGAGAGAGAGGTGTTATGATACTCATGAGGAAGAACTGAGGGTTAGAGCAAAAAGTTGCATGTGAATTTGGATGGAAATTGAACTGTTAGATGTCTGATTTAAGGCATGAGATTTTCAGATCATGGAGCCAATAGGTGGAGAGTAGGTGGAGGTTTGGTGCATGCTTAATCGATCAGTCGTGCCTGACTCTTTGAGACCTCATGGACCATAGCCCGCCAGTCTCCTCTGTCCATGGGATTCTCCAGGCAAGAATACTATGTATCTACCTGCTCCCCTCCTATTTCCTCCATGATATGAGAATCTAATAGCTGTGCCATTACATAGTAGGCATTCAGTAACTTAGTTCACTTGCTCGCACCCTTCATATGGTATGACTGAGCGCATGGATTCCATGTCAGGAGATTTAGGTAACATAAGAATGGCAGACACAACATCAGAATGTGCTTATTGCCACTGAACTGTACAGTTAAAATGGTCAATTTTATATTATGTATCTATCACCGCAGTAAAAAAAAAAAAAAAAAAAGAGTGGCAGAATTTTGAAGATACTGATGCTGTGTGAAAGATACATGGGGATTCATTATATTTGATTCCCTGTGTATATATTTGAAATTTTCCATAATCAAAAGTTTTAAAAGTAAGATTCTTAAAGTCAGATTTAAATCATGCAACATCTTTGCTGAAGCATGGGGATTAGTGTTCAAACTATCTATTATACAACATCCCCATAACCATCTGCTAAGTCACTTCAGTCGTGTCCGATTCTGTGTGACCCCATAGACGGCAGCCCACCAGGCTCTGACATCCCTGGGATTCTCCAGGCAAGAATACTGGAGTGGGTTGCCATTTCCTTCTCCAATAACCATCTACTTACTTGAAAAACATTATATCTTTTTAACCATATTGTTACCATGAGATCATCATAGTCACAATTAAACTTAAGTCATAGGAGTTAAACATAGTCACAAGGAAACTTAAAAGGCATGAAAATTAAAGGAAATATGTGTTCCTGGGTTGGATCAATAAAATTTCTGTGAAGGACATTTAGGTCTATAAATTAGATAATAAGGTTGTTATATAATTTTTGTTAATGTTATTTTTTTTGTTTTGATTGATTATTTTAGTGAAAATTTCCTGACTTTATACCTTCATACTTGCCATTGATCTTAGGAAAAACACATGAAAATTTTTAGAAGTTTAAAAAAAAGTCACAGTTCTTGAGATCCCTCACGTATAACTTCTTCATGATTTAGCTGTGTGAGCATCTCACCTTAGGATAACAGTCTTTGACACTCAAACAAAAGCAGCTTTCCACCCAGTCTCCATCAAATTTACCTGATTTCTTGTCCTCATAGGACTACTGCCTTCCGAATTTATCCTGTTATTGCCTATCATCTCCCTCACTCCCAAACTTCCTTTCCTCCCTATTTAGATATAGGTCACTGAAAGCAGGGACCTTGTCTGTCTTACTAATTTCCATAGACCCATTGTCTAGGACAATATCTAGCACATAACAGGTACTTAGCAATATTTGTCAAATGGATGAATGCATTTATATATACAAAAATGAGATGAATAGCAGCAGAAAAAAAATTGGTTGTAGGAATTGATGTTATGGATAACTAAAAAATTTATCAAATACCACTAGCCAGTTGATTTTGTAATTGAAAATGCCCATGACTCCAAAATAATTAACACTTGGAATGCTATCTGCTATAATGGTAGCAATGATTGGTTACTTTCTTTATAAAGCAAAAGCCTAAGGAGATAGGACATGGCATAAGGATTAGGGAAAATTGGATTTCCAAACTTAACTGGTGTAACAGTTAGGGGAGAACTCCTGAAGTCCAAACTATCCTGGACTGTTCCTGGAGCACTAGATATGCCCCTGAGAGAGAAAGGGTCTCCAGGCTGATGAAACAGAGCATTCATACACTTTGAAAATAGCTTCTTGGCCTGAGGGCCCATCCTAATGAAAAATTTCACATTCCAAGTTACTTTTTTGTCTGTTAAGTGGGCATGTCATTATTACTTTGCCACATTTTGAGACATGCTAGAGAAGAGCTAAGGCAAGCATTTGTTTAATATAGGCATTAAGTAACAACATTCCTCATTTCATCTTCTTCAGACCTTTTCAAAGCTCTTCTTCAAAGCTATTCTCTTTGAGGCTATATTTACCCCATATTAAATGTCTCTCTGAGTAAATTCTTTGGGTAAGGATCAGTCTTCATGGTGTTTTGCTAATGCAAGACTTTGGAGCTATCTATGAATGACAGGTCTCCCTTGTACCATTGGTTGGAGCAGTACCACCACTCTGACCCCTGGGTAGCAGGAACCATTTCCCAGTTTTCAGTTTTTGAAGGAATTTGTAAGGAGATGGACTTCATTAGACTCTTAAATGCATAAAAATGCCAACAACATATTGCAGACATGACATTTTCAGACACTTGTGACTTCAAAAATACCCTTTATTCTTTCCAATGCCGTAAGAAGGCCGTTCTCCCATGGAGGCCTAGCAACAAAGCAAGCTTGAAGTTTTCTTTTGTTTGCCTTATATGGAATTATTGATGAACTAGCTAGAAGTGCCCCCACCACCACCCACCACTGCCACACCCTTTTTTATGTTTGAGGTGCAGGAGGTGAATGGTAGAAACAAAACTAAAGTTGTCTTCATTTCATACTTCTTTACATCTAACAGGATCAAATATATTTTTACATGAATATAGATACCAATAATGTTTTCACCTTGTTGATCAATAAAAGATAAAAACAAGTAGCCAATGATTGGATTTATTGGCTGAAAGGAAAACTGTTTTAGATCATTTAGTAGGACTGTATTTTGGCAGAAGCATCTACACATCTAATCAACAGGCATAGGATTTTACCTCTTTAATGATACATTAATTTATCAGTTATTCTTTTGGAGAAGGGAATAGCAAACCACTTCAAACCACTATTCTTGCCTTGAGAACCCCATGCTGCTACTGCTGCTAAGTCACTTCAGTCATGTCCGATCTGTGCAACCCCATAGACGGCAGCCCACCAGGCTCCCTCGTCCCTGGGATTCTCCAGGCAAGAACACTGGAGTGTCCTTCTCCAATGCATAAAAGTGAAAAGTGAAAGTGAAGGCGCTCAGTCAAATCTGACTCTTTGCGACCCCATGGACTGCAGCCTACCAGGCTCCTCCATCCATGGGATTTTCCAGGCAAGAGTACTGGAGTGGGGTGCCATTGCCTTCTCTGATGAAAACCCCATGAACAATATGAAAAGGCAAAAAGATAGGACACTGAAAGATGAACTCCCCAGGTCGGTAGGTGCCCAAAATGCTACTGGAGATCAGTGGAGAGATAACTCCAGAAAGAATGAAGAGACAGAGCCAAAGCAAAAACAATACCCAGTGGTGGATGTGACTGGTGATGGAAGTAAAGTCCGATGCTGTAAAAGAGCAGTATTGCACAGGAACTTGGAATGTTAGATCCATGAATCAAGACAAATTGGGAGTGTTCAAACAGGAGATGGCAAGAGCGAACATCAACATTTTAGGAATCAGCAAGCTAAAATGGACTGCAATGGGTGAATTTAACACATATGACCATTACATCGACTACTGTGGGCAAGAATCCTTTAGAAGAAATGGAGTAGCCATCATAGTGAACAAAAGAGTCTGAAATGCAGTACTTGGATGCAGTCTCAAAAGTGATAGAATAATCTCTGTTCAGTTCCAAGGCAAACCATTCAATATCACAGTAATCCAAATCTATGACCCGACCAATAATGCTGAAGAAGCTGAAGTTGAACAGTTCTATGAAGACCTACAAGACCTTCTAGAGCTAGCACCCAGGAATGATGTCCTTTTCATTATATATAGGGAACTGGAATGCAAAAGTAGGAAGTCAAGAGATACCTGGAGTAACAGGCAAATTTGGCCTTGGAGTACACAATGAAGCAGATCAAAGGCTAATAGAGTTTTGCCAAGAGAATGCACCGGTCATAGCAAACACCTTCTTCCAACAACACAAGAGAAGACTCTACACATGGACATCACCAGAGAGTCAATACCGAAATCAGATTGATTATATTATTTGCAGCCAAAGATGGAAAAGCTGTATACAATCAGCAAAAACAAGACTGGGATCTGACTGTGGCTCAGATCATGAACTCCTTATTGCCAAATAAGGAGTTAAATTGAAGAAAGTAGGGAAAACCACTAGACCATTCAGGTATGACCTAAATTAAATCCCTTACGATTATACAGTGGAAGTGATAAATAGATTCAAGGGATTAGATCTGATAGACAGAGTGACTAAAGAACTATGGATGGAGGCTTGTGACATTGTACAGGAGACAGAGATCAAGACATCCCCAAGAAAAAGAAATGCAAAAAGGCAAAATGGTTGTCTGAGGAAGACTTACAAATAGTGGAGAAAAGAAGAGAAACTAAAGGCAAAGGAGAAAAGGAAAGATATATCCATTTGAATGCAGAGTCTCAAACAGTAGCAAAGAGAAATAAGAAAGCCTTCCTTAGTGATCAATGCAAAGAAATAGAGGGAAACAATAGAATGGGGAAGACTAGAGATCTCTTCAAAATTAGAGATACCAAGGGAATATTTCATGCAAAGATGGGCACAAAAAAGGACAGGAATGGTGTGGACCTATCAGAAGCAGAAGGTATTAAGAAGAGGTGGCAAGAATATACAGAAGAACTATACAAAAAAGACCTTCATGACCCAGATACCCACGATGGTGTGATCACCCACCTAGAGCCAGACATCCTGGAATGCGAAGTCAAGTAGGCATTAGGAAGCATCACGACGAACAAAGCTAGTGGAGGTGATAGAATTGCAGTTGAGCTATTTCAAATCCTAAAAGATGATGCTGTGAAAGTGCTGCACTCAATATGCCAGAAAATTTGGAAACTCATCAGTGGCCACAGGACTGGAAAAGGTCAGTTTTCATTCCAATCCCAAAGAAAGGCAATGCCAAAGAATGCTCAAACTACTGCACAATTGCACTCATCTCAATGCCAGCAAAGTAATTCTCAAAATTATCCAAGCCAGGCTTCAACAGGATGTGAAACGAGAACTTCCTGATGTTCAAGCTGGATTTAGAAAAGGCAGAGGAACCAGAGATCAAATGGGAAACCTCTGCTGGATCATCAAAAAAGCAATAGAGTTTCAGAAAAACATCTACTTTTGCTTTTATTTTTTTTGTATTTATTTATTTTTTACACAAACTCCCAAACATGAACCCCCCTCCCACCTCCCACCTCACATCTTCCCTCCAGTTCATCCCCATACACCAGCCCCAAGCATCCTGCATCCTGCATTGAACATAGACTGGCAATTCATTTCTTACATGATAGTATACATATTTCAATGCTATTCTCCCAAACTCCAAAGCCTTTGAGTGTGTGGATCACAACAAACTGTCAAAAATTCTTAAAGAGATGGGACCACCTGACTTGCCTCCTGAGAAATCTGTATGCAGGTTAAGATAGAACAGTTAGAAGTGGACATGAAACAACAGACTGGTTCTGAATAGGGAAAGGAGTACGTCAAGGCTGTATATTGTCACTCTGCTTATTTAACTTATATGCAGAGTACATCAAGAGAAATGCTGGGCTCGATAAAGCACAAGGTAGAATCAAGATTACTGAGAGAAATATCAATAATTTCCAATATACAGATGATACCACCCTTATGACAGAAAGTGAAGAAGAGCTAAAGAACTTTCTGAATAGGGAAAGGAGTACGTCAAGGCTGTATATTGTCACTCTGCTTATTTAACTTATATGCAGAGTACATCAAGAGAAATGCTGGGCTCGATAAAGCACAAGGTAGAATCAAGATTACTGAGAGAAATATCAATAATTTCCAATATACAGATGATACCACCCTTATGACAGAAAGTGAAGAAGAGCTAAAGAACATCTTGATGAAATTGAAAGAAGAGAGTGAAAAAGTTGGCTTAAACTCAACATTTAGAAAACTAAGATCATGGC
Source organism: Oreotragus oreotragus (assembly GCA_006410675.1). Classification (NCBI taxonomy): domain Eukaryota; kingdom Metazoa; phylum Chordata; class Mammalia; order Artiodactyla; family Bovidae; genus Oreotragus; species Oreotragus oreotragus. The sequence continues at coordinate 142,950 of SJYX01017257.1, forward strand.
ATCTAGTCCCATCACTTCATGGCAAATAGATATGGAAACAGTGGACACAGTGACAGATTTTATTTTTAGGGGGTCCAAAATCACTGCAGATGATGACTGCAGCCATGAAATTAAAAGATGCTTGCTCCTTGGAAGAAAAGCTACAACCGACCTAGACAGCATATTAAAAAGCAGAGACATTACTTTGCCAACAAAAGTCTGTCTAGTCAAAGCTATGGTTTTTCCAATAGTCATGTATGGATGTGAGAGTTGGACTATAAAGAAAGCTGAGTGCTGAAGAATTGATGCCTTTGAACTATGGTGTTGGAGAAGACTCTTGAGAGTCCCTTAGATAGCAGGGAGGTCCAACCAGTCAATCCTAAAGGAAATCAGTCCTGAGTATTCATTGGAGGTACTGATGCTGAAGCTGAAGCTCCAATACTTTGGCCACCTGATGTGAAGAACTGACTCACTGGAAAAACAAAAACAAAAACAAAAAAAACCTTGTTGCTAGGAAAGATTGAAGGCAGGAGGAGAAGGGGATGACAGAAGATGAGATGATTGATTGTCATCACCGACTCAAAGGACATGAGTTTGAGCAAGCTCTGGGAGTTGTTGATGGACAGGGAAGCCTGGCATGCTGCAGTCCATGGGTGTGCAGAGCTGGACACGACTGAGCAACTGAACTGAAGTGAACTGAACTGAATTTGTCAGTTCTTCTTTTAAGTTCAGCTCAAGGGCTTCTCTTGTAGCTCAGCTGCTAAAGGATCTGCCTGCAATATGGGAGACCTGGGTTCAAACCCTGGGTTGGGAAGATCCCTTGGAGAAGGGAAAGGCTATCCCACTCCAGTATTCTGGCCTGGAGAATTCCATGGATTGTATAGTCCATGGGCTCGCAAAGAGTTGGGCACGGTGAGCGACTTTCACTTTCAAGGTTATATTAGGTTTTATAAAAATCAGAAGTGATAATGAACATATTTTCCCATACTAGTCCAGACACAGGTAATGTTTAACTGTTACATATCTCATATAGCATGGAAAATATACAGAACAGGGTAATTTCAAGGAGCCATTTTCATTTTGTGCATGCTAGAAAAATAAAATTAGATAAGTAGAAACTTGAAATAAAAATTGAGTGAGACAATATTGTAAAGTAATTAATCTCCAATTTAAATAAATTTATATTTAAAAAAAGCAATTTAGTGACAGAAAAAATAATTCTAGAGAAGGGGTGTGGAATTATGCATCAGAAAACTGGCCCACGGCTCTGTTTCTATGCAATATTAGGCAAATTTTGAAGCTTTCATTCAAACACTCACTGTATGGGCAAAATAATATGATGAATAAATATGAATTTATTTTGAAAAGAAAAAAGTACTATAATATTGGGGGACCAAAAGGATTATTTAGTTAAACACATGTATTTCTGCAGCAGAAATGCATTTACTTTGTAGAGATACTGTTGTATGAGATCAAGTGCCATTTAACAGGCAGTTTGGTTAAGTATTTAAAACTTATGAATAAGGCAAACAAAGTTTCATTTGGGAAGTAACCACTTTCAAGGAAAAAGTCTACCTGTCTTCCATCCTGTCTTTCCCAGCAGATGTGCTAGACACATAGTCTGTCTGCTTTTTCAGACGTTATTGGTCCTCAACACTAAGCAATCTGGCTTCCATTTCCATCTGTATTAATTTTCTTGAAGCTCATTGGTCTTCATTTGATGGCTAGTCCCAAAGCCTTTTGTTAAGACTTTGGTACTATCTGCTATAGCATTACATTTGCTCCCTCCTCCAGATTCTAGTACCTCCCCCACCTCCCCACTCGATTCTAACATTATGTATTCATATTATAAAGGGAAAACAATGATCAGCTGTGGGGAAATGATAGAGAATGAGACACAAGGTTATATGTAAGTTGTGAAACAAGATATCCTCTTTGTTCCGTGACAATAACATTTTTATAAAATGTTTATAGATAGAAACTCAGAAAAAGAGGAACTATGAGTGCCATCTTGTGGCAAGGCATGCCCTACGACGGCTAATTTGACATACTTCACCCACTGCTCTTCCTCTGCCCAAATATTGTATAGCTGTATGCGTTCTGCCTGTTCTGTGTCATTTAATACTGATACTATTCCTTTTTGAAGCTTTGTAAAAAATCTGTAGTCTATTTGTCACTGAAGTAGTTCTAAGTCTTTATCTTCTTTTATGTATCTTCTTTACTTTTCAAGATTTGCTACTATATCCACCTTATTCTATTGAAAATAACCTTCTTCTTTGGATCTCATTGCTATTCTTTCATCTTGGTTCTTGAATCATTCTATGACTTTCTCTTATCTCTTCTTGACAATTCCACTTCTCTCCTGACAACTATAGCTCTACACTAAGACTCAGCCCATAGTAGAGTTGTCAGATAGAAAACAGGACCTCCCCTGGTCCAGTGTTTAAGAATCTGCCTTGCAATGCAAGGGACCTGAGCTTGATCCCTGATTGGGGAACTAAGTTCCCACATGCCTTGGAGCAATTAAGCTGACATGCTGCAACTACTGAGCCCAGGTGCTCTGGAGCCCATATGCCACAACCCAACACAGACAAACATATAATAAATGTTAAAAAATTTTTTTCAGGTTCCAGCCTCCAGTTTGTGCACAGACTACTATGTCTGAGTAGGGCTGAGCATGTGTGGACCATTCCAGGTGATTGCTGATGCCTTTGAGAGCAGGATGCAAGTCTTGTAAGAAAATAAGAAACCTGAGGGATAATATTGATAAAAATTTAGAGATGAGTAATTGGACAGGAGGGAGAACAAGATGGGGGAAGGAGTAGGTGTATGTGGAGTACATCTCTCCATGGATACATCAAGAATACACCTTCAGACATAGAAGGACATTCAGAACACCAGCTGAGAGCGGACAGGAATACCTGACCAGAGGAAAAGAATATATAGAACCACTCAGAACTTGGTAGGATGAAGGAACTAGTGGGAATAATAGAAGTGTTAGTAGGACTGGACCTGCCCTTGGTGGGTGGGGGAACTGAAGCAGGGGTCCAGCCTCCACATCGGGGCAGTGGTCTGAGTCAGAGGAGAAACATTTAAGGCCGAGAGTGAAACAGTTGATCTGGGGCAGCCTAAATGGAACGAGAATCACAGTCCTTGCCGCAGCCATGCATACCTCAGATAGGGATGCAGGTCCCCTGGAAGGTGCAGTGGCTGGGAGCTGGAGTTTAGGGTTTGTGGAGCAATCCCAGGGCGAGGGCTGCTGTTGACTGTGGAAACACTGATCAAGGGGATGTGAGGGAGGAGATTGCGGTAGGAAATGCCTGTGGAGGAAAGCCGGGCAGCCATGGAAGCAAGGTGATACTGTTGAGTCACGTGTAGGGGTGGAGCCATCACCACAGCCTCTCTCTCCCCACAAGCCAGCATCGCAGCTGAACAATAGAGAGGCTGGCCCATCAAAAGGCTGACACACTGAACTACAGAGCAGGACTACAGAGTGCTCCTTTCAGTGACTGATGTGCTGAACTACAGAGTAGGACCCCAGCCAGGGGTTCCCCTCTATGTGCCTTACTCACCGAACAACAGAGGAGTACAGCAAGGGAGCCCTCTAAGTGCCTGAACGGGTGGAGCTATGGAGAAAGATTGGCCAAAGAGGCCTTCTGATCGCCAGCTACAAGAGGCTCAAAAAAAAAAAAAAAAAAAAAAAAAGACTCTGATAGGGCCACAATTCCTGCGGTGGAGGCAGTTCATGTCCCTGCACGCTTGGCACCACCAGGGTCCCCAGAAGCCAAGCAGCCGTGCCACCTTCATGCTCAGCTCTCACTGGAGCAGAGCTGCCACAGGCAAAAAAAAGTGTTGCATCTATGTGTGCAGGGTTGCTTTGGTAGTGTCCTACTCATTGTGACCCTGTAGACTGTGGCCTGCCAGGCTTCTCTGGCAGGGAGGGGCTTCTCCAGGCAAGAATACTAGAGCTTATTGGCCAACACTGGTTGCCATACCCTTCTAAAGCACTATATTTCCTGCTGCCCTGGCTGCCAACTCCCCTGAGTACCTAGTGCTGCCAGAATCCCTGCGACCCAAACAGCTGCACCACTCCACACCTGGCCCTCACAGAGGCAAACCCAAGTCCTCCAGGACAATCTCAGGAGCAAATCCCAGTGGACAACCCACATGCAGAGGTGGAAATAAAACCACAGTTGAAACCCAGGGGCAGTGTGGCTAAGGAGGAAGACACAAAACCTTCCCACCAGCTGTACAAGCTGCAGATTAAATCCACACGATCAACTAGGCAGACTGTGTGTCTATGGAATATTTAAAAGGCCATTGGGAGCGCCCACAAAAGAAAAGCACTAGTTCTGATAGCTGTGGACATTGGAGGCAAGAACACACAGGAGCAGGACCAGATTAGGATCTGAGCTGCCACCACAGCAGGTACTGAGATCAGCACAGTGTTGGAGGGCATCCTAGGGAGGTAAAGTGGACTGTGATTCCCAGCAAGGGCAAGGACTCTGACAGCAAAGACTCAAGAAAAACATTTTTTATTCTTCTTGACTTGTTCTGTAGATTCTTTTGGATTTGTTTTATTTTATTTTTTCTCTATCCTCTCCTGTTGTAGTTGTCAATTTTATTGGCACTATGAAATCTAATTAAGCTTTTGAGTTTTTTTTCCTCAGTCACATTTTTTCTTGTTCTTATAAACCTTTGTCTCTACGTTGGGTTTTTGCAGTTCTCTGGGGTTTTCCTCCCCCCACCTTTTTTTCTTTCTTCTTTTTTTTTTTCTTTTCTCTTGTTTTTAATAATTTCATTAAAATTTTTTAAAACCTATTATTTTTTTCTACATTTATTCCTTTGTTTGCCTTTCCTACTGTTCTTTTTACCTTTCAGTTAATCTTTGAAAGTGAAAGTCGCTCAGTCGTGTCCGACTTTTTGTGACCCCATGGACTATACCATGCAATTCTCTGGGCCAGAATACTGGAGTGGGTTGCCATTCCCTTCTCCAGCGGATCTTCCCAACCCAGGGATCAAACCCAGGTCTCCTGAATTGCAGGCAGATTCTTTACCAGCTGAGCTACCAGGGAAGCTGTTAATCTTTAATGTATATAAATCTTCTACACCTACCACTATTTAACTATGCATATCTATTCTTATTTTCTTTACTTTCTTTCCTTTCCTCTCAACATTTTGTTAGTTTTATTTTCATTGCTTTATTTCCCAGTTGATACCCTGCTTTAGTTCCATTTTCCAGTTTGTGCTTTAGTTTTTTTTTTTTTTTTAAACTTTATTTTACTTTACAATACTGTATTGGTTTGCCATACATTGACACGAATCTGCCACAGGTGTAATCCTGAACCCCCCTCCTACCTCCCACCCCATATCATCTCTCTGGATCGTCCCTGTGCACCAGCCCCAAGCATCCTGTATCCTGTACTGAACATAGAGTGGCAATTCGTTTCTTACATGATAGTATACATGTTTCAATGCCATTCTGCCACATCAGCCCACCCTCTCCCTCTCCCTCAGAGTCCAAAAATCTGTTCTATACATCTGTGTCTCTTTTGCTGTCGCGCATACAGGGTTATCATTACCATCTTTCTAAATTCCATATATATGTGTTAGTATACTGTATTGGTGTTTTTCTTTCTGGCTTACTTCACTCTGTATAATCGGCTCCAGTTTCATCCATCTCATTAGAACTGATTCAAATGTATTCTTTTTAATGGCTGAGTAATACTTCATTGTGTATATGTACCACAGCTTTCTTATCCATTCATCTGCTGATGGACATCTAGGTTGTTTCCATGTCCTGGCTATTATAAACAGTGCTGCAATGAACATTGGGGTCCATGTGTCTCTTTCTATTCTGGTTTCCTCGGTGTGTATGCCCAGCAGTGGGATTGCTGGGTCATAAGGCAGTTCTATTTGCAATTTTTAAAGGAATCTCCACACTGTTCTCCATAGTGGCTGTACTAGTTTGCATTCCCACCAACAGTGTAAGAGGGTTCCCTTTTCTCCACACCCTCTCCAGCATTTATTGCTTGTAGGTTGCTTCCATGTCCTGGCTATTATAAACAGTGCTGCAATGAACATTGGGGTACACATGTCTCTTTCGATTCTGGTTTCCTCGGTGTGTATGCCCAGCAGTGGAATTGCTAGGTCATAAGGCAGTTCAATTTCCAGTTTTTTAAGGAATCTCCACACTGTTCTCCATAGTGGCTAAATTGGCTTTAAATGTAAGGATTTGTTGCTGCTGCTGCTGCTGCTGCTACTAAGTCACTTCAGTTGTGTCTGACTCTGTGTGACCCCCTAGACGGGAGCCCACCAGGCTCCGCTGTCCCTGGGATTCTCCAGGCAAGAGCACTGGAGTGGGTTACCATTGCCTTCTCCAATGCATGAAAGTGAAAAGTGAAAGTGAAGTCGCCCAGTCGTGCCTGACTCCCTGCGATCCCATGGACTGCAGCCCACCTGGCTCCTCTGCCCATGGAATTTTCCAGGCAAGAGCACTGGAGTGGGGTGCCATTGCCTTCTCTGAGGATTTGTTGCTGATGTCTTAATTCTTTTCCACTGGTCTATTTGTTGATCCTTCCCTGGTGGCTCAGTGGTAAAGAACCTGCCTGCAATGCAGGAGATGCATGTTTGCTCCCTGGGTCAGGAATATCCCCTGGAGTAGGAAATGGCAACCCACACCAGTCTCCTTGCCTGGAGAATCCACAAGAGCCTGGCGGGCTAGAGTCAATGGGCTCAGAAGAGTCAGGCATGACTTAGCAACTGAGCATGTGTGTAATGTAGTTGAATATAAATATTTACTTTAAAAAATAATAAAGACCTGGACTTCCCTGGTGGTCCAGTGGTTAAGAGTCCGCCTGCCAGGTTCAGTCCCTGGTCCAGGAAGACCCCACATGCCCAGGTACCACAACTGCTGAGTCCACACTCTTTAGCCCACAGGCCACAACTACAGAAGCCCGAACACCTACAGCCCGTTCTCCATAAGAGAAGCCGCCGCAGTGAGAAGCCTGAGCGCTGCGCCTAGAGAGTAGCCCCCCGCCCTTGCCATAGCTAGAGGAAGCTTGGGCACAGCAACAAAGACCCAGCGCAGCCAGAAAATAAAATATAATAATAAAAATAAACATTCATCCTGCAGGGGTTTAGGAACTGCAATAACATGGAAGCTTGCGTGGGGGCCAGTAATTGGATTCAAAAGTTCTGAGGTCTTTATCTTGTTACAAAACAAAATGAGATAGTAATAAACTTTGGACTTTACTTTTCAATGTAGCTCAATCTTGGAAGTAAAATGTATATCTTCTGAGTCTCTGCACTGGCCCCTCTCAGTGTATAGCTGAGCACCTGTTCACCTCTTTAGAAAAAGGGGATTCCCAGCCTATGGTTATGGGGATGGTAAACCCTCAGCACTAGACAGATGAGCTCAACAGCCATGGACTAGTCACAGCCTGGGGGAGGAGGACCCCACGTGCCACACCCCTCGGGAACAGGGAGAGAGAGCAAGCAGGAGTCACGGGAGGCAGGCTAGTAGTATCAGGAGTGTGAGGCGGCCCCTGGGTCTCACGGGAGCATGTCATTGGCTTGTTTGAACGATTCCACGGGCTGCTAGGGCACTGAAACCTGCTACTTGGGTAAGCAGAAACTGTCTGGTCCCCTTGATGGGTCTTCGGCTAGAGGACCTTCTCTGCAGGAGCAGAGTCGGGAGGAGGCTTGCATTGGGCCGCTGGAGGCCCTCCCGGTTTCACCAGGCAGCACGTGGCATTGAGCCTTAATTTTAGGCCTTACCCTTCAGCAGCAGACTGTCCCATAGGAACCTAAGAGTAGAAATACCTCATCCCATGTGGGGCCAGCCCTGAGCCAAGGTCTGGAAAGCGGGCTTCTTGCCGTAGTCTCAGAACTCCCCCCAATCCAGCGAGGATGCTGGGACCTTCCTGTTTCCTGCTCGTTACCCTCTGCCCTTCTACCCTGCCTGTCTGTACACCCATCTCTCTCCACCATCTGCCCATCCTCATATCCATTTTATAGGCACATGCTGTAAAAACCCATAGCCGCCAGGCCTAGTTTGTGACTCCTTCAGAAACGATGTAGGGACTTCCCGAGTGGTTCAGTGGCTAAGGCTCCATGCTCCCAATGCCGAGGGCCCAGGTTGGATCCCTGGGCGGGGAACTAGATCCCACATGCTGCAACTGAAGGTCCCACACACTGCAACAAAGACTGGAGATGCCTCAGGCTGCAACTAAGACCCAGGGCAGCCAGATAAATAAACATACAAATATTTCTAAAAAGAGGAAGAAAGGATTATACAGAGGGAGACTGGCCAACCAGTGTGGCCCTCACCCCATGGACTGCAGCCAGGATCCAATAATGAGGCCCTGAGCCCAGCACTGGGGTTTCTGGTACTCACGCCCCCTACTTGCCACAGGTAACCCAGCATCACCTGCCACAGACCCCTTCATCCCTGGAGCACATAAGGGGTCTGGCGCCTGGGCCTTACTCGCTGCCATTTCAGGAACCAGCGTAGTTCAGCGGGTGGTTGAAATGAGGTTCCACTTGCCGCTTGTGGCTTCTCCCAGTCCACAGGGTTTTGTGAAAAGTGCCACATCTTCCAGCATCTCCTCTCAAAGCAGAAGAATGGGGATTGGTCCCCCGGCAGGTACCACTGCAGCAGTAAAGACGCAGCCCGCTCCCCCCTCAGCCCTTTGAGGCACCGTCTCAGAGGCAGTGTGGGCAGTTGTGCTGGTGAGGCAGTTGCCTCCCCACCCTCTTTCCCTTCCCAGGGTCTCCGTTCTTTGAGGCATGTAGCTACCAGGCAAAACCCAAGCATTTCGAGTTGTTCTTGTTGGAGAGGCTGGGACTGGGATTTTGAATTTGCCAGGTGTTTTGAGCCATGGATTCTAGACAGAGCCTGGCTGAGGAGTGCGAGGCTGGGTGAGAGCAGCCTGCATGCCGGCTTCCATACCTGGCACCTGAAGGGGCAGCTGCAACTTAGAATAATGGTTCTCAGCCTGGGCTGCGTGTTAGAGTCACCTGTGTGCTCACTCAGTCGTGTTCGACTCTTTGCAACTCCAGGGACTGCAACCCGCCAGGCTCCTCTGTCCATGGGATTCTCCAGGCAGGAATACTGGAGTGGCTTGCCATGCCCTCCTCTGGCGATTTTCTCAACCCAGGGATCGAATTCGAGGCTCATGTCTCCTGCATTGGCAGGAAGCTTCCTTACCACTAGCACTTCCTGGGAAGCCCTGCAGAAGTGTTAAAAATCTGATGTCCAGGTTGCCCCCACCAAGCCCAGCCTTCCCATCCAAGACCAATCAAATCCAATTCTCCTGGGGGAAAGGGACCCAGGCAGCCGCAGTTTTCCGAGCTCCCCAGGCCACTCCACTATGCAAACAATTTTGAAAGCCACTGGATTCAGAATAGTGTTTCTCAGACTTTAACGTAACTGCAGGTCACTTGGACAACCTGTCAAAATGCAGATTCTGATTCTGTAGGTCTAGGTTGGGCCCAGGATTCTGCATGGCTGACAGCAAGCGTTCATGATTGGAATCATGCTCCTGAAAGTGTGGCTGTGGACCGGCAGCATCCACAAAGCTTGGGAGTTCCTAAAGATGCTGGGAGCTTCTAAAGATGCAGACTCTCGGGCCTGCTGCCAGATGTACTGAATTAGAATCTGCATTTTGATAAGATTCCCAGGTGGTTTGAATGCACTTGGAGGTTGAGACATGCTGGTTTAGGAGACTTTAATGGCCTAGCAAGGGCTTCCCAAGTGGCCCTAGTGGTAAAGAAGCTGCCTGCCAGTGCAAGAGATGTGAGACGGGTTCGATCCCTGGGTCGGAAAGATTCCCTGGAGGAGGGTATGGCAACCCACTCCAGTACTCTTGCCTAGAGAATCCCATGGTGAGAGGAGCCTGGCGGGCTACATTCCATAGGGTCACAAAGAGTCAGACACGACTGCAGTGGCTTAGCATGCACGTCAGCGGCCCAGCAAGCCTTCTGGGCCTCTGCTTCTGGGCCTCATCGGGGTCTCAGGCAAAGGTCTCTTTGTCATCAGGTGACAGAGCCCAGGCTCGGGTCCTTCTAGAATCCTGACAGCCCTTTCGTTCTCTCACTCTCCTATCTGGGGCCTGACCCAGCTGGATATGGCCCTCTCTTTGCTCTCCCCGCGCCCCGTGCTTCAGCACCTGCTTCCCCATCCTGCCTGGCGTGAGATCCTGACACCGGGCCTGCTCACACTGCCTGGGGCCTTGAGACTTTAGCTGCAGCTTCGCCGAGCAGCCTTGCCCACCGGGGGAGCGCACAGCCTGCTAGCACACAGCACTCGCTCCAACACAGGTTCCTGCTGCACCCTCCCTGCAGAGCCAGTCAGCCCCACCCTCCACAGAGCCCTGACCCCCGCACCAAGGCCACTGGCTGTCACCCTCTCCCGCATAGCCACTTCCTTCTAGAGGGCTTGGCCGGGATGCTTGCTCTGCTGTTTCATATTTACTCTGTTGCCATCTGAGCTGCCTCTCTGCTCCCGCCAGTAAAGAACTCCAGCTCTGCCTCAAACAGGTCACTGGCTCACCCTGCACCCTTGGCCCTTCCTTTCCCGACTCTCCTGGGGCTGCTGTTTGGTCCACGTCACGGGTGCGCTGAGTGGCCCGCCTTTCCCCGTCCACTGTCGGCCTGGCCTGTCCCCTGCCTTGTCGCCTGCATGATCTGAGCCCCTTCGGGAGCTGGGACTCCCATTCCCAGGAGTGGGGAACTCAAGAGGTTTTGGCCTCAGTCTTACAGCTTCTCCTGGAACTGGAGGCAGGGCGGGAAGCAGACCCAGAGGGAACTGATAGAGACGGACCTTAAGGTAGTGCCGATAGGGCTGTGATTTAGAAAATGGAAGATAAGACTTGCTGGGACTGTCAGCTCTGCATCCCAGCATGCTTCTGGTTGCCTTGGCAACTCAACAGGTTCAGCCCCTTTTCCGGGCATCGCTGTCTGCTCAGGCGGGAGGTGACTGGAGCCCTGGTGGTGTGCAGGTCTTCAGCAGGCGGATAGCTCAGCACCCAAGACGTTCCTCACCTCTTCGCTGGATTTGCTGACCTCGCTTGTCATCTAGCTACCTGCAAGATCCTGTGATCATGTCCAACCAGCCACCCATCCTCCCATCCATCCGTTTATTCAGTAAGCAGTCCCTGAGTGTCTGCTGTGTGCCTGGCTTCGTGCTGGCCCCTTTAGGCAAGTGTATGAGTTCCTAGCCCTCTAGATCAAACAGGAATGCCCTCTGTGGATCCAAAGATAACTGGGCAAGCCTGGAGGTCAAGAAAGCCATAGAGATTTTTTTTTTTTTTACCAGCACATATGTGAGTCCATTTAGAAGATATTCTTAACACATAATACACTGCGAGCCTGCCTACCACCCTCTGCCAAACCCTGCTTATATACATGTAATTTGCATAAACACAATCACATTCTTCACAGTGTAATCTGTTTTCTTTCACCTAATGCTACACGGGGGCTTCCCAGGTGTCGCTAGTGGTAATGAACCTGCTTGCCAATGCAGAGACATAAAGACTCAGGCTCCATCCCTGGGTCGGGAAGATGCCCTGGAAGAAGGCATGGCAACCCACTCCGCTATTCTTGCTTAGAGAATCCCCATGGACAGAGGATCCTGGTGGGCTACAGTCCATGGTGATGCAAAGAGCTGGACATGACAGGATCAGCTTAGCCCGCACACGTGCAATGTTACATGATGGACCTCTTTCCACAAGACATGTAAAGATTCTTTTCACCCTTTTTCAACGGCCTAAAGGTCTTCATTGTAAAGATGTACCATTGGTTTATTGAACCAGCTCCCCATTGACTTATGTTTCAGGTGTTTGCAGTTTTCTAGTTAGTTTGTGAATTATTTCTGTTTCCTCTGGGGTCATGTTTACCTGTTTGCTGCTTTTGGTCTCTGTCATGTTGGACGCGGTTCTCAAATGCTCGATGACCCTTAGATGTCAATTCATAGTTGAGAGCAAGTCGCCAAACGCCTGATTATTTGATGTAAGGTTGGGGGCAGGGCTTTCTTCATGAGGTGCGGGGAGGAACCGGCCATCTACCTGGAGGCTTCCAAGGAAGTGTGAGTTATGTGCTAGGCCCACCACAGACCACCACAGACTAAGGGGCTCACGCAACAGAAGTGTGTTTAGTCATAGTCCTGGGGGCTGGAAGTCCAAGACCAAGGTGTTGCTTTCTTCTGAGGCCTGTCCCCTTGGCTTACAGATAGCTGTCTTCTCCCTGTGTCTCTTTAAAAAAACATTGTTATTAATTTATAAGGCCTGGCTGTGCCAGCACAGGGAATCTTTCAGCTGGGGTGTGTGAACACTTAGTTGTGGCATGCAAACGCCTAGTTGCAGCATGTGGTATCTAGTCCCCTGATCAGGGATCGAACCCAGGCCCCCTGCATTCACAGTGCTGAGTCTTAGCCATTGGACCACCAGGGAAGTCCCCTCCCTGTGTCTTCACGTATCTTTATCTGTGTCTGAATTCTTCTTATGAAGGACACCAATCACATTGGATTGGAACCCACCCACATGACCTCCTTTTAACTTCATTGCCTCTTTAAAGACCCTATCTTTAGCCACATTCTGCAGTCCTGAGGGTCAGGGCTTCAACATATGAATTTGGGGAGGACACAACTTAACCCGTAACGGAGAGATTTGCATCTCCAGTCTGAGGAGGAGACCCCTGGTGTGTGCAGTCAGTCCTCTTATTTCAGAGCTGCCCTGCTCCCCTCCCAATCCGGAGCCCTCGGACCCTTTGCAGTTTCCTCAGAGGGGAAATTTTCCATCTCCTGCTCGGTAGGGTCGGGGTGCAGGTGGTGCTTAGGGGACAGTCTGCCTGGCTGCTGGGCTTTCAAGCCCACACACCAGCCCTGGCAGCTGAGCTGCTCTGAGTCCTGAGCCTCTGTGGGTTCTGGGAAGCAGATCAGCCCTCCACATGCACTTCCATAAGCTCGTGTGAGAGGCTATGCCTCTCTGTCACCCTACAGAATCTGTTACAACCCTCCATCCAACTCTTCATGTTCCAAATACGTGTTGGAATCTGTCATCTGCTATCCCCCTGCAGGTCTCTGCTCCCATGGGGCCTCTTTCGTTCCTTGGCTGTCATTACGCTAGAATCTTGGGAGGACGATGAGATGAATGTGTATGTTCAACCCACTGTGTCCACCCAGAAACCTCCTGGCCTGCAGGGGTCTGGGGTGGGGAGGCCCAGAAGCAGCGTAGCCTCAGCTCGAAGCCTCGCATTTCATGGTGATGGGGTTAGCTTCCGGGTTGTTTCTGACCAATCATTCTGACTCAGGGTGGCACACGCATCGCCCTGCCAAGTTGGACGGCAGTGAGGACTCTTGGAGGTTGGTAGGACATGTGCACTGGTGTCTCCGGTCTCCTCTTGACCTTTCCCAAATTCTTCTGGTTGGTGGGGGCTTGCTAGTTCTGTGTTCCTTACCAGGACCTCCTGTTGTAAAATGACTCATGCAAATGGTCACTGCAGTGCCTGGCCAGGATGGGCGGTTTCGGTCAGTGGTTTCCCGAACGCAGACACCTGGGGCTTGGGGGTGGGGTAGGACTGAGGCTGCGAGTGGGGCCTGTGGAGCTGCCCTTTGAACCCTGCATCCCTGTTGCTACTTGAGAGAGAGAAGGAGGTTTCCAGCTCTTGCTCCACATGAGAGGGTTCCTGGACCACAAGGCTTGGTTCCCCCGGCCTGGAACCGCCTTGCCTGCCAGCCCCTTCTTCCCCTGGTGATGTCACAGGTGTGACACTCTACAGCCAGAGACAGGGCAGGCGTCTGACACCTCCAAAATAATATATGTTTTCCAAGCTGTTGCTGAAGCTGCTAAAATGTTTTTTAAAAACCGTTTACACTTCCTTTGATATAAGGCAAATACCTTCTGTCGACTGGGCATGGGTCGGGAGGCAGGGGCTGGAGACTGGAGAAGCTGGATCAGAGCAAGGACTCCCCTCAGAGCATAAGGAGAGGCCTGGAGGGAGACCCAGGCCCGGGTGG
>SJYX01017257.1:157195-177406 GCA_006410675.1 Oreotragus oreotragus
CTGTGTCTGTGAGGGTGGGGGACCTGCAGGGCAGGCAGGAAGAGGCGGTGTTGAGTTGCAAGATAATCCCTAGCGAGATCATCTGTGTTTAGTCCTGGTTTGAATTTTTCCTTCTGAGGTCTCTGTGTCTTTGGGGCAGTGTGCTTATATCCGAGGAGACACTCCCCGACTTCTGGTGTTTGTTTTGGAAAGCCTGAGCTCATGGAGGCACTGTTCTCGGGCAAAGGGATGAGGGGTCTTTTATTTTTAGTTAAGATTTTTTTCTTTATGTACACTTCAGTTGCAGCACTCAGGGTCTGTAGGGACATCTGGGGAGCCTGGCAGAGTCTGAGGGCTGTTCCTCCACGTACCTGCAGTGGTCAAGCAGAACCGAAAGATAAAGGGCCTTCTCGGACACCCCAGACTGTCTAAGCCTGGGGGCTTCTCTGAGCCTCCTCTCAGCAGAATGGGGCCTGGAGCAATTTACTTTTATTATTTTTATATTATTTATTCATTATCTATTTGACTGTGTTGGGTCTTAGTTCCAGCATGCGGGATTTCCGTGGCCTCATGTAGGACATTTCATTGCGGTGCATGGACTCTCTAATTGCGGCCCTTGGGCCTCGTTGCCCTGTGGTATACGAGACCTTATGTTTCCCATCCAGAGATTAAACACTTGTCCCCTGCATTGCAAGGCAGACTCTTAACCACTGGGCCACCAGGAAAGTCCCTAGAGCAATTTACTTTGGTTGCAAGAAATAAAGAAACTTGTGCAGTGGGGCCAGAACCATTCACAGCAAGCCAGGCTTCACATGGCTTATGACCATCTCCTGCAGCCAGGGAGGCTGCCAGCCGTCGTGACGCAGCCCCTGGATGCTCAGGTGTCAGCCACTGGATGACGGGGTAGGGCCACAGGGAGACACCTGGGCTCCAGCTTCCCCACCTTGGGAGCTTCAGCACTGAATAATCCATGGGTAGCGTTTGGAACGTGGGGCAGCCTTGCTGTCTGTCTGAGTGGCTGTCTTCTGCAGAAGCTGGGAGTTACCCCTCTGAGCGGTGAGAACTCCCAGCCAGACCTTCCTGACCAGGGACCAACCTGGCAGAGGAGGGAAAGGACCCAAGACTCCCTGTACCTTGGGAGAGCCAGGGAGGAGCTGTGTGGGCCCTGTGGTCCACACACATCACATGTGCACACACAGAGACCACATCACAGGCCACATAACACATACATACACATCACGTGCACACACACAGGCCACATCACAGGCTACATAACACATACACACACATCACATGTGCACACACAGAGACCACATCACAGGCCACATAACACATACATACACATCACGTGCACACACACAGGCCACATCACAGGCTACATAACACATACACACACATCACATGCACACACACACACAGGCCGTATCACAGACCACATAACATATACACACACATCACGTGCACACACACACACAGGCCATATCACAGACCACATAACATATACACACACACGCACACACACACACCACCGTCCATCCCATCAGCTGCAGTTCACCAGCCAAAGTCGTGCACAGCTGAAGCTCTGCCACCACACCTGGCATCTGCCTGCTGCAGGGTGACAGCCCCTTCCCCACCTTGAGGCTTCTGCGGTTCCCACGGTGGCTACAGCACACGTCGTGATGAGAACTGGGTGACTCCTTCACGCCACAGCAATGAGGGTACAGCAGGCAGGGAACTGGGCAGGCAGAGGTGTGCGGTGCAGGAGCCCAGCTTCCCATCCTAAAGGCCACCCCTTGATTCCTCTCCCCCTGCAGGGTCAGCCTGGCCCGAGAGCTGGGCCAGGGATGGGGGAGCCCACAACACAGATGGCCCTGCCCGTTGTTGCTGTGCCCTGCCTCAGCCTGCACACAGGGAGTAACGGTGCTTGGACCCAGCCCAAGCCAGGGTGGCGGAAGCTGGTCTGACCAGACATGGTCTGTCTGTCCTCGGCCTGTGCCTGTGGCCATCCCCAGGCTCAAAGCCGTTTGTCCCAGATGTGGCGGGTGAGTAGCAACAGGAAACCAAAGTCCACATATACACAAATGAAAACCTTGTGGGAGGTGATAGGGCCCAGCAAGAAGATTGGCAGTCCCTTGGGACCCTTTCTGGGAGCTGTGACCCACGCTGAAGCCCAATTCCAAGGTCCCTAGAACCCGTGTTGGCTTTCGAGGTGTGCGTTTGTCTTTCCACCAGCAGAGGGCGCCCAGAGTCAGTTCACCACAGTCTAGTCTCCCCTCAGTCCACTGTCCTCTGTCTGCAGAGACTGGGCACCCCCAGGACAGAGCCCAGGTCTGTTCCTGCCTCAGTCCACCTCCAGCCACCTTCTCACCTCTCATCACCACAGCGGGTGCTGATCTTAGCACATGCTAGGTGCTTAATACGCTGTCTGTTGAATGGACAGAAGGACAGATAGATAGACAGATGAAAGGAAGGAAAGAGAAGGAAAGAAGGAAGCACTTATGGATAGCTGGACAGATGGTGGGTGAGTGGACAAGCAGCTGGATAGACAGATGGACATATCAACTGTTGGACGGATGGGTGGGTGGGTTGACAGGTTGGTGGGTGGATAAATGGATGGATGGACAGACAGACTGATGGAGGGATGGACAAGTAAATGTACTATAGGAAGGAAGGCAGAGGAGGGCAGTAAAGGCTAATTGGTCAACTGAAGCTATAGTCCTTCCTGTGGACTAAATTCGGGAAACAGAAAGGAAGCTTGTTTTCCAGCTTCTTCAGGAACAAGGTGCAAATGTTGATATTTCCTCAAATTCAGGGGTTCCTGTGTTTCTCTCTGATCTCTGGGGGTCCACCCCTTCCCCTCTCCAACCTGGGCTGGACGTTCATGACTAGGACGCATACCTGAAGTGGCATGACTGCCGAGATGAGGTTCCTGGAGAAAAACCACCATTTCCCACCCAGTGTACACCACTGGCCCAGCACCCCGCCCCTCATGCCGATTCAGCCCTCGTCTCCCCTGCTCCTGCACTCTTTGGCCGGCCCTGGCTCAGGCTGCGGGCTGCTGGCATGAGTACACTAAGTGGATCAATAGCGTGTCAGCCCTTTGCCAAGAGCAAACGGCATCAGTCAAGTGCCGAGTGACAGCTAATCATTTTTCACCTGGTGTTCACCCTTCCCCAGATCCACGGCTCTGCTCCGAGACCTGCTGGAGATCAGGAGGTGGTGTCAGACTCTGCCCACCTCCCCCGCAGGCTGAGGGCGCTCACCCAGGTCACGTTTCCGCTCCCAACATGCAGTCCCACTGATTGTGTGGCTTAGTGGGAATGTGAGCACGCCCTGGGCTCGTGTGCACACGTGTGCCTGTGTGTGTGAACAGATCTGTGCATGTGAGCAGCCTGGAGAGTAAGTGCCTGGCCTTTGGGGTGTGCGTAGGACTGTGAACATATTTGAGAATGTGTGCACCTGTATGTGTGAGTGTGTCTGCGTGCATCTCTGAGTTCTGTGTGTGTGCATGCACTGGTGTACAGAGGCCCGTGTCTGTGAGTGTGTGCGCATGTGTGTGTCTACATGAAGGTAGGTGTCAGGGCCCGTGTCCGTCATCAGGGTGCTGCTGTACATGCCAGAGGCCGCAGCCCCCTGAGGTCCCCTGAGTCCTCTTCTGGAAGAAGGTGCCTGACGGGTGTGCTACTCTGGGCCATCTCACAGTCACTGCCCCCTTAGCTGGTGCCTGGAAGGGAGAAGTGATGGCTGGAACTCCGCTTGTCCACTGTCCCTTTGCTGCTGGAGGAAGCAGGTGCTAGAGAGAGGAGGGGCATCGTAGGGAGAAGGGTCCTGGGCTGACGGGAACTTCTCCGTTGAAAGGGGCGGCATAAGGCAGGGCTGTATTCAGGTGCTATCCTAGTCATAAGTGCCCAGCTTCTCCCTTCTTCACCTGTGTTTCTCTTTAAGAGCTTTACTCCCAGGCAGCAAGGGGCAGCCCCGGCATCTCCAGGCCTCCACTGACACCCTAGCTTTGTCATCACCTGAACCTTCCTGAGCCAATGCCTGTGGCTGGGGGTGGACTAAGCGTGTTGGTGCAGCTGGATCACAGGTCCCTCTTGGTGTGGGTATGTGTCACTCTGTCCAAACTGTAGGGACTGAGAGTGGGGCGGGGCGGGGGGGTACGGGGGTGCAGCGGGTGCTAATGGGATGGAAATGGGGAAGTGGGGTGAGAGGAGCAGGGTGTGGGTACTGCTCTCCCTGGTATAGGTCTCACATCCCAGGCAGAAACGGGTAAAGCCTAAAGGGTACTGGGGCCACCTCCTCGGTGCCCCAGCCCTTCTTGCGGGCTCACGACAGCCATTCTGTAGGCCCTGGGTGAGCTCACCTGCTCTGGTTTCAGGCTTTGCACGACCATGGCCTCCAGCCACGTGCCCTTGACCAGGCTCCACTGGTTACCAGCCACCCAGGCCCTGAACTGGCTCCTCCCCATGAGACCCAAACCCTACCCCAGTCTCCCTGGGCAGGCCCTGTCCATCTTCTGCTCTGTAGCCTGCCCCCTTCCTGATGAACCCTGACCCACAAGTGGTATCTGTGCCCTGGTGTGGGGCCCCTAACCACTTGCAGCCTCTCAGAAGAAGGGAGAGGTGCTGGGCCGGCCTCTCTCCTCACTGCCCTGCAGAGTCAGGTCAGGTCTTTGCCCTCCCAAGTGATCCTTCCTGGATGGAGTCACCCAGGGCCCCTCTGGGGTCCAGCCAGAGGGGCCACAAGCAGCTCTCTGCGTGAAGCTGCTGGGTTGCTGGAAGCCGGCAGGCAGCTCTTCCAAGTGCCCATGAATAATTGAAGACACCTTAACGTGTGTGTCTGCAGCCTGGAGGATGCCCCTCCCCCACTGCATGCAGGAGCAGGCCCAGCCCTGTGGTGCAGCTAGGCGAGTCCCGTCTGCCCTTCTGGGCCTGCCCTTCCCCCACCCCCACGCCAGTCTCCTCCCCCGCCCCCCTCCTAGGAGCCCTCAGGGCGGCAGAGGGTCTGCTGAGGGCCTGCTGCCCAAGGCAGGGGGTCCGGAGAGGGGCCTGGGCCATCCCACCAGTTCCCTCTCCTGGAGCTATTGCAGGGGGCCCAGAGAGAGAGCGGCCACAGCTGGGCTGATCCCAGCTAGGGGCCAGGCTGGAGCTGCTCCAAGGCAGTTCCCTGGCGGAGGGACCAGCGGGTGATGGAGAGAGGGGGCAGCTAGTGAGTGTGCCAGCTCTGGGGCGCTGTCTGTGCATGTGACATGCTGAGGGTGGGGGGCAGAAGTCACAAGGGCCATGAGCGTGCGTGTGCAAGGGCATCATACTGTGTGGATGCACCAGGAGCTGAGTGGCTGAGGGGTCACACCTGGGTCTCCAGGTCTATGGCTCTGCATGTCACAGAGCCTTGATCAGGGCTGGGGGGTCCCAAGCTTGGAAGGGCATCTCCCTTTGGCTCCAGGCTGACCTCACCCTCATAGTCCCAGAGGCACCCCAGGGCCATCCCGCCCCAGAGAGCATCCACTGGTCGCTGTCAGGCTCCTCCAGACCCTCATTCTGAGAGCTGAGCCTGAAGTCCCAACCCTTCCTTCAAACCTGAAATTTTCGGTAATGAAATTTGTGAAAGGTGAAAATTAAAAACCAGCAGCCACATTCCTTGGTCACTGTGCCAGCCCGGGCTCCCTGCTGGTCACCAGGGGCAGTCTTGGAGGCAGCGCATGCCCTGCTCTGACCGCTCCCCTCTGCTGGCACACGAAGGGGCCTTGGTGTCCTCCTTTAGAAAGGGCTGACTCCTCCCTCCTTCCCTTTCTCCTTTGTTCCGAATGCCACCCAAGTGGGAGGTGGGGGTTTCTCCTGTGGCTCTTTCTTCCCTCCCACCCCTCCCCCCGACATTTTAAAAAGGTGTGAGCAGGGAAGGGGTCGGATGGGAGGGGAGGGCGGGGAGACCCAGGCTGGGGCATCCAGCCACAAGTGACCTTTCACCCCGGGGCCCAGTGTCCCCTTGTGCCCCCTCGTCTGGTCATGGTAGACCCTTTGAGGAGGCTCAGGTCAGGGTGGACTGGGTGGGGGCCTGGGTTCAGCTGGACTTGCCACTGGGGATGCTTGGAATGGGGCCCCTCAGGGCTCTCGCCTGCCCCCACTAGCTCAGAGAGGAGCAGCCAGGATGGGGCAGAAGCAGCATTACTCATGGGGGTGTGGGCAGGCTGGACCTGGAAGAGGTGGTCAGCTGGGGACTGGAACTGACCTGGCTCTGCCCTGAGACCTTCATGCACCTGGGCAGAGGGTCTTGGGCCACTGCTCTCTGGAGATAGCCATGCCGTCCCCCGGGAGGGCCAGGTGGGACTCAGGGTAGGGCAGGGGACAGAGCCGGGTCACACGGGCCTGGCCACCCTGGGCACTGGGCCACTTAAATGTGAGGCATCAGCCTAGCGGTGGCCCAAGGTCTTGGGCCCTAGACCTCCCTGCTAGGTGGGAAACAGGATGGAGCTGATTCCCTTTCCTGGGAGCAGAGAGACCCATCAACTCTTTGCCCCCTCACCAAGTACCCAACCCTACACTTAGCAAAAGTGGCTGTGGGTTTGCATTTTCATCACGACCACCATGCCACGAAGGAGAGGCTCCCCTGGCAAGGGGCAAGAGAGCCGTTGGCTGAGGATTGTGAGCCAAGGAAGCCGGAGGAAAAGGTGACCTCGGGGCTTCCCGTCTGCCCAGCCTCAGCGCTGCTCCCTCCCCACGGCCGCCACACCAGCACGGGCCTGGCCGCACTCCCCCATTGCTCCCGACCTGACGGGTCCCCCTCCCAAGTACATGTACCTGATGGGATGATGCGCTTTGTCCAGAATCACGCGGGAGCCAACAGCTCTGTGTCCGGCTCCCCAGGTGTGCCCGGGTCACGGTGCCGGACACACTGCAGTCTTCAGAATCATGTGTATTCTTGCTCCAAGGCTGAACCTGGGTTCCTGCCAGCAGGGAGATCTGGCACTGTGGGCATCTCCTCCTGAAGGTCCCCCATCTACAGAGCTTCAGATGGAAAGACAGGGCTGGTCCACAGTCTCATGCTAACCCAGGAGGCTCTCACAGCAGCTCTTAGCATCACCCCAGGAGTCCTGGCTCTGGGACCCCCGAGGACAGGGCAGGGGGAGGGGGCTGCAAGCCGGGGGAACGGTGCATCCATGCACATGAGTGTCTGTGCACGTGAGTGACATGTGGCCCTCAGGGGAGCTGGGAGTCTGCGACTGCCCCAAGGAGTGGCACTGGGAGTTGAATCATGTGTATTCTTGCTCCAAGGCTGAACCTGGGTTCCTGCCAGCAGGGAGATCTGGCACTGTGGGCATCTCCTCCTGAAGGTCCCCCATCTACAGAGCTTCAGATGGAAAGACAGGGCTGGTCCACAGTCTCATGCTAACCCAGGAGGCTCTCACAGCAGCTCTTAGCATCACCCCAGGAGTCCTGGCTCTGGGACCCCCGAGGACAGGGCAGGGGGAGGGGGCTGCAAGCCGGGGGAACGGTGCATCCATGCACATGAGTGTCTGTGCACGTGAGTGACATGTGGCCCTCAGGGGAGCTGGGAGTCTGCGACTGCCCCAAGGAGTGGCACTGGGAGTTGGGGGCTGGGTGCTGTTCGCTGGGGATCCCTTGTCTCAGCTGGCTTCTTTATTAATCTGTTGTGCGAGCAGACTCTGAGTTCATGTTGTGAAGCTGGCCATTTGCTCCTGTTTCCTGCATGCCCCCCGGGAGGAGGACCACATGTTAAATATTTGCGGTTTTGCTGCGTTAGGTTTTAAAGTTCAGCAGTAATTACTGTGACCAGGTGCCAAGTGGATCTGCTCCCCGGGGACGTCTCCTGCTGTAGCGGGCTGGTGGCTGCATTCCAGGCCAGCTTCTATGTGATGTTTGTAAAAACCTCTGTGCCTCCCCTTTGCGGCCCTGATCCCACTGCCTGAGCCCAGAACCTAGCCAGGCTCTACCACCTGCGGTGGGTCATAGAGGGGTGGTCCCCAGAGGGTCAAGTGCAGGACTATGGGCACCAATGTGGGCCTGCCACGAGCAGAGCCCGGGGGCTCCAGCCAGCCTGAGCCTCATGGCAGGTTCATAGCCCCACCTTTGTGACAGTCCACAAAAATTCTGGCAGAACTTTATTTCCAGAGTAGATTTCAGTTGTTCAGATCTAGACCACCCACTCCAGCCCACTTTGTGCCTGATTGCTTAGCTACTCTTTCAGGTATATTCTGCCCAACCCATGGTTTCTTGGACAAATTCGGGATAATAAATAGTCCCATCTGGTTCAGAATCCTCTCCCAGCTCCAGCCTGGGCGAGGGGTGGTGTCTGTGTCCTCCGTCTGGTCATACGCAGCTGCTGCTTTGGGGTGGCTCTTATGCAGGGGTGGTGGTACCCCTCAGCTTCCTGGGTAGCATCTGCTTGTTCCCCTGGCTTTTCTCAGGACTTCACAGTGCAGCCCTCAGTGATGGATGTGCTTCAGGGTAGCTGCTAGATCCAAAGAAGGGGGATGGAGAAGTAGTGCCAACTGGTGCCAGGGGAAGAAGGGGCGTGTCCAGGCTGGACTTCACATAACCGTGCCCCAGGGGCTTCAGCAGTCTCAGGAGAGAGCTTCCAGCGTGTCCCAATACTTGGGTCTGGTTCATCCAGGTCTCTCCTCTGGCCTTGCTGGGGCTGGTTGCAGGTATCAAAGTGTGCCCCTGTCCTCAAAGGCATCAACTGATGCTTTTGAGCTGTGGTGTTGGAGAAGACTCTTGAGAGTCCCTTGGACTGCAAGGAGCTCAAACCAGTCCATCCTAGAGGAAATCAGTCCTGAATGTTCATTGGAAGGACTGATGCTGAAGCTGAAGCTGAAGCTCCAATACTTTGGCCACCTGATGTGAAGAACTGACTCTTTGAAAAGACCCTGATGCTGGGAAGATTGAAGGCAGGAGAAGGGGACGACAGAGGATGAGATGGTTGGATGGCATCATCACCTTGATGGACAGGAGTTTGAGCAAGCTCCGGGAGTTGGCGATGAACAGGGAAGCCTGATGTGTTGCAGTCCGTGGGGTCGCAAAGAATCAGACACGACTGAGCAGCTGCCATGAACTGAACCGACCTGTCCTCGAGAGGCTCACAGCCCACTGGGGAAGAGGGGTGTGAGGGAGCCTGGAGCCAGCTCCCTGGGAGACTGTGAGCTGGGGTCCAGAGGGGCTGGGGCTTCCCAGGCAAAGAATGCATCCTAAGGCAGGCTTGCCCCCTTGAGGGAGCCTTGGGCCTCAGGATGGAGGCAAGCGCACACCCATGGTCCCGACTGCTCTAGTCCAACTTTCAATCCACCCTCTGTGGACCACATCGTGTCCTGTGGGCGGGGCTGGGAACAGGCAGAAAGAGCATCTGACCCTGTGCTGACAAAACGCAGGGAACCGCTCTGCTGGCGTCTAGCAGGAGTGAGACGCAGATGAAATGGGGCCACCATTGTTTTGTTCCAGAATGCCCTGCCTTTTGGGCATCCCAAGAACTCCAGGCCTCAGTCACCGATGGAACTTGGAGGGAAATCCAGTGAGAGCTCAGAGGGAAATGGAGCACAGTCAAGGTGCAGTCAGGGCATCAGGCTCATCGGAAGGTTTGACCAAGGGCGCATCTGTTTCTAAGCTCAACCAAACGGCTTTTGGGAGGAGTTCCTCCCAGGCCCAAGAACTCCCTTGGTTCCTTGCTGCGTGGGCGTCTCCATAGGATGACTTACAACCTGGGAGCTGGCTTCTTTCAGAGCAAGGAAGCAGGACAGGGCAGACCAGATGGGGCATCTCAGTGTCTCTATAATTTACCCTCAAGCGGCATGCATCACGTTAGCTGGCTCCCGTGTGTTGTGTATTAGGGGCTGGTCTCCCACAGGGAGAGGGGATCACAAGGCAAGTTACCAGGCAGGGCTTTCCTTGGGGACCAGCTCGGGGGTGGCTGGCCACAGGTGGGATGTGATTAAGGCGCTTTCACAAGAAAATAACATTTTCTNCACATTAGCTGGCTCCCGTGTGTTGTGTATTAGGGGCTGGTCGCCCACATGCAGGGAGAGGGGATCACAAAGCAAGTTACCAGGCAGGGCTTTCCTTGGGTACCAGCTCGGGGGTGGCTGGCCACAGGTGGGATGTGATTAAGGCGCTTTCACAAGAAAATAACATTTTCTGATTCACATTGTAAAGATCACTCTGGTGCTGTGCGGAGGAACAACTGGGGTGGGGCAAGGATGAAGCAGGGAGACTTCACTTCGCTGAGACTAGTCTCCCTATTTGTAAATTGGGTGTAGGATTAGTCATAGAGCCTTCCTCACAAGGTCATTATGAGAATTAAATGAGATAATATGGGGATGAAGCTCAGCCTGGGGCTATACGGTCCTGTCCTCTTTTTCATTTGAAAGTATTGTTGCTGCTGCCCCTCCCAGGGTCTGGCATTTGCTGCTGCTCCCTTTGTTGTTTTGTTGTCAAACCCAAGTTTGTGTATCTGACACACAAACAAACCGAACCATCAGAGTGAAGCCAAACAAACCGAATCATCCGTTTGGAGCACAGAAAGGTTTCTTAACTGAGTGAGCACCAACTGAGAAAATGTGAGACATAGGCTTGTCTCGACTTCCCTGGTGGCTCAGATGGTAAGGCGTCTGTCTACAATGCGGGAGACCCGGGTTCGATCCCTGGGTTGGGAAGATCCCCTGGAGAAGGAGATGGCAGTCCACTCCAGGACTATTGCCTGGAAAATCCCATGGACAGAAGAGCCTAGTGGGCTACAGTCCATGGGGTCGCAAAGAGTCGGACACGACTGAGCCACTTCACTTCACTTCAGGCTTGTCTCAGATCCATCCTCCTGGCTGGCTGGAGCATACGGTGCTTTTTTTTTTTTTTTAATTTTGTTTGTTTGTTTTTTAACTCTATTTATTTGGGCTTCCCAGGTGGCACTAGTGGTAAAGAACCTACCTGCCAATGCAAGAGACTTAAGAGGCGCTGGTTCGATCCCTAGGTTGGAAAGATCTCCTGAGGGAGGAAATGCAACCCCATCCAATATTCTTGCCTGGGAAATCCCATGGACAGAAGGGACTGGTGGGCTACAGTGCATGGGGTCACAAAGAGTCAGACAGGACTGGAGTGACTTAGCATGCATTTGCTTCTTTATTTTGGGAGCTGCAACATGTGGCATGTGGGATCTTAGTTCCCCAACTAGGGATCGAACTCATGTCCCCTGCACTGGGAGCTCCTAGGCTTAACCCCTGGACTTTCAGGGGAGCCCCAGGCCATAAGGTTTTTAAAGGTAACATTTGGGGTGAGGGCTGCCGGGGGGAATACCTTTCTTCTGATTGGTTGGTAGTGTTTCAGGAATCCCGATCATCAACCTCTGGCATCAGCCAGTCTGGCGTCTACACACCTGTCCACAGCACGTGGTCACCACCCTCCACCTGGGTGGGTTGGGGGTGGGGGGTCTTAGTTCCTGCAGAACAACCACATATCCTTTGAGGAGGAACTAGGACTCTGTTTTGTTGCTGAACTGTTGTCTCTTGACTGTCCTTCCCTTGTTTCTGCCTTCCCTCATTTCCCTAAATAGTAACTGCTTGAATCTGCTCTTTGAAACTCAGGGAAGTCCATGGAGACTGAAGCGTTTTTCTACGAACCATAATCGGGCCACAGAAAGACCTCTGCACCCAGGAAGGCCCTGCAGGGTCTTGCTCAGCTTCGATCCCCCTTTTCTTTGCTGCACCTGAATCCTGAGGGAAACAGGCACAGGACGGGAAAAAGAATAAAGTTTTGGATAGAGAGGTTAACCCTAAACTTGTAGGGGCACTCAGTTCCAGGGGGACTCGGCTCATGACCTTCAGCTCACGGGATGTGTTTTTGTGTGTCTGGATGTCTGCACACAATGACTGGAGACAAGTTCAAGTTCTTCCCGTGAAGCCCGGGGCCCTGTGTGGCCGAGTGTGGCCCAGTTCTCTGGTTTGCCCAAGAGCCTGAGCAGAGGAGAGGTATGAGGTGGTTCTGTTTTCCTTGCTGGCTGCCTCAGACCCCACGTCCACCTGAAGCAGCTCATAGCCTCAGGGGAAACAGGAGAGACATTTCAGCACCTTGATCACGTGGCAGAGATCGGGGTGCAAGTGTGGGGGCCTGTCATCCACACGCTGGAGCCCGGCCAGGTCTGCCACCACGCTGAGCGTCGGGCTGTGAGCCCGGCCAAGAGCTGGACGTGTTCCCTGTGGTGCTGTCTCTTTCTTTGGAGGGTCTGGAAAACAGCTCCCTGAAGCTCATGACCCCTTAACCTAAGGGTGAGACCGGCAAGGATCCTTGTTCTGCCTTGGCCCTTAGGAAGCTGGAGCCCGCGTTGTTTCTTGGTGGGCACTACGGTGCAGCTGCAACACTCGAGACTTGGCATCAGACCTCGCAGGGGGGCCACAGTCCACACCGCTAAGCGCCAAGCAGACTCCAGCCACAGGTGGGGTCCCCAGGCTACCCACCCTGCTCAGATTCAGGGCTCTCATGATCCCCTCCAGTTTCATACCCAGGGAAGTGGGATATTTACAGTTACAGCTTCATTTTAAAGGGTGCATAGAGAGCAGGTATGGGAAGGTCCTGAACCCAGAGTTTCCATGTCCTTCCCCGTGGAGTCAGGGCGTGTCACCCTCCTGGCACGCCGTTGTGTTTACCAGGAGCTCCCCTGAGCCTCAGTGTCCAGTGTTTTTATTGAGGTTTCTGAATGGAAGCAGGATCTGTTAATCATTGACCAAAGGGTGGAACTCAGTCTCCAGGGCCCCACCCCTCCTCCATCAGGGGCTGAAAAGTTCCTGTCCTCTAAGCAGATGGTTGACCCTTCTTCTGGTGACTAGCTCCCATCCTGAAGCTCTCAGGAGGGCCAGCAAGAGTCCCCTTGTTAGCATAACAAAGACCCCTATCACTCAGGAAATTCCAAGGGTTTTTATAAGCGCTCTGCCAATAACCTGAGGACAAAGACGAGTAAATTCTTTATTATATATTTATTCTTTATTATTCTTTATTATGTCACAGCCTATTCTCAAGCAAATATGTCATTGTGAAATGCAACTTTCAGCTTTGCTTCAGGATCCATTCATAGCCCCTCTCTTGTTTTTCCTTTGTCAGTCCCTCTTTTAATTATGCTGTCATATCTTGTATGCCATCCTTAACCCTCTCTGCACAAGATGGAGTATGATTGATAGATGAGCCCTGGTTCTAGCTTCAGCTCCCAGAGGACATGTGACCTCAGTGGCGGCTTCCTGTGCATGGCACACCTGGCATCTGTCAGCACAGATCTGGGGGCCCCCCCGCACGGATCTCGGGGGACCCCCTGCACATCCACAGCCTGCTGCAGAGACTTCAGTTGACCATCTGTGGGTTCTCCAAGTTAAGGCTTCTTTCTCTATGAGCAGACAGCATTGGGGTGTGTCTGCTGGGGTGTGCCCCCATGACATGACTTGGGGTGCTGCCTTCGGGTGGGGTGGGGAGGAAGGGGAGGAGGTGGTGGCTGGCCAGGCCAGATCCCAGGCTCCTACCTCCAAGGAGTATGCGCTGCCTTTGTCTCTCCAGTTATAGGAGCTCAGTGCAGAGAGAAGGTGGGAGGGCACCTGTGGCGGGGCAGGAGAGGCAGCTCCAGAGTCCCCTGAGAGCGGGCACCCAGCTTCCTGCCCCCAGAGCTGCCCCTCCCATCAGGCCTAGCACCCCTCCCTGGGAGCTCTGACTTACCCCTCCCATCAGGCCTAGCACCCCTCCCTGGGAGCTCTGACTTACCCCTCCCATCAGGCCTAGCACCCCTCCCTGGGAGCTCTGACTTACCCCTCCCATCAGGCCTAGCACCCCTCCCTGGGAGCTCTGACTTACCCCTCCCATCAGGCCTAGCACCCCTCCCTGGGAGCTCTGACTTACCTCTCCCATCAGGCCTCGCACCCCTCCCTGGGAGCTCTGACTTACCCCTCCCATCAGGCCTCGCACCCCTCCCTGGGAGCTCTGACTTACCCCTCCCATCAGGCCTCGCACCCCTCCCTGGGAGCTCTGACTTACCCCTCCCATCAGGCCTCGCACCCCTCCCTGGGAGCTCTGACTTACCCCTCCCATCAGGCCTCGCACCCCTCCCTGGGAGCTCTGACTTACCCCTCCCATCAGGCCTCGCACCCCTCCCTGGGAGCTCTGACTTACCCCTCCCATCAGGCCTCGCACCCCTCCCTGGGAGCTCTGACTTACCTGAGTACCTTTCCTACCCAGGAGATGGGAGAGTATAAAGATTGTGCCTGGACAGTTGGGGGTGAGGTCCCGGTGAAAACCATCAACCCCCCCAGTTGGTCCCCAAAGCAAACACCCTTGCTCCCTGCATCAAGCTGAGCAGAGGGTGAGCAGGGTCTCTGTCCCAGGGTCCTCTGTGCCTCAGTCAAGAGAAGCTAGAGGCCATAGTCAATTGCAGGTGGAGAAGCCCATGGTCCCGGGCTGGGAGGAGGCAACCTTCAAAGGCGTGTGCTTGCTGGCAGGGAGCAGTGTCGGACCTGGCTTTCTGTTAGAAAAATCCCAGCTGTTGGCAGAGACAAAGACAAACCCTGGACACAGCCTGGGTGGGGAGAGATGGAAGAGAGGAGAGGCGAGGTCAGCTTCAGGTCCCCTCTCCCACCCCCTCATCCAACCACAGCAGCCACCTTGCTTCCCAGCACGGGGTGAGGGGGCACCTCCAGCCAAGGCTTCAAACACTTCACACGCAGAGTAAGTGGGGGTGAGTTGGAGAAGAGAACTCACAGATTGATGGGGAGAGGCACCGAGTACGCCCCTGGCAGCATGAGGATGTGGATGGGAGAGGGGGCAGTGCCAATCTCCAGCTGAGCACTGACCCATCTGCTGGTTCCTGCCCACAGACGGCCGGGAGGATCCGCCCTAGTCCGTCTTCTCTCCCTCACTCTCTTTCTCTCTGTCACACACACACACACACACACACACTTCTGTCTACATCAGCCACAGAAAACCAGACTCTGCCTTCCACCGGTAGGATCACTAACACCTGTGAATGGAATCAAATATCTCCTCACGTCCTTGTGTGTTAAGCCACTCAGCCGTGTCCGACTCTGCGACCCCATGGACTGTAGCCCGCCAGGCTCCTCTGTCCATGGGATTCTCCAGGCAAGAATACTGGAGTGGGTAGCCATTCCCTTCTCCGGGGGATCTTCCTGACCCAGGGATCAAACATGGGTCTCCTGCATTACAGGCGGATTCTTCACCGTCTGAGCCACCAGGAGCATTTTTCAAAGGTGTCATCCCCCCATTGACAAGGCAGACAGCTCCCTGTTGAGGAGCCAAGCCAAGACTCGTGGTGACCAGACAGACACCCGAGCCCCAGCCTTCTCTTGGAAGGGCCTTTAGCCTTGCTCCCTTGCATCGACTCTCAGCCTGGAGAGGGCCCTGGAGGCCTTCTGGGCGGAGGCGGTCTCTGGAATCTCTCCCTAAGCCTATGCGCCTCGGAGTTCCTCTTGTTGAGTCACTCAGTCGAGTCCGACTTTTTGTGACCCCCACGTTTCATAGCACCCCAGGCTCCTCTGTCCATGGGATTCTTCAAGCAAGAATACTGCAGTGTGTTGCCATGCCCTTCTCCAGGGGATCTTCTTGACTCAGGGATCGAACCCATGTCTCCTGCATTGGCAGGCAGATTCTCTACCACTGAGCCACCAGGGAAGCCCCCACCAAGTTCCTAGCAGCCATCCAAATGCTGCCCTCGGGCTGAGTGACTTGCAGCAGAGGGTGAGCAGGATCCATTCCTGTCAGTCATGCTTACTGAACTGAGAATTGGGCCCTGAAGGGCAGGAAAGGAGGCTGGAGGGTGGATTAGAGAGAAGTCCAGGTGCTTTGGGGGGAACCGGCAGTGAAGCACCGGCCAGGAACTGATTAAGCCAGACTCAGTACTGCCCTGGGGCCCTGCCTGCCACCCCCGGGGGCCCTCTAGGACTCCACTCCCAGCTCCTGGGGAGACCGCCTCTCTTCGTCAACTAGAAGCCTGGATGTTGTCAAGGGAGGAGGCGTTAGTCTAACCCAGGGCTCAACCCCAGATGCAGGCAGAATCGCAAGGGGCCCTCCCAGAGAAGGAGTGGGTGGTGCTTGCTGCTGGCACAGGAAAAGGCTCCCCACCTCACCCTGGGCTAACCCAGTCCCCCTCCCACCTGGCTGCCTCTTTAGCCAGGCACTGCATCCAGAGGGGACCTCCCTGGTGACTCAGGAGGTAAAGAATCCACCTGCCAATACAGGAGACAGGGGCTCCATCCCTGGGGTGGGAAGATCCCCGAAGGAGGGTATGCAACCGACTCCAGGGTTCTTGCCTGGAGAGTCCCACGGACAGAGGAACCTGGTGGGCTACAGTCCACAGGGTGGCAAAGAGTCGGACACAAATGAGGCGACTTTGCACACATGCACTCTTCTCCGGAGAGCGGGGCTTTGCTTTTGCAGAGAAGCAGTCTCCCTGAGGACCCTTGTGAGGTGTCCAGGGAGTCCTGCTTCAGCTCAGACTAGGTGCACAGTCTGTGCCTGCCAGGACAATCCGAGCGACCACCTACTTGGCAGACAGTGTATGTGGGCAGTCTGCGGGGCTGGGACACTGCAGAAGTCCCAGGTCCTTGGAGCTTGGGAAGTGTCCTGGCCAGACGCCCCTCCTGTTCCTGAAGAGATGGTCTAGCACCAGTGGACACACTACCCCGCTCCGCCACCTCTCTCCATCACAAAACCTGGAGGTCTGTGGCCTTGTAGGAGACAGCCCACAGCCCTGTCCCCAACATACAGGAGGTGTGTCCTTCATCCAAGTTCAGAGCCAGTGGGAAATACATTCAAAGCTGCAGTAGAAATCACCTGCCTGATGACCAGGGATAAGGGTGGCCTGGATTAGAGCTGAGACAGTTCACTTCCCCTTGCTGTCAGGTCCTTACAGTCAGCTTCACAAAATCAAGGAAAAGGCCGCAGGACAGAACTGGAAGGAGTTGTCCTCAGGGAGTGCCTGGGCTCGTCACGCCCTTCTCCCAGACTGGGTGCCATTACTTCCCCTGGGGCCCCCCCGGGGCCTTCAGCTTGTCCTCTGCCCAGCCTGCCCCGTGCCTGATGCTGGGCTCTCCCTCTTTCCCTGACCACCTGTCGTGTGGCTCGCCCACCTGGCCCCTGGGCTGTGACTCAGCATTTAGCTCCGGATCCTGGAGAATTTTCTCCTGTCATTCTCAGCAACAAGTGGTTGCAGTTTTCATTATCATAAGATCAAAAAAACAGTGTAGCTGAGAAAATAGATGTGTGCCTTCCACCCTACACTGGGAACATCTTGACATTTAAATCCAATTACCCTTTTCCCATTCTTGATGAGGATATGACATGTAGCTAGAGAACATTCTGCTAGATAAATATATCATAATCTCAGCCTGCTCATAACATCCCAGAGCTGATCTGGGCACTCTGTGTTTCCCATCCTCCCCGGCCACCCTCGGCCAGTGTGAGAGGATGGGGGTCATGGACTGGCCACTTCAAATGCCGTTGAAAATGTGTGTTTCAAAAATTTGGGCAACATTTGATCTCTGCCCTTCCCAGAGTCGTTAAAATTAATTGGGGAAACGGCACGATTGCAGAGGCAGATAGACCTGTGTCAACCTTTGTAAAGACTCTGTGGCCATTCTGAGGTCTCCATCCCTGGGTGTTTGGCAAAATGCCACAACCCAGGGAGGCTGTAGCCGAGTGGAATTTATGAAACGCTTTCCCATATTACTGCAAAACTTCAGTTCTGTCAGACGCAGGGAGTCATGGATACCCAATGAGTCCGAAAGCCAATACAGACCTGTGTGCTTTTATTCTGATGTCAATATCAGTTCTCTTGGACATCTGGGACATCTGGGGCTTCCCTGGTGGCTCAGAGGTTAAAGCGTCTGCTTGGAATGTGGGAGACCCGGGTTCGATCCCTGGGTTGGGAAGATCCCCTGGAGAAGGAAATGGCTAACCCACTCCAGTACTCTTGCCTGGAGAACCCCACAGAGAGAGGAGCCTAGTAGGCTACAGTCCACGGGGTTGCAAAGAGTCGGACACAACTGAGTGACTTCACTTTCACTTTTTTCTTTTGGACATTTGGAAAGATGGGGCTCAAGTTCTTTAACAAGGGCACACATGCTTGCCTGGCCAGAGATTGGGACAATGGGAGGAGAGGAAATTTCCAGGATTAATTAAGGCTGTGAGAATCTTGCCTTCCCTCGCTTCCAACTGCACTCCCTGTTGTGGGCTGTGTCCAAATTCAAGACACAGCTCCCTACCCAGCCGTCACCCCTTCAGAAACCCATTTATCAATTAAAGACACAAGGCATGTCTTCCACCCACAGAGAGAAAGGGAGAAAGTGAAATGTAAGTTCATGGAGATTTTAGAAAGAGTATCCTTTTAGGTGTTCCAAACACCTAATCTGTTTCTCAACCCACTCTCAGCCATGGCTGTTACCAGCCCAAGCTGACACTTCTCCCCCTCCCACGAGACAGAATGATAACAAGCAGAGAAAGTTTGCCCTCACCCCATCTTCACCCATTCCGCTGGAAGTCACAGAAGCAGAAAACTTTCCCTCCTTCCTTCCCTCGCCTTCTTCAGAACTGGGTGACCAGTTGTCTTCCTCCCCTGAGGCTCTGATTATCCTCAGACACTTCACACAATGTCTGGACTTACTCATTCCAAATAACACTTGTTTTATCCTGTGTGCTCAGGGCTAGTTAATAAATAAGAATTAAGTCATTCATTTACTTTTTGCTGCAAATCACAGCATGAAACTTGAGGAGTACTTACATTTACGAATGCATGGGTGTGAAATTGTGTTTCTGCTTGTGTGTTAAATAGAATTCAAGGCTTACTCCACCAGTCCCAAAAACACTGTTCCCAAGAGCTCACAGGTATTATGTATTTACAAAAACACATTTGTCTCTTCTAATATTCCCTGAATGCTCAGGTAATAGTTTGAAAATGACAGCTCTCTTCTCTGACATCCAGGCTCTGGGCATCTCTCGGAAAGAGAAGATCAAGGGATCTGATGGGGTTTGGGCTGATAAACATTCCCTGGTGGCTCAGATGAAGAATATGCCTGCAGTACAGGAGACAAAGCTTCGGTCCCTGGCTTGGGAAGACCCCCTGGAGAAAGGAATGGCCACCCACTCCAGTGTTCTGGCCTGGAGAATCCCATGGACAGAGGAGCCTGGAGGGCTACCGTCCCTAGAGT
Organism: Oreotragus oreotragus; assembly: GCA_006410675.1. Lineage (NCBI taxonomy): Eukaryota > Metazoa > Chordata > Mammalia > Artiodactyla > Bovidae > Oreotragus > Oreotragus oreotragus. Next base: position 176,364 of record SJYX01017257.1, read on the forward strand.
CGCAAAGTGTCAGACACGACTGAGGGACAACACACACACACATAGAGAACCAGACAAGCCTAAAGCCAGGAAGGTGGTGCCGCGCACTCAAGGCTTTGGTCAGGTGCAGCCCAGGTGGAGGTTAACTCTCAGAAAGAAGCGGGAGTAAGAAATAAGAATGGGGACCTTGTCACATTCCTTATCAATCCTTCCCTACCTTCTAAAAGAAGTCTGTGCCTTAAAGTATTTTCTAAATCAATTTTTAATAAATGCCTACAACTTGTCCTGGAATTAAATGCAAATATGAGGCTGTGCTAGACAAGTGCAGCAAGTCCTGAGTAGAGAAAGTCAAACCAAGTCATCAAGCAGACCTCTCACAGCTTCCCACCAGAGTGCCTCACTATGGGTTGTGGGGTTCCTTAGCAGAAATTCCCAGTGCCTGAAGGTGAGGGGACAGCCCCAGTGACCCCCAAGGCTGTGGGTATGTTTGCAGATCTGTGTCATGAAAACCGAGTGTCATGTTAAAGTTCAACGTCTGAGCACCTGTCAGGCAAGAAGACTTGCGGTTTCCCTGTGGCCTGTGGGTTGTGTGGCCATTTGAAAGTGAGTCTAGGTCAGAGACATTGCTGGCCAAGGTCACTTCAGAGCATCAGTGGAAGCACCCTTTCCAGGCAGAGGAAAGTCACTGTGAAACAGGCCTAGGCCGGCAGCCTAAGACATACTCTCAGGTGCTTGAGATTAAACCACATCATGGAGGTTCAGCTGGAGGAGTGGGTCCCAATATTTGGCGGCCCTCCTCTTCCTCTCCTCTTCTCTCTTCTCCTGTTCTGTCTCTCTCACCCAGCCACACACACGCACACACCCCACACATACCACACCCACCCCACACACACACCCCACACACACACCACACCCCCCCACACACAAACCACACACACACCACACACACCCCACACAGCCCACACACACCCCACACACACACAGACCACACACACCACACACACCACACACAAACCACACACACACACCCACACACTACACCCCCCACACACACACCACACACC
>SJYX01017257.1:182215-215244 GCA_006410675.1 Oreotragus oreotragus
TATAAGAGACAGCACCCCCCCTACAGACACACACACACACACACACCACACACACACACACACCACACCCCCACACACACACACCCCACACACCCCACACACACCACACACACACACACCACACACTCACCACACACACCCCACACACACCACAGACCCACCACAGACACACACACACCCCACACACATCTCACACCCCACACACCCCACAGACACACACACTCCACACACACCACACACCACACACACATACCACACACACACACACATACCCCACACACCACACACACACACACACCCCACCCCACACACACACACACACACACACACACTGCTCACCAGCTTACCATCTCCGGAGGTTCAAGGACCCCTAAAGGGCATTACATGTTCACCTACCTGACTTCTGAACTCTCCTAGAGATAAATACTTTATTTTATATCAGCCCCCAGAACTGGTATCATGTGAACATTTTGGTTTCTGAGCTTTCTGAAACGTTCATGATGTTGAGACTCAGTTGCAGTCATTTCACTTGATCATGCTAACGGCCAGGACTTCACCTGGTTATCCACAGTGACGTCTTTTGACAGACTTCACACTGTGCATTTCCAAGGGCTTCTGGAATGGGAGACCAGAACACGACCTGGAGCCAAAACCTGGAGTTTTGTTTTATTAAAAAAAAAAAAAAAAAAAAAAAATCTTTGGAGCTGTCCGTGGTCCTGAAAACAGCCTCCCTTCTTCCAGTTGGCTGAGTTGCCACCACAGGTTCCCATTTCAGGCCTGTCTTAGTGCCCGGTCTCAGCCTGGTTTCAATCACCTAACTGCTAGTTGCTATGCTTCTTAGTGCAGCTTAGATTTTGGAAAGAGTCTGGCCTTTTGCTTCAGTCACGCTATTAGTCCTTGCAGCTATGGACATGATCCTGTCTGAATCAACTCTGCTCAGGGCTTCTGCCAGGACCTCAGTCTTGCCAGGCCCTGAACCAGGGCTTGGCCTCTGATTGCAAAGCTGTATTTCTATTTCAGGCTTTTGCATGCTTGCTTCCTTGGGAAAGCAGACTCTGAGACAGAGATTTATGTGCAGGAAGTTTATTGGGACTATATTATGACAGAGGACAGGAGAGTTAAAGTAGTTTTGGAGCAAACTAAACATCTACTGTTGTCCATTCCAAGTCAACATGAACTGTTTCTGATACTCTTTTTTGACAGGGATGGAAAAGAATCTATTTGTCAAACCATGGTCATATACCATGTACCCAAGGCCACGTAAATCTAGCAAAGATACCACACCTGACACAGTGGTTACAGTTGGGGCTACAGCTTGAGAGTCTGCAGCAATCTGCTGTCATCCTCCAGTATCCATTTGTCATTTGCAGGGACTAGACTAGTGAACTACATGGCAATTTGATGGTTTGACTACTCCTGCATCTTTTAGGTCTTTAAAGGTAGCACTGATCTCTGCCATTTCCCCAGGAATGGCAAAATGGAAAATTAAATATTACCTTTGATTTAATATCTTGGCTCAGGGCGTACAGTAAATTCCAGAGGCTTCCTAGGCCCCTTACTAAGGTAGCTCTTATCCCATGGGTCAGGACATAGGGGCTCTGCCAACTATCACATGTGTTCATGTCAGTTGTAAATTCAGAGATGAGGAAAATGACCACTGAAGTGTGGAGTGGGGGAGTCTGTGAACCTGACTTGAGGCAGATATGGGCCGCTTATTGTTGTTCAGTTTCTCAGTCATGTCTGACTTTTTTTGATCCCATGAATGGCAACACTCCAGGCTTCCCTGTTCTTCACTATCTCCTAGAGTTTCTCAAACTCATGTCCATTGAGTTAATGATACCATCCAGCCATCTCATCCTCTTTCATCCCCTTCTCCTCTTGCCCTCAATCTTTTCCAGCACCAGGGTCTTTTCCAGTGAGTCAGCTCTTCGCATCAGGTGACCAAAGTATTGGAGCTTTAGCCTTAGCATCAGTCTTTCCAATGAATATTCAAGGTTGATTTCCTTTAAGATTGACTGGTTTGATCTCCTTGCTGTCCAAGGGACTCTCAAGAGTCTTCTCCAGCACCACAGTTTGAAAGCATCAGTTCTTTGGTGCTCAGCCTTCTTTATGGTCCAACTCTCACATCCATACATGACTACTGGGAAAACCGTGGCTTTGATTACATGGACCTTTGTCGACAAATTTATTACCTGGTCCTTATATTCTCTCACTCTACCAGGAAGGCTACATGACAGGTCAAGTTTCCAAGAGCCAAGTCCCTAGATACAAATGTCAACTCAGACAAAAATCTAGACACATTTAGGTGTTGTTTCCCCCAACCCCTGCAGCATGCACTTATCCAAATAAATGGTTGCCAGTCACTTTGAGGAAGGCCTGCTATGCACAGTTGCCATGATGATAGTAGGTTCATCCTCTTGGGGACCCAACCTCCGTTTGGTCATTGAGTTCTGAATTTGAAAACTGGTCCAGAGATCATGCCATTTTATTGAAACAGCTGCCCTCAGCCTCCTGTTGTCCATCTTTGGCTTCTTCCCATTTTATATGTTGACCACTACCCTTGATGGCTGCCCATCTTTCTTGCCCTTGTGATGCCACGTTCTGTTAACCTTCTTCATAGCTTTCCGCAGGTCACCTCCTCTTGGTTGATGCCCTGACATTGCTGCTCATTAGAATTTGTTTATGATGGCTGAGCACTGCCATGTGGGTTTTGTAATATTATTTCATGAGCCTATCATCTCCTCTTGATAACAGGGACTCCTGATCTCTAATGACGGGTCTTTATTCAGTCCTGTCCTACATAGGAGAGCCACTACTGAGCTTCCTATTGATGCTGGTAGCCCTCTCACCAGTGCATTCTCTATTGCTTTAGACAGGGGAGCACCCCCCGGTCCTCCTACAAAACACAGTCTTGGGGTGAGTTCGCCAGCCTTTCATTCATCACCCCGGCATGATCACCTTTGTGAGCCTTTTGATCTCTTCCTGCACTGTCTGCCACAGCAGTTCGATCTTGTCTGCTTCATTTGTGTGGGCCATAGCCTTCCCTGTGCTTCTAAGAGCGATCCTAGCAGTGTTTTAGCAGCAGCATCTGGGGTCCTTGCCATACTCCTCAATCCTGTATCCCAGGAGAGTGCTGCCCTATAAACTGGTCCTCCTTATTCAACTTGATGTTTTAATTTCTCGCCTAACACCCTCAGAATAAGGTTCTACGTATATTTCTGGGTCCTTCACCTCTCTCAGGAGCATAGTCCCTCTCCTCTACATCCATCCATCCAGATATCCCCGCCCATTTTCTCCCGTTCCCATTCCTTCTCCATCAGGTGCTTGACCTTTCTCTGCAGCTCTGCTACTCCTACTGTGAAGTCCTAGGACTGGTCCTCTTACTGCAGAAGATGAGAGTCTTTCGATACTCTGACAGAGAGCAAGAGCCAACCAACTCCATGTCCCTCACCTTAGCATCTGCTCTCTGAGATCTCTGGCACCAACGGTCAGATTCCTGCAGAACAGACTCTGGGAAATGCAGGAAGCATGTGGGGAGGGTGTTCTCTTGGATCCACACCTGTGGGGGAAGGGAGGGAGGCAAGAGTGGGAAGAGGGAGAAGTCAGACTGTGATGCAGTCAGCCAGCCCCACATGGAGCTTTGGAGCTGGGATGGCCCCCAATTCATGCAAGGGGCTGCAGCCTTCACAGTCTTCAGCCAGTCACTGGATGCAGACAGCCCCAGGGAAGACGCAACCTTGGGTGAGGCGACTTTCTGCAGCCCAGCCAAGAGCAATCTCTGGAGGGAAATTCGGCTGTGAGCAGTGTCACTGGGTTTCCCTGGTGTCCGCTTCACCCAGTCATCCCCCAAATCTTATCTGATCCCGCCTCCCTGCACTTCCAGCCCCTACTCTCCTGGCTCCTCCCTCCCGTATGTGCCTAAAGGCTTCCTTTATGAGAGCAGTTTTTTTCCAAATTGCTTTGCTTACTCAAGGATCATTGAAAATTAACTGTGGCTAATGTTATTTTTTTAAAAACACACACTTTTATATTTATTTTTGTTTATTTATTTGGCTACACTTGGTCTTGGTTGTAACACATGGGATCTTTACTTGCAGTGTGTGGGATCAAACCTGGGCCCTGTGCATTGGGAGCACGGAGTCTTCGCCAGTGTACTACCAGGGAAGCTCCTGCTGATGTCATTGAGTGCACTTCTTTTCTTCAGTTTTATAAAAACCTTTTCCTTCCAAGAATTGCCATTTGGTTTCTGAGATATGAGCATGATATCTGTAAAGCGGAAATAGCAGTGTTTTTAACATGGCACTTTAGAGTTCTAAAACGTGTTCACACAATTTTTTATCAGTTTAATTGAGGTATAATTTATACACAGGAAAACATTGTGTAAGTGAGTTCTGACAAATGTACACCATCTTCCCAATCAAGATATACAGCATTTCCTTCACCTCCAGAACATTCTTTTATATGCCTGCTCATTCAACTCCCTCCACCCCATCCCTCGGGTAACCACCCATCTTATTCTGACACTAGAGATTAGTTTTGCCTATTGTAGAATTTTATCTGAAATACTGAAATACGTACAGAAAGGCTTCTTTTGTTCAGCGTGAGGTCTGTGAGCGTCATCCATGGTGTAGTTTGTTTCTTTTTACAGACAGTAAAATTCCATTGTATGGATATGCCGCAATTTGTTTCTCCCTTCATGCAGGTGGTGCTAGTGGTAAAGAACCCACCTGCCAATGCAGGAAACAAGAGACACAGGTTCGATCCCTGGGTCAGGAAGATCCTCCGGAGGAGGGCATGGCAACCCACTCCAGTATTCTTGCCTGGAGAATCCCATGGAGAGAGGAGCCTGGCGGGCTATGGTCCGTGGGGTTGCACAGAGTCAGACACGATTGACACGACTTAGCATGCATACACTCGGTTCTTAGAGTTCACAGTAAATGGGTGTGACCCGTACACAGCCATGCAACCTTGAGTAGCTAGAAGGGGGCTCCATGAGCCAGGAAACCAGAACTCACTCCAGCATCACTTAACTAAAGAGCCCTGGGAAATGGTGCTCTGGCCAAATAACCAGTGCATTTGGTAATTTCTTCCAAGGTATGTATTTTTCTAGAAGATTCTCTAGGTATTTTGTTTGGATGCTATTTGAGTTAGTATCCTGCCAAGCAGTATTAATTTTCCTTGCTAATTCAGGGTAATAGTAATTGAGGGGCAGACCTGCAGAGCAGTGGGCTTGGGCACATGCATGTCAAATGGACTATATATCATGACATCAGACATTTCGAGAAAATTGCTTTTCCTCCCTGAATGCCAAGTCATAAATAATTTCAGGTTGGGAAGAGCTCTGGTAAGCATGTGCTTGACTCCAGGGAATGGCCTGTAAATACTGTGAGCCACAGAATAAAAAACGAGGGGGACAGATTTGTGGGGTCACATCTTATCTGGATCTTGCTATAACTCTTTGCAGTTGATGCTGTGGGTGTCCCGTTCAGCTCTGCTTTCCCGGTGATGCACCCATCACCTGCCACTGTGAGTATGGACTGCTAATGGCTCACAGCTGCACCCTTAATTCAGAGATTTGACCTCAGCTGACAGGAGCCTCTTCCAGAAGGTGACGCCTCCTTCCCGGAGGTGGCCTGCAGCCAGGCACACGCTGGTAAATGGGCTTTGGGGGCAGGGACCAAACCAGCCAAGCCCTGATGTGTAGCACTGTCACATTGTCCAACGTCTGTGGTGTAACGGCTCCCACCATGGCCAATTCCAAGCTACCTTGCAAAAATAAACAAGTTGCTTAGGAGTATAAGCACGTGCATAAGAAAAATGACCTTTAAAAGGCAAGGGAATGATAAACACAAAATTCAGTGCAGTGGGCATCCTGGCCGGGCAGGATGGGGATGTTGGAGAGGGGTCAAGGGAATCTGGGTGATATTGATACTACTTAATGAAGCTGTGTTTCTTAAGCTGGGTGGTGAATGCCTGGATGTTTGTATTCTTTCCCTTTATACCATGTACATTATATGCTACACATTTTCTTTTGAGTAAATGAAATGTTTGGTGACAAAAGCAATTCTAAAGACATCTTCTGAGCTTTGAACTGGTCTTGGCCTGTACATGTAGGGCATGGCTTTTTGGTAGAGCCCAGTAGAAGCAGCTTGAAGGCTGGTCTTGACTCCCCTTGCAGCCACCCCCTGGGTGCGGCTGCAAACTGTATACTCCTAACAAGCTCTGAGTGTGGTCTAGGGGATGGAGAGTCCTATTTCTCTCAGAATGGGCAGCAGGAGGAGATGAGTAAGGGACTGTGGACAGAACTGCCCTGTGCAGCGCCCACCTCTCATCAGGAACCAAGGGGAAAGCTGCCCTCAGGCCTGAGGCTGGATCTGCCCCCACCTCACCCAAAGCAGTTCTTCTTTTGACCTGGAGGGGCTGTGAGAGCCGGGCCACCCCTCGGTGTGATACTGAGCGTGCATGCTAACTTCAGTCGTGTCCAACTCTGCAACACTACAGACTGTAGCCCACCAGGCTCCTCTGTCCAAGGGAGCCTCCAGGCAAGAATACGGAGGGGGTTGCCATGCCCTCCTCCAGGGGGTCTTCCCAACCCAGGGATTGAACCAGCGTCTCTTACGTCTCCTGCATTGGCAGACGGGTTCTTTACCACTAGTTCCACCTGGGAAGCCTGCGATACTGAGCATTCAGATCTAAATTTGCCCCAGGTACTTCGTAGGCTTGGGCACTCTGCTTTTCCTCTCCCATGGATGAGCTCCTGTCACCCTCCCCGCAGTAACCGCTATCAGGCCATTCTCCATGAGAGGACATGAAATACTGGAGCAGGTCTGGAACCTGCCAAGGCAGAAAATGGAGCCACAGCTTCCAGCAGGAGGGCTTGCTCCCAGAGTCACACGGTGCCCCCTGCATTCCGGTGCCGGCACCTCTGAGCAGCTTACGGCACTGTCCCCTCCAGCAGCCCAGGTTCCCTTCACCAGAGGCTTCCTTCCCGGGGCTTCACTTCTGCTTGCAGCCTGGGCAGTGCTCCCCGCTGGGGAGGGGAAGACGGAGGCTGTGATCCAGACCTGGGTGCCCAGGGGCTCCTACCATCAGAACACAGCTGAGGGGTGGGTAGGGAGCAGTCTGCACACTCCCTCACCAGTTTGTTCACATCACCCTGTCCTCTGGGAGACACAATTTCCTGTGGGCACAAAGCCACTGATTTCCTGCTATAGAGATGGTGAAACTGAGTCTGTAGGCCAGTGAATTGCTGCTGCTTGCAGGCTTGGTGGGGACTCTCACAGCTCAGACCTCTAGGGCCAGGCCACCTTCATTCATTTGGAAGCTGGTGCCGCAGGAAAAGAGGGACCACAGCCCAGGTGGAGGCAGCCAGGACTGCAGGCAGAGAGCCAAGGGGAGTCTAAAGAAAGATGTCAGGTTGGGAAGCTCACGCCCCATGGGTGCACACAGATGCCTGAAGGCATCAGAGATGTTCCAGATGCTGTTTTGGATGAGGCCAGGGCTGAAGCTGGAGAGGGGTTAGCAAGGAAAGTTCCCCTGCCCTGGAGTCGACCCCGAGAGAGGCCCTGTGGGGTGCGGGTGAGGGGCCAGGTGCCGAGAGGGAGCAAGGCAACCTGTGTCCCGCACTCCAGGACCCTGACTCCAGGCAGGAATGACTCCGTGAGAAAGCAATGGTGGGGAGGAGAGCTGACGTGGGGGCCGAGGACCACTTGGTTCAGATCCTGGCTCAGCCACTGACCAGCTGTGCGTCCTTGGGTGGCTTCATGTGTGTGCACCTCCGTCTCTTTGTGAGTCCATTTGGGTCAAAATGGCACCAACCTTGCGGGCTTGTGTAAGGGTCCAGAGCTTCTACAAGGGCACCTGGAATCAACAAATACCCTCGCTGACCAGGACAGCAGGGTCAGTCAGAGCGAGGTCTTCCCTGGGTGGCCCCCAGGGTGGCCTCTGGGTGCTGTGGGAAAGTTGCTGAGACGGGAGACCCAGCCCTCTAGGGTCAGAGCTCCAGGGAAGGGAGGCAGGGACCCCCTGCAGAGGGAGGGCACGTGTGGCAGGCCCCCACCTCGGATGGGGAGGGGCCGCATCAGGCCCTCGGCTCTCCGAGCGGCTCCTGCCCTCCGTCTGTCCACAGGCTGTCCTGCCTGAGTCCTGCAGGCCCAGGGCCTTGGTGAAGCTGGAGCCCGGGTCAAGGGCGATCCCAGGCAGCTGACGTGATTGAGGGGCCACGGCTCCCAGAGGCAGGCCAGCGGGGTCAGGCCAGGAAAGACCAGGACCCTGCATCAGTGCATCAGGCTGCTCTGATCCCTTCCCAAGGAGGAGAGGCCAGGGATATGGAAGCTGAGAGCGACATGGGGCTGGAGAAGGGTATTCTGAGGAGGAAGGTGTCAGCGTGGTGTCATTAGTGAGTGGGGTCACAGGACGTGACTAGGGGAGGTTACCCAGTGGAGTTGGGGGGCGGGTAGGAGTATGTGCTCTTGGACAGGGGACTGTCACATGACCATGGAGGGACACAGCTGAACTCAGCTTTCCCAGCTGCACACACAACTAGATGCCCTCACCCGGGGCTCCGGTCCCCAGCAAGGGCACTCATTGGGTCAGACCCTTTCTCCTTAGAGTCTCTTGTGCATTTCTCCCCAGGGCTACTTGGCCCTGAGGGCCTGTCCCCCGAGAAGCCACAGACTTAGCACCGATTTAGCACAGATTTAGCTGTGTCCCAGACCACCCCCCCCACAACCCCAGCCTTGGGCCAGGCCATCCTGTTTACAGAGGTTCTGCCAGAAAAGTGCTTTCATTCCCCTGATTCACCAGCCGCCAGGCTCCTGGGGGCCACTTTCTCAGCTCCCTGTCAAGGCTCCTGAACTAATGAGTCTTTTAATTGGTTGCTCAGAGAGAATCAAAGTGGGAAAAAATAGGCAAAGCAAAATAAAACATTCCTTTCGGTTTTCCACGAGTTGGGCATGAAAACCTCATGGTTCTCCCATGAGACCCTGGACAGCAGGTGCCCACCCCCAGGGGAGGGGAGGCAGCGGTGGGCACTGGACTGAACAGCGTCACTGGGTCACTCAGCTGCAGACCAGGGCAGCCTCTGCTGACCCCCCAGCCCTCCTAGCCTCGCCAGGGAGGGCCAGAGGATTTCATTATGAGCTCAGATTATCATCAAGTACAAGGGGGAGTGAAGGGAACGTTATAAGTGCTCCTTTTAATAATGAATCCCATTTCCTCTTGCAGTTGGTTTTCTTGCAACAGATGCTGTTGCAGAAAGTGGAGCAAAATGGAAAAGACAAAAAGGCCAGTGATTAACTCGGCCCCAGAGCCTTCCCGGCAGATGTCTGGGAGGGCAGGGCAGGGTGCCTGAGGCCCGCCCACCACACCCTTGCCTGTGATTCTCAGCTTGGCTCGGTATTGGGGGAAGTGTGGAGCCGCCTTCCCGCTGTTCAATAACTGATGACCATTTTTCTCCAATTAAACTGAGATTGAAGGATCCTCAGACTTAGACACCCAAGGAAAATAATTAGTGCTTAAAATGTTAATTGTGCTCAGCTGTGCCTTTGCCTCTGGAAGCTGTCTGCAGGCGAGCGTGCAGGAAGGCAGTCCTTGGTGGGAGAGGGCTCTGCCACCACCCAACTGGCTGGCCTTCCCAGGAACCCCAGAGTGGGCAGTACCCCCGAGCACTCATCCTATCCACGTGAGGCCAGCAGTGATGACTCTGTGAGATATGCTGTGAGCCCCTGCCTGGCCAGCCCACTGTCTCCAGACACTGGTAGGCAGTGTTGCCTCATGGTTAGAACAAAGGCCTGGAATCAGATAGGTCTGGCCTGGCCCCTGGCTCTGCCACTGACAGGGCCAGCAGCCTGGATGCCAGCAACACAGGTAACCTGAGACTCATGCCAGGCCCCAGGTAAGTAATTCCAGAAGCACACCGGTCCCCTTTCATCAGGACCGGGAGGACTGGGGGTCGAGGGCTGTCACTGTATTCTCTCCTCGGGGGCTATGCAGGCTGCTCCCCGCAAGAACGGTTCTTCCTCGGAGAGGAAGGGATGTGGGAGCCACCCACACCTTCCCCCAGCCACGTTCCCACCAACCAGCTCGCCAACTAGGGGAGATGTCTCCCTGCCCCTGAGAGGATTCATCCCTCCCCGGGGGCTTCCTGCTCATATATTTCCACATGTGTGCCCCAGTTCCTTTCTCTGCGGAGACGACATGCCTAAGAGGCTTAGGCTCCTTCCTGCCATGCATCCCAAAGAAATCCACTTAGCAGCTCCGTGTTCCCTGATCCCCTACATAATAAGATTCCTTTATCTCTTGTTGTCATGGGAAGTATATATTAACTGATTAATATTAATGTGTTGGCCGATTAATATTAATACCAAGCCGGTTCGTACTTCGCAAAGCAAGGCTCTTGATGAGCGCCGCGGAGCCCAGACAGCTGTCGGGTTTTGGCAGATCCCAGGAGAGAGGCTGACCCTCTCTGCCGTGCCTCGTTACAGACACTGTGTCATTAGCGATGTCTGTCGGAGCTGGCATGGGAGTGTGTTTGGACTCTGAGCATGGCAATTAGAATCCTTGCCATCCAGGACAGCATATTTTATCATTTAAATAGCATTTTCACATTCTCTTAACATATTTTCCCAGTAACATTGTTAAATTAGGTGATAAAAGGTTATTTCTTGCTTCTGAAGTTGAAATACATTACCATTATTCCTTGGCTGCCCGGAATTAGAAAGGTTTTGGTTTTCTATGTTCTGAAGTTTTCATTATCAAAATTTGCCTAAAACAGACAACACTTTTCTTTTTTGGTTTTTTTTTTTTTTGCCTTTGTTTTCATCAAAGGTGGACAGAAGCTTTGTCTCTCGACATCCTGGAGACTGCTCCCAGCGTTTGGTGGAAAGAGTCATGCCATCTAAGTTGAAGCAGCCAGGACGAACACTCAGGGCCCAAGGGGATCAGAGGGGTCCTGGGTTACCAGGGCTACTGTACCCTGGCCACCTCCTGAGCATCAGGGAAGCCAAAAATGGTCAGGGGCTGGGCTTTCTGCCCATCTTGCTCCCGGGGAGGGCACAGCCTCAGGTTGTATCGTTGGCCAGTGGGGCTGGGCTGGAGCCTGCCTGTGTCTGTGTAGCTTCCTCGTCCCTCTGTCCCCCCTCCAGCTACCCACCTATCCAGTCATCGCCCAACCTCCATCTCAAGTCCTTTCCCTGAGTGACATGCACAGCCTGCTAGACATCAAATAGGTAACTAATGAGGACCTACTGTGCAGCGCAGGGAACTCCACTCAACACTTGATAATGACCTATATGGGAAAAGAATCTAAAACAGAGTGGATATGTGTGTTTGTGTTCAGATGCTAAATCGTGTCTGACTCCTTGTGACCCGTGGACTGCAGCACACCCTGTCCTTCACTGTTGCCCAGAGCTTTCTCAAATTCATGTCCATTGAGTCAGCGTGGCCATCCAACCATCTCATTCTCTGCTGCCCCTTCCCCTTTTGCCTCCAACCTTTCCCAGCAGCAGGGTCTTTTCCAATAAACTGTCTCTTTGCATCAGGTGGCCAACGTATTGGAGGTTCAGCTTCAAGTATATGTATGTATATAGCTGATTCACTTTGCTTTACACCTGAAACTCACACGACGTTGTAAATCAACTGTGTGTGCATGTTAGTCGCTCAGTCATGTCCAACTCTTTGCGACCCATGGGTTGTAGCCCATAGCGCTCCTCTGTCCATGGAATTCTCCAGGCAGGAATGCTGGAGTGGGTAGCCATTCCCTTCTCCAGGGGATCAACTATACTCCAATTTAAAAATTGTCTTTAAAAAATTCCTTTCCTGGACCTCAACCCATTCACCCACTATCCACGTTCCATCCATGTCCCCCATCCACCAACCGTCTCCCCACCATCCACCACCACCACCCACATGCCATCCTCTGCTCATCCCACCACTATCCTCTGTGCCACTCACATGTCATCCCCCATCCACACGTCTGCATCACGTCTGATGTGGAAGACATCCTGTGTGTACCACATGAGCCTTCCCCGGGCCCAATTTCCCCACCCACACCTCCCAGTTAAATGTGCCATGAGCAGCTGCTGGAGCCAATACGTAGTCATACATCACTTTCCCCCAGTGCTCAGCATCCCTGAGTTGCCTCTTGTCATGACCTCCAATGGCATGCAGTCTTTGATGTGGCACTGTAGGCCACTGGGCTCTCCTGAGAACAATCTCTTTGCCTATAAAGAGAGTGCATGGACCAGAAGAGCCGCTGTGTTCCCATGCAATGAGCAGTTGTTGTTTAGTTGCTAAGTCATGTCTGATTTTTTTTGCAACCCCATGGACTAGCCCATCAGGCTTCTGTCCATGGGATTTCCCAAGCAAGAATACCGTTAGTGGGTTGCTGTTTCCTTTTACAGGGAATCTTCCCGACCTAGGGATCGAACCTGCATCTCTTGCATTGGCAGGTGGGTTCTTTACCACTGAACCACCATGGAAGCCTGAGGGATGGGCAGACATCTCCCCAAAACTTGACCCCAGTCCAGCCTCCTCCCATCACCTTTCCTCCAGTTTGATGCCAGGGACAGGATCCGTTTTACCAACGTAAATCTGTGCCCTCACAGATTTATGGCCAGAAGGGAGCTTCATTTGGGCTGGTGGAAATGGCCCAGGTTGCTTCGTGGCTGCCCCTCGAGTGTTCCCTCTCTTGCGTGCCATCTCCAGCCTCTGCCCTGCCCCCATTCCCAGACACTGGGGGAACGGGGGATGGCGTCTCTGACTTCAGCTGAGGACTCTGCCTTCAACTGAGGACGGGAGCTGGGGAAGCAGGGCTATGGAATTCTTCCTGAGCCCAGGCTGGGGTCCTATCTAAGCCTTGAGGTTGACCTCAGTCTCTCTGAGCTCTGTTCTGCAGGGTGAGGTCTCCAGAGTGTGTGTTGGGTGGGGATGGGCAGGGGTGTGTGGAGACCCCCTGTCTGCAGATCGTGAGTGAGATGCCAGCCAGGGGCACCTGTCTGCAGTGGAATCAGCCCTCATTCTACCCAGGAGCCCTGCCTTGCAAAGTGATCCTAGCCTGGCCCAGCCAGGTCCTCTCTTTACCCAAGACAGGGCTGCAGACTGGAAAATGGCCCCAGTGTGTCCAGATGCTGTGTGATGCACAGAGGAGCAATGTAGCCTCCAGAAGCGTGCATGAATTCCTGGGCCCCGACCTCAGCTGGCTCAGGTTCTCAATCGGAGAGGGTGGATTCCTGGGCCCCGACCTCAGCTGGCTCTTGCTCTCAGCCCAGGGACAGCAGGGCAGACAGTGGCTGAAAGCTGGAGATAATATTCTCAGGAGGTCCACCAATCATGAGCCTCCCCCAGTACCCAGCATGATGGTACCTCCCTGTGAGTTTCCAACTCTTCCAAAATCTCTGCCAACTCCAGCCACAGATTCTCACACAAGCCTTGGGCATTCAAAGCCTGATACCCACCTATCCAGGTGCCCCTCTGCCTGATGCCCTGTGTGTTCCGGGCACTCCCTGCCCCACATATGCTGTTACACAGCAGCCCCTCATTCTGTAATCACCTCCCTAACAAACAGAAAACATGCTCGTCACTGTTGTAAGCATCCCTGGTGTGATTTATTGCCATCATCACAATATTTTGTTTGGAGCTGTAAACCTCCAGACATAAATCAAGTCATTAGAAGGAATGACGTTTAATCCTGCAGAAAAAGCCTCAGTGGGCTGAGCCGTCCTCACCCAGCCAGCAAATCATTCATTCTAGAGAGGATGGCTGCAAACACGCTAACACGGTTGGGCCCCCATCTCTGCTGCACACAGATGTGGAAGGACGGAGGCCTGAGTTGGGCTGCTTTTGTTTTGTGGAATTTCACATTCTTGACTGCAAAGTGATGCCCAAAACACATGCCTGGCAATCCAGACAGGAGTCTTAATTCAGAAAGAATTGCACACAGCCGGGAGGGGCCGAGTCTGTGCCTGTGATCTGTGCTCATCGTCCCGAGAGCAGCTGCTGGTTGGACTTCAAAGGAAGCAGAAAAACAGCTCAGAACATCTTCAGCTCTCTGTTCACAGTGACCCCCGCCACCCTTCGAGCAGCTATTACACAGGGACCGTGTTCTCTTTGCAAAGTGGGCAGGTCTAATTTCCAGGGCTTTGCTGCTCATTCACAGGCCAAGGCTAAGAGGAGAACTGAGTCTTGAAGGGAATGTTCAAGGACCTCAGACAGTGCCTGCCAGGAATCCGGCAGCCCCTGCCACACCCAGGCAAACAGACATCGCGTTCCCTGCAGGGGGTGCCTCTCAGAGTTAACATGACATCCCCCAAATGCTAGGAGGATCAGATGTCTGTGCTCCCCAGGATGGCCTGGGGCTGCTGTGGTCAGCTCCTTGTCAGCCCAGTGTGGTCCATTGCTGGTTGGACCTCTGGGTGCTGAGCTGGGAGGAGCCAAGGGCTGGCCAGCCAGAAGGAAGAGGAAGTAGGTTTTAGCCAGGTGTCCAGGGAAGGGGCATCTCCACAGCCAGCCATTGCCAAGGTCAGAATTAATGCCTTACCTCTTGGAAAAGTGATAGTCACTCAGTCGTGTCTGACTCTGCAACCCCACGGACTAGCCCACCAGTCTCCTCTGTCCATGGAATTCTCCAGGCAAGAATACTGGAGTGGGTAGCCATTTTCTTCTCCAGGAGATCTTCCCGAACCAGAGATTGAACCTGGGTCTCCTGCATTACAGGCAGATACTTTACTGTCTGTGCCACCAGGGAATCCCTAAAAGTGTTAGTCACTCAGTCATATCCGACTCATTGCAACCGCATGGACTGTAGCCCACCAGGCTCCTCTGTCCATGGGGTTCTCTAGGCAAGAATACAGGTGTGGGTATCCATTCCCTTCTCCGGGAGATCTTCCCAATCCAGGGATCAAACCTGGGTCTCCTGCATTGCAAGTGGATTCTTTACCATCTGGGCCACCAGGGAAGAAGAGCTGACCAAATCCTCGGTCAGAGACTTTCCTGAGCTGCTGGAGGCCCAATCCGTGACTGGACTGACTCCACTTCCAAAGACCTATCTTGCAGTTCAGGTTAGCTGTGAACTGCAACTCTCCAGACCAATGGCAGAGGACACTTGGGTTGACTGCCAGGGTCCCCTGCCTGCCCTTTGCCATCTGCGAGTCACCAGGAACTCCATTCTGCTCAGGGACACAGAGGGTGATCTCTGAAATGCTGCTGCCTCTTGAGGGTCTCAGTTGGGCTGGAGGAGACCCTGGAGACAGGATGGGCCTGGGTGGTGCTGGAATCAAGGCCAGACACCCCTCTGGGCATGATCAGTGGCCATGCATGGCCATCTGGGGCACCCTGCTAAGGACCAGCGCTTCCATCTCTGAGCCCCTGGGCAGCCCTTTGTAGGAACCCGACTCCCCAAGGGGGCCTGGGGCTCCTCCCTCACCGAGCAGCCCCTGCAGCAGTTGGGGGCTGGAGGATGCTTCAAGGAAGCATCAGCTAGAAGGATTTGCTTTGTGGCTTTCCAGGGTATCGCAAGCAACAGCTGTGACGGGTCTGACAGCCACAGACCAGCTCAGTAATTGACGCGGCGGCCGGATTGTCACATCCAGAAGCCGGCCAGAGCCACACCGATCATTATCTTGCGGTCGGGCCACCGTGGTAATGAGGCTGCCCCGTCGGCAGCCTCCGATGACCTGACTCGGCTCCAGTGAAGAAGCGTCTGTCACAGGCCTGGGCCAGTTGGTGTGGTTGGCATTCTTCCTGCAAACAGGCACCCCCTTGGTGGGCCTACTACAGCCTCAGGCTCCAGAATGACTCCCTCATTTTTATTTTCTGGTCACCCCCAATGGAAACTCACCAATATTTAAGCCAAATTAGGCCCTTTCCTGCAGAGCTGGCTGGAGAGCGGTCACCAGGGGCCCTGACAGCCAAACAGGAGGAACATTACATCCATCCATTTAACCTGGCCGCGGTCACTCAGAGCTGAAGCCGTGGCTCCCCACAGGCTCAGGACAAAGGCAGGACTCGGGCCAGGCTCATTGCCGGGGCTTTAGGTAACTGCTCTCTGTCCTCAGAAAGTGCTGGTCCCGCACTGTCAGTGATCCCCCGAGAGCCACAAATGTGCCCCCACTTATACACCTGTTAACCCTGTCCTCCCTTCTTCCCCCTCCTTCAGCTGTAAATCCACCTAGCTGATGCTCCCTTGACACGCTCCCCCCACCTGCTGCAGCAGCCACTCGGTGAGGGAGGCACCTCAGGCCCCCTGGGGGAGTCGAGTTCCTACAAAGGGCTGCCCAGGGGCTCAGGGATGGATGCGCTGGTCCCTAGCAGGGCACCCCAGATGGCCGTGTATTGGCAATCATGCTGATCGTGGGTGTCTGCCATTGGGAGACCCATCGGCATCTCAGACTCAGCAGGGATCTGTCCCCTTTGTGGGAAGGGGCATCAGCATCCACCCACTGCTCAAGTCAGAAGCCAGCATCCCTGACTCTGCTCCCAGCAGTCAGTCGCCGGGTCCTGCTGATGCAGGGAGCCGGCTGGTACCAGCCCATGAGGTCCCAACTCCACATTCACACCTGTAGCTTGGAATCTGCCATGGTAGGAGTATTTATACCACGGAAATCAGCAAACGCTACCAATTAGACTCCTCCCCACCCCCACTCCACCACCCCCGGAGCCAGTCATTAAACCTTAACCAGCACACCCACTGCTGACTATTCCTCCTGAAATAGTCTCCACATCTTTCTCCACTTTCTTTAAGATTTTTTTTTAAAGGACCATCTTTATTGAATATTACAATACTGCTTCTGTTTTATGTTTTGGGGGGTTTGGGGAAGTTGGGATGTGAGGCATATGGGATCTTAGCTCCCCAACCAAGAATCAAATCATTGGAGTGTGAGATCTTATGCACTGGACCACCAGTGGATAAAATCCCTTTTCCTCCACATTCTGCTATCCTCACCTGGGTCCAGGCCTCAGACATCTCCCCCTGAACAATGACAACATTCGCTGACCAGACCTTCTGCTCTGTTTTCAACTCTTCACCTCAGAATGACCCTTAAATTCACAATAACGCTCAGCTTAACCCCCTCCTAGGCTTCCCCTCAGGCCTTAGGAGAGAAGCGAAGGACCTTCTGCCTTTGCCAGGACCATAAGGCCTCTGCAGCCTTGGCCCTGCCATTTCTTGACACCCTTCCATGAACCCTGACGTCACGGTGCGAGGCCACCAAAGTCTGCCAGC
This sequence comes from Oreotragus oreotragus, assembly GCA_006410675.1. Taxonomy (NCBI): domain Eukaryota; kingdom Metazoa; phylum Chordata; class Mammalia; order Artiodactyla; family Bovidae; genus Oreotragus; species Oreotragus oreotragus. The sequence continues at coordinate 199,434 of SJYX01017257.1, forward strand.
GATGCCCTCGTTACCCACGTTTGGACTTAGTTGCTCAGTCACATCCGACTCTGCGACCCCGCGGACTGTAGCCTACCAGGCTCCTCTGTCCGTGGAATTCTCCAGGAAAGAATACTGGAGTGGGTTGCCATTTCCTACTTCAGAGGATCTTCCCAACCCAGGAATCGAACCCGCATCCCCTGTGTCTCCTGTACTGCAGGCAGATTCTTTACCCATGGGACAATTGAGGAAGCCCAGGTGCCAATTAATTGTCACTACCTGAGGGAGACGTCACCTGACGCCCTGGAGTTGCTGGCATCCCCCACCACATGCTGCCTACCACATCCTAAATTGCCCCATCACACATGGAAGGCAGCTGTTCAGTGCCTCACCTCACTAGACTGAAAACTCCATGGGGCAGAGCCATGACTGTCTCGTTCACGGCCAAGACACTGTCACCGGTGCCTAAGACACTGCCTGGCACACGCAGTGCTCGGTGTGGGCCAATGGACGGATGGTGGCCGCCTGTGTGACTGTTCTCTCAGGTTTCACACTGCAGGGGAGGCAGGGATGGGGCCGCCAGGGGCCGCTGGGGCCGTGCTGGCGAGTGTCATGAACTGGGTTCTTTCTCGCCTGCAGCAGCATTCACTCGCTCCTGCTTATCCTTCCAGGCCCATGGCTGTTGAATATGTAAAAGGAAGAAAAAAGCGGGACTTGCCCTAAAGTGTGTGCCACATGCTCTCAGAAACTGTGCCTGGGTGTGAACACACCCTCCCCACCCAGCGCAGGCCACAGCACACAGCAGGAAGCACACAGGTGCCCTCGTGGTGAAACACAGCACAAGACCCCACCAAGTCCCGCTCCATGCGACGTGCACACACGGCGGAGAAGCTGCGTGTGCATGGCATGTGCACGGGGGCCACACACCCCCAAACAGGATGGAGTCACCCCAGGCTCGGACAGAGGAGAGCCTCAAAGTGGGAGCTGAGGACCCCTCCCCCGAGGGCAGGCAGGCACACAGAGGATGCTCAGGGACACCCCTCCCCCAGCTGGGTGATGGGGGGCAGCACAGCGGGGGGCCTTGCGGACCAGCTAACTGGCTGGCTGGCTGACTGACAGGCAGCTCCAAGGGAATTCACAGCCAAGGCTGAGCTGACAGGGAACTACTCGGTTGAATCGTGGATCCTAATCACAGAGGCGAGGGGATGGAATGACTAAACAAAACAAGGAGCAGTCAGAGCCGTCAGGTGCCCATCTGCCCAGGACGGGAAGATTTCCACTTCCCTCCTCCGCAGGCAGGTCCCAGATCCCTGCTCTGGTGCAGGAGCTGGGCTCGGGGAAACCCAGGCGCTGCAAAGGTGCCCAGGCGGGACATCACGAGCCGGGGGCCTCCATCCTCTGAGCTCTCTGTGCCCAGCACCGTGCATCACTTCATTTACACACTTGCAGACCCACAAGATAGGTATTTTCATCCGCTTTTCCAGATGAGGACACTGAAGTTCAGGGAGGTTAAGGTCACAAAGCAGTGTTCTCATTTTTTTTCCCTCTTTTTACATATACTGCCTCGTGTGCATGGACAGTCATGTCTGACTCTGCGACCCTGTGGAGTGCAGCCTGCCAGGCTCCTCTGTCCATGGGATTTTCGTTGCCATTTCCTCCTCCAGGGATCAAATCGATGTCGCCTGCGTTGGCAGGAGGTTTCTTTACCACTGAGCCACCTGGGAAGCCCTTTAAATATACTGAAAGTGAAAGTCGCTCAATCATGTCCAACTCTTGCAACCCCATGGACTGTAGTCCATGGAATTCCTCAGGCCAGAACATCCCCTGAAGTTCTCCAGGGGAACTTCTCAACCCAGGGATCAAACCCAGGTCTCCCGTATTACGGGCGGATTCTTTACCAGATGAGCCACAACGGAAGCCCAACATACTGACCTCCTGTGAAAAGCTGCGACTCGGGGTGCAGTCTCTCAGTTAAGGGAGAGGAAACCCTTGCTTAAGTCTGGGCCAAGGGTCAGGGGTCACTGTAGGATCCCACTGTGAGTTTGGTTGTCTCAGAACAACTTGAAGAAGCTCCCCCACCCAGAGGCTGAGGCCAGAGGACAGGGCCCTGCAGGGCCACCCACCGTCCTGCCTGGGAACACGTCTGGCCTGAACCCTGCCTTTCCCCAAGGTCCAGGTTCTGGCCCCAGAGCCATCCATCTCTGGGGTCCAGCAGCAGCCGGCACCTTTGTCCGAGGCCCCCCTCTCTCCTGGAGCCCCATTTACGTGCCCTGGGCCCGGGGGGCAGCAGAGGTGGCAGGGCCGTGCTCTGAGGCCCTAGCAGAGAATTTAATGAGTTGAATGTCCCAGTGAACACAAGTGAGAATTTAAGGCCCTTTGGTGAGGCTTCTTCCATTTGAATTCTGTGCCCTGAGTCCAAGCTGCCCTCTAATTGCTGAGAGTGTTTAAACTTCCGTTTTGCATCAAATCTGCATATATTAACAACCAGCCCAGAGGAACAGAGCAGCTCACAAGTAGGCAGAGGCCAGAGGGGGTTTGGGAGGGCTTGCCCCTCAAAAGGGCAGAGCCTGAGCTGGTAGGAAGAGTCGGAGGAGGAATGGCCACCATGGGGGCCCAGAGGCAGGCCTAGCCAGGGGCCCCGCAAATGGCAATGGGAGGCAGCCAGCTGAGTGTACCCAGACCGACCCCCAAACCCCGCATAGCCCGGGTGGGTGGACAGACCCTTGGCCAGGGCAGCACATGTCTACAGCCAGCCACTTGGCTGGCAGCTGCCACCAGATGCACAGACCCTCCCCAGGCTGCCAGGCTGAGCTGGAGAAGCCCAGCTGGGGGTTGGACTCCAGCCAGAACCCTGGAGAAGCCCAACACCCATCCCCCACTCCAGGGCTAGCTCTCGGTTCAGGCAACATCAGCTTTTCCACAAGCATTTATTGAGCTCCTGCTGTGTGCCAGGCCTGGTACCAGACGTTGACACAGTCCTTGTCCCAAGAACACAGAGAACTGACACAATCCTTTGTCACTGATGAGGCCACCCAATCTTGCAGCAAAAGTGTTTCCTCACCTCCTCTAGGCAGTTCTGGCCAGTGCTCTTAAAGACCCCTGAACTCTCCCCTCTCCCCCATTATGAGTTTGAATTGTGCCCCACTTCTCGCCAAACAGGTTGAAGTCTCAACCTCTAGTACCTGTGAAGGTGACCATAATATATATAGGGTCTTTGCTGATGTCATCAAGGTGAAGTCATTAGGGTGGGCCCTAATTCAGAATGTCCAGTACTTTGGCCACCTGATGTGAACAGCTGACTTGTTGGAAAAGACCCTGATGCTGAGAAAAACTGAAGGCAAAAGGAGAAGAGGGAAACAGAGGATGAGATGGTTGGATGGCATCACTGATTCAATGGACATGAACTTGGGCAAACTCTGGGANCCTGATGTGAACAGCTGACTTGTTGGAAAAGACCCTGATGCTGAGAAAAACTGAAGGCAAAAGGAGAAGAGGGAAACAGAGGATGAGATGGTTGGATGGCATCACTGATTCAATGGACATGAACTTGGGCAAACTCTGGGAGATGGTGAGGGACAGGGAGGACTCGCAGAGTCGGACACAATGACTGGACAACCAAAAGATTCAAAATGGCCAAGGGAGAAGAGACAAGTAGACAGGTACATAAAATAATCATGTGAAGATGGAGACGGGGGACTTCCCATGGTCAAGACTTGGCCTTCCAATGCAGAGGCTGTGAGTTCAATCCCTGGCTGGGGAGATAAGATCCAACACGCCTCCTGACCAAAAGACCACAACATAGAAGCAATATTGTAACAAATTCAATAAAGACTTAAAAAGACGGAGGCAGAGACTGGATGCAAATTGCCACAGCCAAGGAACATCTGGGGCAGGCAGATAGCTAGACAAGGCAAGGACGGATGCTCCCCTTGAGCATTCAGAGGAAGCAGGGCCCTGCTGACACCTTCATTTCAGACATCTGGCCTCCAGAACTGTGAGAGAATAACTTTTTGTTATTTTTAAACCAGCTAGCTTTGTGATACTCTGTTAGAGCAGCCCTGCCTGGAGAATCCCGGGGACAGGGGAGCCTGGTGGGCTTGCGTCTGTGGGGTCACCCAGAGTCAGACATGACTGAAGCGACTTAGCAGCAGCAGCAGCAGGAAATTAATATACCTCCTGTGAGGGTCAAGTTTATATGTCAGCTTAACTAGGCTATCTATGGTGCCCAGAGAGTTGGTCAGGCACCAGTCTAGATGTTACTGGGAGGGAATTTTTTAGACATGATTTCCTTTAGATCAATGGACTTTGAGTGGACTTCCCTAGTGGTCCAGTGGTTAGCACTCTGCTTGCCAGTGCAGAGGATACAGATTTGATCCCTGGTCTGGGAAGATCCTACATGCCATGGAGTGACTAAGTGCCTGCACCATAGCTACTGAGCCCACACCCTGCAATTCCTGAAGTCCGTGTGCTCTGGGGCCTGCGTGCAGCGACTGCTGAGCCTGCTTGCTGCAAATACTGAAGCCCACGCACCTGCAGCCCATGCTGTAACAAGAGAAGCCAGTGCAATGAGAAGCCTGTACAAACAGCAGCCCGGCTCACCACAGCTAGAGAAAGCCTGGGTGCAGCAACAGAGACCTAGCACAGCACCCCCAATCCTTCTCATTAGTTAAAAAAAATAGACTTCAAGTAAAGCAGATTACCCTCCATGTGGGTGGGCCTCATCTAGTCAGTTGAAGGCCATAGGAGGAAAGAAGGCAGGAGTTCTGCCTCCAGACGGCCCTCAGACCTGAGCTGCACCATCAGCTCTTGCCTGGATCTCTAGCCCTTTGGCCTGCCCTGCAGATTTCACCCAATCCCCACAATTACAAGAGCCAATTCCTTAAAATAATCCCCCTGCTGTATGATATACAAATCATATATATATGTATATATATATATCTCCTATTGGTTGTTTCTCTGGAGGACCCTGATTCAGAAACCTTTCAGATTTCCTGTGGAGTAGAGCCTGGCAGCTCCCTTGGGGTTTCTTCTCTGGCCCCAGTGGGAAGGCAGTACATATGCCCTGGTTGTGTGTTGTTTTTTTTTTTTTTCCTGCCAGCATCCCAGTTTCACACCCTGTAGCACATCACCGCTTGTGTGAGGTCCTGCACACTGGCCAGCTGTACAGCTGCCCCAGAGCAGGGAGGCCTTTCTCCTGCACACATGGTAGGTGTCTCATTCTTTCTAAGGAATGTGGAAACACTCATGCCCCAGAGGCAACTGCCAGGGAACCTGGGGCGGGACCGATGCCTGGAGGCTGACTCTCGCACACGAGGGAACCAGGCTGCAGTGGGGGATTTGCTTTCAATGTCCCTCCTGGCTCCCTCCAGCCTGAAACCCCTAAAGTTCCCTGCCAGATGGGCAGCATGGGGATGTCCACCACGCAGGCTCAGCCACTAGAAGAGCCAGGCTGTGGGAAAGGAGCCAAGGAACCCCAGCTCAGTGCAGAAACCTCTGGGGAATCCAGGGACCATGAGTCTGAAGCTCCCGACAGGGCAGGGTCTTTGAACTTCCACTCATACCCTGTGGCCTCTCCAGTTCTCTCCCATCTCTGCCCCATTTTGTGGGTCTGACTCCTTTGGGATGGCCATGCTTTCCCTGAGGTTGCAGTGTTTAGAGTGGCAGGACCTTCTCCCCACTGCCCATCAGGGCCCAGGGCTAGAATTTGAGTAGCCAGAATAGCAATCACTCTCCTCAAATGACCCACCTGGGGCTAAGGGATCAGGGGCTCATGAGGCTGCCCTTTCTAAGTACTTGGGTCCTTTTTGGACCCACATCAGTGTTGCCTGTCTACACAACCTGACTGAAAGACTGCTTTCCAACCCCTACCCCCAGTGGGTCCTGGGCATCCAGGATTGAGGCTTCTGAATGCAACCCAGCAGGTCTCCCTCTTGTGATTCAGAGAGGAGTGGTGGGCAAGGGACCCTCCTCCCAGTAGCCCACATGCTTGAAACCTCCCCTCCCCAGCTCTGCCTCAGGTCCAGGCTGCCTGGCCTAATTATAGGAAACTGGCCTCACACACTCTCACATCAGCCTCTGCCTCCCCTTGGCAGGTAACCAGAAAGCTTTTTTCAGCTAGACGCTCAGAAGAAAACCTTCAGCCAATGAAGAGCTCACAGTGTGGAGCACAGTTGGCAGCCTCAATAACTCACGCCTTGTTTATTCTCACCGATGCTCACTCTTAACGTACTGCATGTGTTTCAACTGCTCTGCGAATGTCCTCTGTCCAGAGAGAGAAAGTGGTTGTTTATTTCTTACTGTATGGGAGGAGAGGGCTCCCTTAAAGGTTGTTAATATTATGCTGAAAGGAGAGGACAGGAGACTCAGACACTGAAAGGAGAGTGCATACATGACTGGCCCTGGGGGTTCCTGTCGCAGAGTGAGGGGTCGGGGACAGGAGATGAGAGGCAGCATGGTGACATTGGATGGAAGAGAGGGCGGGGCTGTGGCTTTTGTCTATGTTGTACACCTTGTGGGGGGCTTGGCAGGTGGTTTTATAGTGAGGCCAAGCCCCCTCCAGGTTCCCCATGGCATGGGTTCCAGGGACCCTGGTGGCAGCACTTTCCTGGCTGTGCCGTAGAGGCACTGCCCTGGCTGGCTCCCCAGAGCTGTCCAGGGTCCTGAAATTCAGTCCTTGGGAATGCACAGACCGCCCCCCTCCCCAAGTCTCAGATGCCCAAGACATCTCCTAGCTGTCACATCTTAGAGCTGCAGGTGGTCTTTGTTTCAACCTTTATCTGAGCCTTGGATATAGAGCTACTTCCTTGATGGAAAAAGTAGGGATACTTAGCCTCTGGCCAATGGGGCCATTTCTGTTACACTCCATTGTTAAGTTTCTTTATTCCAAAGTGGCCAAATGGGATGGGCTCACAGTCTTTGCAAACAAGCTGCCATAAGTTTAAGGGTTATGACCATTCAGCTTGTGGCAAACTCAAGCTCCGTATAAAATCTGTTATTGGGTTTTCCGCAAGGTAATCCTTTTTTTCAAAGGGGGCAATTGCGGCCAGGTTGGCTTTGTTGGGGAAAAGTGCCCAAGAGGTCAGGAGACTCACGCAGCCCTGGGCTCTGTCAGGAAGGACTTTATCGCCAGTCCGCGCTCAGAGCTCTGGCCTGACCAGCTTGGAAATCCCTTAGGCTCAGGGCCCTCTTGTGAAGTCTGCACAGATGAAAATGGGTCAGGCCTCACAGTCCACCACCCTCCAGGCTGAGGGAATGGTGCCAGTGGGAGGTCACGGCTGTAGAGGCTGTGACCTCTGTAAGCACATCCTTGTCTCACTTTGCCTGCTGGCAAGATGCCTTCTGTAAGTGGCTCCTCAGCCCCACTCTCAGCCAAATCTGGCATGACTCATTTGCTCCAGAAAAGGAATATAAATAAGCACCATTGCACCTTGACAAGCTGACAGGATTGACAACCAGAGTAAATTCCCGTATCTGAGACTCTGAGGAGGAGAGGTGATTTAACAGAGCCAGCTGCCATCACCAGAAGAAAATAATTAAGGAAACCCGGCAGTGTGGAGGAAAACTGAGTGTGCAGAGGGGCACTTCTGGTGGAGGGATCTGTGATCATCGGCTGCAGGAGGAAACCCACAGGTATCAGCTGGAAATGAGCTTAGGAAGCTCATGCTGGGGACATGCCGCATGAAGAGACGAGAGAGTGCAGCGGGGGTGGAGGTGGCTAGCCAAGGGAAGGAGGCTGTGGGCTGACTGGGGGACCCTGGTGAGGGGCTTAATTCTAGAGGCTTCTGCCACAAGGTCAAGCACCCACTGCTCACACCCCACCCTCCTGAGGGGTGCAGTCAGTTCCACATGGAGCTTGCTCCTCTCCATGGAAGAGTCAGGAAGGGCTGTTTCAGAGCTGACCCATGCACACATGCACACATAATGCTCATAAGCTGGGGGATTCCCAGAAAGGTGTGGACACTCTGCCCTTTGCCCAGGGAAGGGCCAGTCCCCGGACACAGAGGTCAGAGAAGAGCACTGCAGCAGAAGGAAGATGCAGTGTGACAAGCTGTGCCTTCACTTGCACCTCTTTGGGGTCTTGGGAAAGGTCCTGGCAGGCTCAGGGAATTTAGGTTTCCCAACCCAGAGGTGACCGCACATCCTCCCACCCTCACTTGCTGATGAATGAAGAATTGTGGGCACATCCTCAGACTGAGCAGTATAAGGCCAGGGTCATAGCAGGGTCTGAGCCTGTAAAACTGGACCTCACAAGGAATCGGCAGTGTCCCTGGGTCAGGGACAGAGAGCCTGGGTGTCCCCTGGCCAGCTGGGCTCCACGCACTGGACCTCTGCAGAGTACACAGACACAGCAGGGGAAGTGTCTCCAGAACAACCCCACCCCCACCCCCAAGCAGCAGCCAGAACCCAACCAGGTGTGGTTTATGCAGTGCCCCATTGTGCCAGCTGGGAGCTGGAGCTCTCTGCTTGTTTAAAGGATCGTTGGTTCTGACTGTGACCGTGGCTTGTGGCAAAGCCTCGGAGAAGCCATGTCCACTCACATGGCACAGGGGCGAGAAGAGCCCAATGCCTCCATGGCCCAGTAGGGACAGGGAAGGAGGCCAAGACTCCTAAATAGCGCCGCCTCCTTGAAGGAAATCCTCTCAGTCCTCGCAGGACCTCCCTTCAAATGGGCCAAATCCTCTCTCCTTGGCTGAAGATTTGCCTCTCCAAAGCTTACTTGTCCTGAGTGACCCCAGCCCCAGTGCAGACAAAGCACCTCCTTGGTGGGGGTAGAGGGGATGATCCAAGGTGTAGCTAGTGATGCACTGATCTCTCTCCATCTCCCCTTAGTCCCCAGTAAGGGCTTGCTGGGCGATCAGTCACTATTTGGGGCTCTCCTCAGCCTTTTGGAGGAAACCAGGGTGGGCAGAACGAGACCAGCTCACCCTAGAGCTCCAGGACGAGCTAGTGGCCCAAATTGCAAAGCAGATGCTGAGGTGAAGGAACTTTCCAGAGCCAGTGGGGAGGCCCCAGTCCAAGGGGAATGAGTCCATTCCCAAACCTGTGTGCCAAGTACAGACACAAGTGTGCCATATTCACTGAGCCAGGGCAGAGAGAAGATGGACAGATCTTCCTGAAGGGCCCTTCCGTGTGTCTTAATGACAGTGTGAGGTGGGGGCAGCCTGTGAGGTTCCCAGCTGCTCCATTGAGCAGGTATGTGGGCGGGTCACCTTCTGGACTCTCCAGGTCACACTAGGATGTAGGATGCTCAGAAGTTAACATCAGGTGGGAGCCAGTGGGACCAACTCTTTGCCGCACCCCCACTCTTCACGTGGGTCAGGCAAGTGGAGGGGCATTTGCACCATGCCTTGCCTCTCCTGGCCCCCTGAACTGTTTTTCCACCAAGCTCACACCAAGTGCCCTCCAGCCCAGGCACCCACAGTCAGGAGCCTACAGGCAGGTTCCACTGCTCAAGGAGGCCACGTGGTACTTCCACTGCCAATACTGTCCTCTCTGTTTGCTTTTTAGGAATAAAGTTCAGCATCAGGCCACAGCAGCCGCACAACGTGAGTTCTGAGAGTTTGATAAATCTCAGCATGGGCAGCTTGGGGAAGGTTGGGGAGGCCAGGGAAGAAATTCAGAGCTCACATTAAATCCATTCTTGGAAAGAAAAATGTGTCCTGCCTTTCCCAGGAGCCTTGGGAACAAAGCCGGGGACCTTGGACCCATGAATTTCCCTTTGCCGTGGATGGCGGCTCCCGCCTGTGCTAATAGAAGCGTTAAATCTGAGCCTGGTTCCTTCAGGCCACCAGCTCCCGCTTCGCCTCCTCGCCAGGAGGTTGTTCCTGGGAGACCTGCGCCATCTCGTGGCCAAAATAACACTTGCCCTCCGCCCCCAACCCCAACACACATAACACCACAGCCCCTGAGGGGAGACGGGGCTCTGGGGACTGTATGCGAGCTCAGACCAAAGGGGTCGCATCCTGCAGGGCCAGGCTGTCCCCTTCGCCCTCATTTGAGAAAAACCTCAGTCCACAGAGGAGGCAGGGACCCCGGCCTTGGCGAGTGCCTGGTCCCGTGGGCGCCTTAGTGCCTAGCCGATCTGCTAACCACCTTTCTTCTCGCCCCAGGACCTCCCACCAGGCAGTCCCCAGGATGGTCCTTTTAAGGCAGCCACGGAGAGGGTCACCCGAGACTCGTCCAGCCGCGCCCCGCGGGACCTGAGCCTGCGGGTGTCCCAGGACCCTCAAGCTCAGCTAAACGTGGGGCCCCGTCTGCGACCCCGGCAGCGCCGCCGAAGGCTGCTCATCAAGAAAATGCCGGCGGCGGCGGCCCTCCCCGCCAACAGCTCGGCCGGCACGTTGGTCCGGCCGGCCCCCGGGGCCCTGGACGGCCGCTGGGCCAGCCTGCGCGAGACCCAGCGGGAGCGCAAGCGGGTGATGCGGAAGGCGTGCGCCAAGTACCGCGCGAGCAGCAGCCGCAGGGCGGTCACGCCCCGCCACGTGTCCCGCATCTTCGTGGAGGACCGCCACCGCGTGCTGTACTGCGAGGTGCCCAAGGCAGGCTGCTCCAACTGGAAGCGCGTGCTCATGGTGCTGGCCGGGCTGGCCTCGTCCGCCACCGACATCCAGCACGACGCCGTGCACTACGGCAGCGCCCTCAAGCGGCTGGACACCTTCGACCGCCAGGGCATCCTCCACCGCCTCGGCACCTACACCAAGATGCTCTTCGTGCGCGAGCCCTTCGAGAGGCTGGTCTCCGCCTTCCGCGACAAGTTCGAGCACCCCAATAGCTACTACCACCCCGTCTTCGGCAAGGCCATCCTGGCCCGGTACCGGGCCAACGCCTCTCGGGAGGCCCTGCGGACGGGCTCCGGCGTGCGGTTCCCCGAGTTCGTGCAGTACCTGCTGGACGTGCACCGGCCGGTGGGCATGGACATCCACTGGGACCATGTCAGCCGGCTCTGCAGCCCCTGCCTCATCGATTATGACTTTGTGGGCAAGTTTGAGAGCATGGAGGACGACGCCAACTTCTTCCTGAGCCTCATCCACGCACCGCGGAACCTAACCTTCCCCCGGTTCAAGGACCGGCACTCGGAGGAGGCGCGGACGACAGCCCGCATCACCCACCAGTACTTCGCCCAGCTCTCTGCCCTGCAGCGGCAGCGCGCCTACGACTTCTACTACATGGACTACCTGACGTTCAACTACTCCAAGCCCTTTGCAGACCTGTACTGAGGGCGGGCCAGCCTCGCCACTCACCGGTCCGCGGGGGCATCCCACTCCCCCTTGGGTCCTCACCTGGGAGCTGAGATGTACCCAGAGCAACAGGGCTCTGAGGAGGCTCTGAGGGTGGCGCAGGCCCTTCGGGGGTGGGGGTGGGGGGACAGAGGCCCAGGCCTGGGACCAGACCCTGGCCCTTGTCCCATAACCCCCTCCCATACTCCTCAGATAAGGAAGGTGCTGGGGGCCGGTGGGGAGGGCAGCGAGCTGGACACCCCAGAGTCCCGGCTGCCCACGCCCAGCTCCGTGAAGAGTCAGGATGACCAGGGAAGTCTGAGGCCCAGCGGACGAGGGCCCCAGCAGCAAGGGATTTCCCTTAGCATTGCCTTGAACCAAACCGCACAGTTTGCAGCTTTTCTACGACCCAGGGGGGAGTTTCCCTTGGAATGAGGTTTGAAATAAAGCACATGGTTTCCAGAGCAGGGGTGTCTATACTTTGTGTGTTGGTGGGGGAGCACAGGGACCCTTCCCCGGGGCTTTCTGAGGCTCTTTCCCGCTTGGGAGGATGGTGGGAGCCAGGCGCCTGCAGGCCCCGCCCAGGGCATGCGCAGACGAAGCAGAGGCCCCAGCAGTGCAGGTTCAGAACCCACAGTAGCGTCTCCACCCGGGCTCCCAAGGCCAGGACGCCACCAGCGAGGTGCTGAGATCTCGGTACCGGCACACTGCATCCCGAAAGGAGACAGACCTGTCCCCGTGGAGGCCCTTCTATCAGTGCACTTTGTGGGGGCCTTCTGGGGACTGCCAGAGCACTGACAAGCTCTCTAGACCAACTGTCCTTTGGGGTTGCCCCTCGGCCAATGCCACACTGCACATGGGCCTCAGGGGATGTGCATTTACAGGTGAGAATGAGGCCTTCCCTGGCTTTCTTTCCTATTTTATTTTATTGGCTGTGCTGGGTCTTTGTTACTGGGCACAAGCTTTCTCTAGTTGCAGTAAGAGGGTTTCTCATTGCTGTGGCTCCTCTTGTTGCAGAGCTCGGGCTCTAGAGGACACAGGTTCAGAAGTCGTGGTGCATGGGCCTAACTACCCTGAGGCACGTGGAATCTTCCTAGACCAGGGATCGAGCCCGTGTTCCCTGCATTGGCCGACTGATTATTAACCGCTGGTCCACCAGGGAAGTCCTGTCTCTGGCTTTCTGAACCTCAGGATAAGCAGGGCTTTGGCCCAGTGATGTCATCTGCAGACCCCCTAACACTGGCTTTGATCCCTGACTTCTTTCACCTGACAGAACCACCTCAAAGCCGCCAGGGTTGCCTGCTTCTGTTTGAACCAGCACTGACGGAGGGAGGGGAGAAGCTGTAGAGGAACCACCTCCTCCAAAAGATTACACTGTCACATGCAGAAATGGTTCTGAAATTGTCAAAAGCCAGGGTGACTATCAAAAGGTCTCAGAGAGAGTCTTGGAGCTCTGAGTGTGGGCATGGCCGTGGCAGTTTTGGGGTCTTGTTTTAATGGGAAGTGCAGCCTGGCTGTTTCTAGGGCCCTGTCTGTCTGTCAGACACTTTGGGCCTCATCTTTCTGTCAGCCTGTCCCCCAGCAGTCTGCCGCAGGCCCTCCTGGGCCTTTCTGTGGCCTGTGTGCAGATCCCTCCCAGGAGATTGCTCTCTGTCTGTTCCCATGTGCTAAGGGGGAAGCTCCCAGACCCTGACAGGATGCTGCTGGTCCTCAGGGTGAAACTAGCTACTGGATCCCAGCCAGGCTCACACTGGCATGGGTTACTCCATCTTTCTTTTGGGGCTCTAGAAAGTTTAAGAGTAGTAGGACAAGGGGGTTGAGGCTGCCCCCTGCTTGCTCCAGGCCACAGGCATCCAAGAATGCCGAGTAGGGCAAGGTCTCTCCTTGAGTTGCAGCTGACAGCAACCTGGGCCATAGGACAGAAGGAATTCAGAGGGGCAGGGAGGAGGCCGAGGTCAGGGCCCAAGAGACTTGAAGGTGTGGAGGGCAGGAAGAGGCTGAGAGGCTGACCCACACCCAGGCCAGGGCCAGCTCAATGTGAGAAGAGGCAGGGAGAGCCTGGCTCACCATGACCCAGAAAGTGCCTCTTCTGGGCTGCGGTGCCCACAAAGTGAGGCAGAATTCACCGCGTAGAAACAGTGTCTCTGGTCGAGGACACATTTGGCAAATGTGTCTCCAGTATTCTTGCCTGGAGATTCCCATGGACAGAGGAGTCTGTCAGGCTGTAGTCCCTAGGGTCTCACAGAGTCAGGCACGACTGAAGCGACTTAGTACATACGCACACGGCAATGTCACTGGTCTGCTCAACAAAGAGAGACCCAGAAGCCAGGCTGGGGCAGCCTGCAGGGCGCCTTCACCCAGTGCCGCTGCTTGGAGACGATCAGGATTGCCCCGGGGACCATCCTTCCATGGTGTTGTGTGTGTGTGTGTGTGTGTGTGTGTGTGTGTTGGAGACGATCAGGATTGCCCCGGGGACCATCCTTCCATGGTGTTGTGTGTGCGTGTGTGTGTGTGTATGTGTGTGTGTGTATTGGAAAGTAGGGAAGGATACCTTGTGTCATCTCACAGAGACAACCAGCGTTGGGCAGGTGTACACACACAGCACAGGCTTCCCAGGTGCGCTATCGTAAAGAACCTGCCTGCCGACGCAGGAGACGCAGGAGACTGGGGTTCCATCCCTGGGCTGAGGAAATCCCCTGGAGGAGGGCGTGGAAACCCACTCCAGTGTTTTGCCTGGAGAATCCCCATGGACAGAGGAGCCTGGTGGGCTACAGTCCGTGGACATGACTGAAGAGTCGGACATGACTGAAGTGACTGAGCATGCATGCACACTCACAAAACATCCATCATCAAAGAGGGTCTTTCCTTCTGGTGGCAGTGGCATGGGACGCAGTCCAGGCGATAATCACGATCACCATTTGATGGCCCCCGGCACAAGCTCCAGAAGCCCAGCCCTGAGACCTCACCCTGGATCCACTGAGGTGGTCCTGGACCCAGCTCCAGCCCCCAAGCCCAGCCTCATCTAGCCCTAGGGCTTGGAGACAGTGGACTTAACTATTGACAGAGGAAAGTGTGTGTGTGTTTCTGGAGGAGGGTAGCATGCGAGTCTGTGTGTGTGTATATTTGTGAGTGGTGTGGCAGGGATCTGTCTTATGGGCATCTGTGTCCATAAGTGAGGGTGAGAGTGTGTGTACATGCGTGTGAGCCTGTATATGCATTGAGGGGTTGGGGGTACTGTGGACAGTCCTCCTTTGTTCACACTTTGTGGGGTATAGTCTGAAGGGGGCCGTTTGGGTCAGGGACCCAAGAAGGGGCTACAGGCTTCTACTTGCAGGTCCATCAAGTTAGAAAAAAATAACCACTGAACCCCCAGTACCCTTTGCGGGCTTGGTCCTCCAAATGGGCCCTTTCTGCGGCAACCCACAGTGAAGTCCCTACCAGGCCTTTGTCTGACAGTGGCTAAGACTCCCTAGACGTGAGGCTGGCTCTCAGTATTAACCAAAATGCGTGCATACTAAGTCATTTCAGTCACGTCTGACTTTTGCGACCCCATGGACTGTAGCCCACCAGTCTCCTCTGTCTGTGGGAATCTCCAGGCAAGAGAGAATACTGGAGTGGGTTGTCGTGCCCTCCTCCAGGGAATCTTCCTGACCCAGGGATTGAACCCACATCTTTTCTATCTCCTGCACTGGCAAGCTGGTTCTTTACCACTAGTGCCACCTGGGAAGCCGGTTAAAGAGAATAGATGTTCCTCAAACCTAGGGTCCCAATGAGGCCTGTGAGCCCCACAGTCTCCAGGGAGATGAGATGCCAGGTCAAGCCAGGTAGCACCTCTGGCTCCAAAACACGACAAAACCCTCCTGTCTGCTGTCACCATGGGCGCTGGCCATCCAGATAGTGGTGGGCGGGCAGTGGATGGAGGGACAGTTGTCCAGCATCCTCTCCCCTTCCAGGCAGGGCTTGTTTGTCAATTTCATCCTCAGGTTGAGTCCCCTCGGTGGGGGATGGGAGCCCCAGGAGAGACATGAGGGCAGGAGGTGGTCTCCTCTCTCACCCACCATCTTCTCAGCCCTCTCCTCTCTGGGGAGCACCCATGGCTAACCAAGGGAATTTCCTCCTAGTATGTCCCCCACCTCACCCAGTGCTGGGGGACCAGAGCTGGGACAGGATGATTAGTGTTGATCCATGGCCCCAGGACCCCTGGTGGCTCAGACGGTAAAGAATCAGCCTGCAATGCAGGAGACCTGGGTTCAGTCCCTGGGTTGGGAAGATCCCCTGGAGGAGGGCATGGCAACCCACTCCAGTATGCTTGCCTGGAAAATCCCCATGGACAGAGGAGCCTGGCAGGCTATAGTCCTTGGGGTCGCAAAGAGTCGGATACGACTAAGCAACTAAGCACTAAGCAAAGGGCCCCAGGAATGGACCAGGGTGGTCTCCAGGACCTGGGGGTGGACGGTCTGGGGCTGAGCAGGGCTGAAATCATCCTGCCCCATCTCTGGGCCCCCATGCTGGTGGGTACAATAACCCTGGATAAGGCTGGCAGCATGTGTCAGCCTTGGCTCCTCTTGCTGGAGAGGGCGGCCTCCAGGGTCTACAGGGCCCAGGCGAGGGAGAGG